>CAWUFW010003290.1:1200000-1535000 GCA_963921515.1 Calotriton arnoldi | reverse complement strand
GGGTTCAGAAGCAGGGCCCAGGGCTTGAGCTCTGTCCAGCAGGCCCTGGGGTGCGGGAGCCCCCGGTCCTGCAAGCCAGCCGAGGGTCTGGGTGCTGGGAACAAGGGGGTCCGGGGCCCTGGGAGGCTCTCCCCCGCCTGGCTGGGTTCGGAAGCGGGGACCGGGCCCGGGGCTTGAGCTCCGTCCAGCAGGCCCTGGGGTGCGGGAGTCCCCCGGTCCTGCAAGCCAGCCGAGGGTCCGGGTACTGGGGACAGGGGTCCCATCGGGGCCTGGGGAGGCTCTCCCCGGCCTGGCTAGAATTCGGAAGCTGGGCCCGGGGCTTGAGCTCCATCCGGCGGGCCCTGGGGTGCGGGAGCGCCCCGTCCTGCAAGCCAGCCGAGGGTCCGGGCACTGGGGACGGGGGTCCATCGGGGCACGGGAGGCTCTTCCCGGCATGGCCTAGGGTTCGGAAACTGGGACTGGGACCAGGCCCGGGGCTTGAACTCCGCTGCGGAGTAGGAGTTTTGCCCTATACTCCGCGTTCTCAGCGGAGCGCGGAGTAGGCAAATCTCCACACACTCTGCTGGCGGAGCGGAGTTCTCTGCCCACCCCTAATTGTCAGGAGCTCAGTGTAGCCATCATAGCTTGGGCTTATTCCTGTTGATTAATATGGGGCTCGAAGCTGCTGCAGTCACGCTCTATATGCGGGTGTTGCACTGCTACTCTACTGAGCCTCACCCCTTGTACTGCACACAATAGCTCCTTGCGGGGCTGGTGTGCACGGTGCGGTGATGGTGGCTCGAGATGACTCTTTTGCCTCTCGAGGCTTGCCATTTCCTAATTCAGACATAATGGGCAGACACTCGTGACTGACAACCCAACCACCGAATGGCTACTCTGTGGGCTGTTCCAATATATGACTCAATCTATCAACTGACCAACGTCTGAAAGGCAGTGGCCTATTAATCCTACAAAGGGTAAAAAGTGCAGATTATCAGTGTCCACTAGCGATTTATATTGTCACACTGTTAGAAGAAGGCTCACTCCCTGGTAAATGTAAACATAAAATGGCGGTCTTCTTTGTTGCAAAGAGAAAAACAGAGAAGAAAAGGTTGCCTTAAATACTACGCTTTTAAAAGCCGCATGAGCGAAGGGGTGCAATTGTTGGCACCTAGCTAAACTTCTGCAAAAGATCACTTTTCTTTAGTCAACTTATTTTTCTGCAAGTAATGGGCCCTCAGAACACCCAGAGAATTGTATTCAGACTTACCGCCAAAACAAAACTACATCTGGAACATTGCTCTCAAGTGTATGGCACAACAATGAGTCAGACAGGAAAAGAAGAGCACTCCAACGATGAATGATGTAATGCCAAAGCGGGGAAACCATACACTGTGATGTCGTTTGGGTCCCTCTGTTCTGTTTTTCTAGACACCACGTTGTCTCCATGCATAATTTGCTCCTTTGCCTTGGCACTTCCTGCACACATGGGATCTGAAGTGCCTGGGTTTAACATGAAACAGCTCCACGTGCAAGCTTCATTGGCAATACCCCCAGTCAAATACCCTTGGGCCTGGCCTCATAAGTCCTCTGACACCATTTAATACACTTGAAACCGCCTTCCACCTGCAGCCTTCAAGTGACCACCATTGGGGATTGACTCTCCTTCTGCTGCTGAGCTCTCCTAGCCTGACCTGTTTTCTTATAAAAAAACAGCCTTCAGCTTCTATAACAAAACCTAATGACTCAGAAATGACCAGTCACTAGACAGAAAGACTTGATATAACTTATAGGAATGAAGAAGTAACACAATTAAGTACCCACCACCTCGTGAAAATATAATAGAATCACTAAAGAATTTTTATTTGATCTCATCATCTGCACCACCATCCTCACAGCCCTTTCAAATCTTCACATGCTCTCTTCCTTTACCTCATTTTTCACTACATCCCGCCTTCCTCACAAGCTCCATCTCTCTTCTCTTTTCTTCTAATCCCGTCCCTCTATTTTTCTCAATCTCGCTTTCTGTCCTTTCATTCTTACCCTGCACCTCCAATCCAGACTCCTTTTTTTTCTTTACCTCTTATCAGTTCCTCCTCTCTGTTCATTCTGCTGCTACCTTCCTCACACTCTCTCTGCCTTTCCTCATGCTTTCTCACCCATTCCATCCACTCTTCACATGTTCCTGGTCTTTCCTCTTCATCAACCTCTTTCTCTCCAGCTCTCAGAGCCTCTCTTTTTATTCTCTTCTTCTCATCCCACTTCTCCATTAATCACTTTCCTTTCTATCCCATCCCCTCCCTCGACAGCCATCCTTTTTAGGTCGAGCCTGGGCAGCGCATGCGCTGCTGCGAGGCATGCAGTATTGGAGTATGGCTTTGAAGCCCCGCCCACTCTACGCCCATATTTGCCATTGGCTTGTGTCATTGTCCTTCGTAAACGCTGGCTTGCAAGTCGTTATTAAGCTTCTTAATCCCTCCTTGATACCGCCTTGTCTTCATTTGTAACCTCCCATGGTGACTGGCCCTTTTACTTCTGTTGCAACACTGTATGTCTTATTTAGTCAGCAAGCACTCTTTTTTTAATGGGTTTCTCCTACTGCAGGCACGACGTGCTTTCCTCGCCATGCGCGCTTTCACTTTCAAGCAGCCCCGGACAATGGCGGCCGCTTCTTTGAAGTGAAATAGGTCTCGCATTTACAAGAGTTTGAGCTATTGGCATTGTAAATGACAATAGCTTAAACTCTCATGAATGCAAGACATACTGCATTGCAAATGCTTGTTTATGCAGGTGTTGAGTTGCGATATGAATACCTATTTATGCTTTTTTGGACATTTGTGACTATATCTATTCCTATTTTTTTACATCATTTTACTATCCATCTATATTTACTTCTGTTTGGCTGAAATAACGAAGTTGAAAGTAGTATATTTCCACATGTATTTACCTGATAAATCCATGCTCACTTTAGGATGTCTGTAGGTAGGGTTTTAGCGTGAAAAGTAGCCAGACACAATACAGAAAACTCTCAACCAAAAATAAGACCAATATAAGGTTAGTGTGAGAAGTTGGCCTGGCATATGCTGTCCACTAATTATAGTGGGCACCTTGCACCAGTCCAAATCGACTCTTATGGTAGGTAGGTCAAAGACAACCTTATTGAAAGCTATCCTAGTGGTAGCTGTGGAGAGCAGCCTTCAGGCTAAGTCTTGAAGGAATGTAAAGCAGCTTGTTTTACCAGTCTATAATCTCTTGAGTGACCAAATGAAAGAGCACCACACCAGGTATATATTCAAAATATATGTATTTATTACTAAACACACCCCTCTAGTCTCTTTATGAGGCTAGAGTTCGAAGTACATAGGTTATAAGATCTTAAATCACAGTAATAGCACAAATACACGTTTGGGCCCTAGGGGCGTACCAAACCATATACCAATAAAGTGGTATGCGAACCACGACTGAACTAGACACTAGGCCTAGAGCCTCTAGAAGTGCTTGGACCACAAGGAACCACCCAAGGTAGTGACACAGGGGACCCACGGGAGACGCGTGCAGTGTAAATACACAACCGCGATACGCCGTTTACTTCTATGGAGAAAGTCGGGATCGGGAAAATAGAGGAAAGGGACACTTAGAAGAGGACTAGGACAAAACCCTTTGAGATCTAGGACTTTGAAGAGTCTCTACCCACGGGAGCACCGGAGTACTCGTGTTACCTCACCCAGGGAAGCCGGGTGCATAGGTGCCTTTCGGGGTCGGGTTTCGTCGTCGGTTCTTATGGCGATCTGCTGCAAAGTGCTGCTGGCGACCAGGAGAAAAGTGTCCGGGTGGATCCAAGAGTGGATCGGAGTTCTGAAGAACCTGAAAGCAGAGGGGACAGAGTCTGGGTCACTAGCCAGTGACCAGGAAGGCGATGGACAGATGCCCACCGATGTCGAGTGCTTCAGGTGCGTTGACGGTCGTCTCGTTTCTGCAGCCACGAAGTCCAGGAGGCGTTGTCGGCGACCAGGAGCAGGATTCGGGCTGGTACACGATGTCTGTCGAGTGCTGCGGTGTCGGCGACCAGATTGGACCCAACAAGCCTTGGCAACGGCAAGTCTCGATGTAGCTGAAGATCGTCGATGGTGCAGACCAGCAAGGTCTGGGGAACTCACCCAGCAAGGGTAAGTGAGGGCAGGCCTGGAGCAACCAGACTGCCAAGTAAAGAAAAGATTGGCCTTCGGTGAGGGCTACTAGCCAACGGGCTAGCGACCGCTAAGGAGCCTCGTGACGCCGCACGTGGAGCTGGCTTACAGGACACTCGTGGAGTGGGGGCCAGTGATCTTCGGTGCAGGTGGTGCTGGAGGCTAGGGCTACTCGGAGCCCAAAGCACGACTTCTTGGGAGACCCAGAAGATGGTGCACTTGCAAATGTGCTCGGTGTCCAGGGGTCACGGTCTCAAGTCACCCACGATAGCCACGGGCCTCAGCTTTGCTGGGGACTCAGGGTAGCCTCGGGGAAGTCTGAGAATCCACCTCTGGTGATGCGATGACTTCGGCGTCCGACGGGAGCTTCAGTGATGCGAACCGGACAGATGCTTCTTTGGTGCCTGCCAAGCAGGGGAGTCACTCCTTGACCCCAAGGGAGATTCTTCAGTCCTCTAATCTTGTCGTAGAGCGTCGAAGGTCCAGGATTCCGTGTCAGAGTTTCGTCCAGGTATAATCTAAAGTCCTAAGGACTGGGTTCCTACCTTTATTCCAAAAATAGGGGATGGACTACTCTGTGGCCCCACCTATGGGTGGGTCAGGGCAGAGGGGTGGCTACACCCCTTTCCCTTTGTCCAGTTCGCGCCAAAGCAGGGGCTGCAAGCCCCTGATCCGGTTTGAACTGGGGTATGCACAGGGACACCAAATGTGCCCCCAGTGCAGGACTTCAAAGCACCCGAAAGTGCTCCCGCCCAGCCCCAATACACTTTGTCCTGTCTGGGGAGGTGGTCACACCTCCCTGGGACAGGAAACCTATTGTCCAGGCCTCCCCTGCCGGAGTTTCGTCCAGCAGCAGGAGGCCAGACTCGTGTCTGTGGCAGTAGCATCCATTTTGTGATGCCAGGCTCTGGAAAGAAGTTACCGGACTCGTCAGAGTTAACATGCCTTTCCCTCTAGAAGGGTGGAATGCTACCCCCGCCGCCAGAATTGGCGGGGGGTAGTATTCCAAGATGTTTGACACCAAACACGACATGTTTCGGTGCAGCCATTCCATAGTTAGCATTTTACCGCGAGGATATAATGCGTTTAAGAGTATATGGTCAGGCTGCACTACAAACAGCATCAGAGATGGTCTCCGAACGCTGCAGAGGGGCCCTGCTCATGCAGGGGCACCCTCTCACATAGAAACCATGCACTCTGCCTTTAGGATTGATAAGGCCTGCCTTAGGAGTGACTTATAGGTTTATATGTGTGTATGCATTTAGTGATATAGGTAACCTATACCACAGCAAGGGGTGCATGCACCACCTTACCCAGGCTGCAGTAGCAGACCTGTGGTGTCAGTTTGGATGGCCTACCAGGGGTGGCATAATATATGCTGCAGCCCCTGGCAGGCCTCTGAGGTACCTATGCCCTTGGTACATAGTATACCATATACTAGGGACTTACAAGGGCACTCCAGATCCCAATCAGAGATGTGCCTAAGGCACATGGATACCCTTTTAAAGAGGAAACAGCTAGGCTGGGGTTCTGAATAGCAGGGCCCCAGCCAGACTAATGTCGAAAACCAGTGAAGTATCAGCAAAAAGTGGGGGTACCCCTGTGAAGCAGATCCTACTCTCCTACACAACCCCCCCAAACGTAGGGACATTAAACTAACCTTGCCCAGTTAAGTCTTCATGTTCTAAGTGGAAATACCTAGAGAGTCCATCTGCATTCGCATGGTTACTCCCAGGCCTATGTTCCACTGTAAAGTCCATCCCCTGTAGGGAAATGGACCACCTAAGCAGTTTGGGGTTTTCACCCTTCATTTGTTTTAGCCATAAGAGGGGCTTATGGTCTGTCTGAACCAGGAAGTGTGTACCAAACAAGTATGGCCTCAACTTCTTCAGAGCCCAGACCACAGCAAAGGCCTCCCTCTCTATGGCTGACCAACGTTTCTCTCTAGGGGTTAGCCTTCTGCTAATAAAAGCTACTGGCTGATCCTGACCTTCTTCATTCAATTGTGACAGTACAGCCCCTACCCCCAATTCAGATGCATCAGTTTGAACAATGAACTTCTTGGAGTAATCAGGACTCTGCAGAATGGGAGCAGTGCACATGGCCTGCTTGAGGTCATCAAATGCCTTTTGACAGCTAACTGTCCACTGAACCTTTTTGGGCATTTTCTTAGAAGTTAAGTCATTCAAGGGTGTCACTATTGATCCATACCCCTTGACAAATCTCCTATAGTACCCAGTCAGGCCTAAGAAGGCTCTCACCTGAGTCTGGGTAGTGGGAGCAGTCCAGTCCATGATGGTCTGGATCTTGCTCTGCAAAGGTTGAACCTGGCCTCCACCCACAAGGTGGCCCAGGTACACAACCTGACTCTGCCCTATCTGGCACTTAGTGGCCTTGATAGTCAGGCCTGCCTTTTGCAGGGCCTGTAAAACATTCCTGAGGTGGACCAGGTGATCCTCCCAGGTGGAGCTAAAGACAGCAATATCATCTAGATAAGCTGCACTATAGGCCTCCAGTCCTGTGAGAACTGTGTTCACCAACCTCTGGAAAGTGGCAGGTGCATTTTTCAGACCAAAGGGCATCACCACAAACTGATAATGCCCACTAGGGGTTGAAAATGCTGTTTTGGGCTTTGCAGCATCAGCTAGTCTGATCTGCCAGTAGCCAGCTGTTAGGTCAAATGTGCTGAGATACTTGGCAGAGGCCAAAGTATCTATGAGCTCATCTGCCCTGGGTATGGGATGGGCATCAGTCCTAGTGACTGCATTGAGGCCCCTGTAGTCTACACAAAACCTCATCTCTCTTTTCCCACCACTGGTGTGAGGTTTAGGTACTAGGACTACTGGACTAGCCCAAGGGCTATCTGAGGGCTCAATCACTCCCAATTCCAACATCTTCTGGACTTCAGTCCTGATACAGTCCCTGACATGGTCAGGTTGCCTATAAATCTTGTTTTTAATAGGCAGACTGTCCCCAGTGTCCACTTCATGAGTGCACCAGGTGGTCTGACTGGGTGTCAGAGAAAACATATGTCTAAACTGATTGAGGACTTGCCTGCAATCAGTTTGTTGCTGGGTAGTGAGGCTGCCTGCCAAGGCTACACCATCTACTGACCCATCGTCAGGGTTCTGTGAGAGCAGGTCAGGGAGTGGGTCACTCTCTTCCTCCTGCCCTTCATCAGTAGCCATGAGCAAGCCCATGTCTGCCCTGTCCACATATGGCTTAAGTCTGTTGACATGGAGAACCCTGTGGGGACTCCTGGGTGTTCCCAGGTCTACTAAGTAAGTGACCTCACCCTTCTGCTCAACAATAGTGTGGGGTCCACTCCATTTGTCTTGGAGAGCTGCTGGGGCCACTGGCTCCAACACCCACACCTTCTGTCCTGGCTGGTAAACAGTTAGGACAGCTCTTTGGTCATGCCAGGCCTTTTGAAGTTCCTGGCTAGCCTCAAGGTTTTTGGTTGCCTTTTTCATGTACTCAGCCATCCTGGAGCGGAGACCAAGTACATAGTCCACTATATCTTGCTTTGGGGGCTTGAGAGGTAACTCCCATCCTTCCTTCACCAAGCACAGTGGACCCCTCACAGGGTGGCCAAACAGAAGTTCAAAAGGGCTGTAACCAACCCCTTCTGAGGCACCTCCCTATATGCGAATAAAAGGCAGGGCAAGAGTATGTCCCATCTACGCCTAAGCTTTTCTGGGAGCCCTTTAATCATGCCCTTCAAGGTTTTGTTGAATCTCTCAACTAAACCATTGCATTGTGGGTGATAGGGTGTGGTGAACTTATAAGTAACTCCACACTCCTTCCACATTGCCTTTAAGTACCCAGACATGAAGTTTGCACCCCTGTCTGATACCACCTCCTTAGGAAAGCCCACTCTTGAGAAAATTCCCAGGAGGGCCCTTGCCACCACAGGTGCTGTAGTGGTCCTAAGGGGTATAGCCTCTGGATACCTGGTGGCATGATCCACTACCACCAGTATAAATCTGTGCCCAGATGCTGTTTGGGGATCCATGGGACCAACAATGTCAATCCCTACCCTCTCAAAGGGCACCCCCACCACAGGTAGTGGTATCAGGGGGCCTTTGTAGTGCCACCTGCTTTGCCACTGGCTTGGCAGGTTACACAGGAGCGACAAAACTCCTTACTGTCTTCAGACATGTGGGGCCAGTGAAAGTGAGGGACAATTCTGTCCCAAGTCTTGTTCTGGCCCAGGTGTCCTGCTAAGGGAATATCATGGGCTAGGGTCAATAGGAAGCCCCTGAACTTCAAAGGTATTACCAACCTCCTGGTAGCACCAGGCTTGGGGTCTCTACTCTCTGAGTACAGGAGTCCATCATCCCAATACACTGTATGGGGACCACTAGCTTTCCCAGCAGCCTCAGCAGCAGCTTGCTGTCTGAGGGGTTCAAGGGAGGGGCAGCTCTGCTGCTCCTGGCTCAGATCTGCCCTAGAAGGTCCCCCTGTCCCCAAGAACTCAACCTGGTCAGGCTCAAGTTCCTCTGGGACAGTTCCTTCTTCAGGGCTGAGATCATCCCCCTCAAGGGACTGATCTTCCTCCTGAGCCAAGGGGGAAGGCACTGCCTTAACCCTACTACTCCTCCTCTTGGAAGGCACTTGGTCCATTCTTCCAGAATCCAAGGCCTGTTCAGTTTTAGACAGTTTAGCTTGTGACCTGGTCACAGCAAACACATCTGCAGGGATCCCCAGCATTTCTGCATGGGTCCTGAGCTCCACTTCTGCCCAAGCAGAAGTCTCTAAGTCATTGCCAAGCAAGCATTCGACTGGTAGGTTTGCACTCACCACAACCTTCTTAAGGCCAGTTACCCCTCCCCAGGAGAAGTTAACAACTGCCAGAGTATGGTCTGTTCTGACATTGCTAGCATTGGTCACTTGGTACATCTCACCAAGTATAACTTGCCCAGGTAGCACAAGGTCTTGTGTCACCATTGTGACACTTGCCCCTGTGTCCCTAAATGCCAAAGCCTCTCGTCCATTGATTAAAGGCTGTTGTCTGTACTTGCCCAGATTACTGGGACTCACAGTGGAGGTCACATCCATGCCTCCATCACAGACTAACACAGCCTGAGTCAGCTCCCTGACTAAGTCAGAGCCCAACTCAGTTCCCAGGGTGAACCCTACTAAACCCTTTGCTGGAGCACTTCCACCAACTGTACTAGGGGGAACAGGTGCCTTAGGGGCATTGGTGGATGCTGGACTGGAGTCTTTGGACTTGGTGCAATCACTGGTCCAGTGGGTCTTTTGCTTACAGACCTTGCACCATGGTTTTCTTTGGCCTTTACCCTTGGTAGACTGGGGATCCCCACCAGAAGAAGATTTTTGGGGGCCTGATGAAGACTTTTGATCTTTACCCTTCTCCCCACCCTTGTCAGAGTTCTTAGCATCTTGCTTCTTGGTTTCCCCACCTTGGTTCTGTACCTTCTGCTTCACCCTGGTTCTGACCCATTTGTCTGCCTTCTTTCCCAATTCTTGGGGAGAGGTCAGATCAGAGTCAACCAGGTACTGATGCAACAGCTGGTTTTGACAGTTATTAAGAATCTGCTCCCTCATTATCAGATTATACAATCCTGAGAAGTCACACACCTTACTGCCCATCAACCAGCCTTCCAGAGCCTTGGCAGAACAATCCACATAGTCTACCCAGTCTTGAGTCTGTGCTTTTTGGGTGTCTCTGAACTTCAACCTGTACTGTTCAGTGGTTAGGCCAAACCCATCAATAAGAGCACTCTTCAAGACCTTGTAATTGTCAGCATCCTCCTCTCTAACAGTGAGGAGCTTGTCTCTACCTTTGTCAGCAAAGGAGAGCCACAAGATTGCTGCCCACTGCTCCTGAGGGACCTTCTGTACCTTACAGGCCCTCTCTAAAGCAGTTATCCATTTGTGGATATCATCCCCACTCTGGTAGGGAGGGACAATCTTGCTCAGGTTCCTATGGTCATAGGACCTTTCCCTATCTCTAGGGATATGGCTGCCACCATGGGACTCTAGTCCCAACTTTCTTCTCTCTTTAAGGAGATCTAGGGATTCTCTATCTAAAGCCAATTGCTTCTTCCTGATCTCCAGTTGAGTTTCCTCATACTGGACCAGTCTCTTTCTTCTCTCATGAGAGGATTCCCTCCTGTGAGAAGAAACAGAGCTCCCTATTGAGGTGCCAGAGTGGTTAGACTCCTGAGAAGGAGACCTAGACTTTCTGAGCACACTCATAATCCTTCCTGGGGGACAAAGGTGTGGTTCTCTAGATCCTCATCTTCATCTTCCCCAGAAGGGATTGGGTTTTCCAGGTCAGGGTCATTGTCACCCTCCTGGTCAGTTTCAGAGGGGGGCTGGGGGTAGTAGTACCCCTGGTCCCTTCCTCATCTGCTGGCCCACCCTCTGCTCCTACCCCTTCAGTCTCTGAAGACTTACTAAGATCATAAGCCACCAACAACTCCTGGAGGTGTTGGGTGGTGGGACTTTGGCCTGTCCTTAATTTCCTCACGTTACACAAAGCTCTCAGTTCCAAGAATGGGAGTGTGTCATACTTGGAGGGGGAAGCTCAATGGCTTCCTGCAGGGCATCTTTAGATCCTGCTTTTAAAGACATTACTAGTGTGGTGTGGTGTATGCACTACCTACTCTAGTGTGGCCTACTAAACTCTCTTGAGTTGTAGGAAGGGTTGTGCTATCCCTTAACACACAACTCTAAGTTCAGTAGAACTTACTGATATTCTAAGCTTAAATTATATGTACCTTAGGTACCTTTAGTGGTTTTCAGTTGATCAATTCAATTGAGATTATCTGGTAAAACAATAGCAAGCTGGAATCCCACACGCTGCACACCAATGTGAGAAGTTGGCCTGGCATATGCTGTCCACTAATTATAGTGGGCACCTTGCACCAGTCCAAATCGACTCTTATGGTAGGTAGGTCAAAGACAACCTTATTGAAAGCTATCCTAGTGGTAGCTGTGGAGAGCAGCCTTCAGGCTAAGTCTTGAAGGAATGTAAAGCAGCTTGTTTTACCAGTCTATAATCTCTTGAGTGACCAAATGAAAGAGCACCACACCAGGTATATATTCAAAATATATGTATTTATTACTAAACACACCCCTCTAGTCTCTTTATGAGGCTAGAGTTCGAAGTACATAGGTTATAAGATCTTAAATCACAGTAATAGCACAAATACACGTTTGGGCCCTAGGGGCGTACCAAACCATATACCAATAAAGTGGTATGCGAACCACGACTGAACTAGACACTAGGCCTAGAGCCTCTAGAAGTGCTTGGACCACAAGGAACCACCCAAGGTAGTGACACAGGGGACCCACGGGAGACGCGTGCAGTGTAAATACACAACCGCGATACGCCGTTTACTTCTATGGAGAAAGTCGGGATCGGGAAAATAGAGGAAAGGGACACTTAGAAGAGGACTAGGACAAAACCCTTTGAGATCTAGGACTTTGAAGAGTCTCTACCCACGGGAGCACCGGAGTACTCGTGTTACCTCACCCAGGGAAGCCGGGTGCATAGGTGCCTTTCGGGGTCGGGTTTCGTCGTCGTTTCTTATGGCGATCTGCTGCAAAGTGCTGCTGGCGACCAGGAGAAAAGTGTCCGGGTGGATCCAAGAGTGGATCGGAGTTCTGAAGAACCTGAAAGCAGAGGGGACAGAGTCTGGGTCACTAGCCAGTGACCAGGAAGGCGATGGACAGATGCCCACCGATGTCGAGTGCTTCAGGTGCGTTGACGGTCGTCTCGTTTCTGCAGCCACGAAGTCCAGGAGGCGTTGTCGGTGACCAGGAGCAGGATTCGGGCTGGTACACGATGTCTGTCGAGTGCTGCGGTGTCGGCGACCAGATTGGACCCAACAAGCCTTGGCAACGGCAAGTCTCGATGTAGCTGAAGATCGTCGATGGTGCAGACCAGCAAGGTCTGGGGAACTCACCCAGCAAGGGTAAGTGAGGGCAGGCCTGGAGCAACCAGACTGCCAAGTAAAGAAAAGATTGGCCTTCGGTGAGGGCTACTAGCCAACGGGCTAGCGACCGCGAAGGAGCCTCGTGACGCCGCACGTGGAGCTGGCTTACAGGACACTCGTGGAGTGGGGGCCAGTGATCTTCGGTGCAGGTGGTGCTGGAGGCTAGGGCTACTCGGAGCCCAAAGCACGACTTCTTGGGAGACCCAGAAGATGGTGCACTTGCAAATGTGCTCGGTGTCCAGGGGTCACGGTCTCAAGTCACCCACGATAGCCACGGGCCTCAGCTTTGCTGGGGACTCAGGGTAGCCTCGGGGAAGTCTGAGAATCCACCTCTGGTGATGCGATGACTTCGGCGTCCGACGGGAGCTTCAGTGATGCGAACCGGACAGATGCTTCTTTGGTGCCTGCCAAGCAGGGGAGTCACTCCTTGACCCCAAGGGAGATTCTTCAGTCCTCTAATCTTGTCGTAGAGCGTCGAAGGTCCAGGATTCCGTGTCAGAGTTTCGTCCAGGTATAATCTAAAGTCCTAAGGACTGGGTTCCTACCTTTATTCCAAAAATAGGGGATGGACTACTCTGTGGCCCCACCTATGGGTGGGTCAGGGCAGAGGGGTGGCTACACCCCTTTCCCTTTGTCCAGTTCGCGCCAAAGCAGGGGCTGCAAGCCCCTGATCCGGTTTGAACTGGGGTATGCACAGGGACACCAAATGTGCCCCCAGTGCAGGACTTCAAAGCACCCGAAAGTGCTCCCGCCCAGCCCCAATACACTTTGTCCTGTCTGGGGAGGTGGTCACACCTCCCTGGGACAGGAAACCTATTGTCCAGGCCTCCCCTGCCGGAGTTTCGTCCAGCAGCAGGAGGCCAGACTCGTGTCTGTGGCAGTAGCATCCATTTTGTGATGCCAGGCTCTGGAAAGAAGTTACCGGACTCGTCAGAGTTAAAATGCCTTTCCCTCTAGAAGGGTGGAATGCTACCCCCGCCGCCAGAATTGGCGGGGGGTAGTATTCCAAGATGTTTGACACCAAACACGACATGTTTTGGTGCAGCCATTCCATAGTTAGCATTTTACCGCGAGGATATAATGCGTTTAAGAGTATATGGTCAGGCTGCACTACAAACAGCATCAGAGATGGTCTCCGAACGCTGCAGAGGGGCCCTGCTCATGCAGGGGCACCCTCTCACATAGAAACCATGCACTCTGCCTTTAGGATTGATAAGGCCTGCCTTAGGAGTGACTTATAGGTTTATATGTGTGTATGCATTTAGTGATATAGGTAACCTATACCACAGCAAGGGGTGCATGCACCACCTTACCCAGGCTGCAGTAGCAGACCTGTGGTGTCAGTTTGGATGGCCTACCAGGGGTGGCATAATATATGCTGCAGCCCCTGGCAGGCCTCTGAGGTACCTATGCCCTTGGTACATAGTATACCATATACTAGGGACTTACAAGGGCACTCCAGATCCCAATCAGAGATGTGCCTAAGGCACATGGATACCCTTTTAAAGAGGAAACAGCTAGGCTGGGGTTCTGAATAGCAGGGCCCCAGCCAGACTAATGTCGAAAACCAGTGAAGTATCAGCAAAAAGTGGGGGTACCCCTGTGAAGCAGATCCTACTCTCCTACAGTTAGAACATATGCATATCTGCAGGATGGAGGTAGGGAATCTCAATTTTGGAATATCGAGATATCAGTATATCGTAGCCGAAACATCAAGGGCCAAAATATATACAGGTGAGTATATATGGCTAAGAGTAGATCTACTATACTTTACTGTACATATATGCACCTCGACAATATGTATGTTCCAGGTACGTAGATGTGGCGTTCATAATATTAAATATATACTTATCTCTATATACTTACTGCCTCAATATATTGGTCCTCGACATTTTGAGTATGATAGTCTGGTATCCAAATGTCCCATTCTTGATATTCCAGACTACAAACCAAGTCCAGTTATTTAGGCTTCATTGGGGAATAAAAACCTTATGTCAGACTGTTCCCTCAGCTGTCAATATCCACATCCATTGTTCTGGAAGTCATGGTTGACAGCATGAAGAGACACTCGTAGAAGATATAATTTCTGCATTTTTCTTATGTTAAAATTAAGCACAGACACAGATGTTTTTCAGTTGCATTTATATGTAAAAATCAGTAAAAACTGAAAAACTGGGAGCTGTATTTATAGCTTAAAACAACTCAAATTAGCATGTGAATCATAATGTTTTTGTTCCATTCATGAACAAAAAATCAAAATAAAAGACATAAAAATGTAGCTGAAAATGTACAATTCACATAAATTAGGAGAATGTGCTTTATTGGCGCTAAAGTAACAAAAATGCAACTAAAACTAAAGTTTAGTTTTGCTTTTGCAGGCTTACCAAAAAATTGTGCGTTTACGATCCATCTATTGCTTACCATTGGCTGGCTTTATTGTCACTTTTATTTGCTTTCTCCTTATACAATGTCTTTTCTTGTCCCATTTTGTTCATTGTGTGTTTGTCCCTTCCCTGATGCACAGCCTCCTTACAACACTTTTGAATGGCTGACTTGTATCCTTCCAATGCTCAATTATAGGGAATCTACATTTTTTCTTTTTCAATAAGAACTCCATAAGAGTGTATGTGTTTTCCCAAGACTCTATGTTTCTCTCTCCCTCGTATGCTTCTCCCTGCATGGAAACAACCCCTCACGCTGTTGCTCTCTCCATCATGTTCTTCCCAAGCAAAACTCTCCCTTCGCCTGATCTCCATGCTGCCCTCTACCTCGTGTGGTTCTCCCGTGCAAAGACCCCCACCCCGTGCTCTGAGCTGCATTCTCTCTCAGTTGTTTCTCACCCATTCAAACTCCCTTCCCTCCTGCGCTCCTTCTTGCTCTCTCCCTCATGTACTTTTCGACCCTGCCAAACACTTTTCACCCCACTCCCCTCGACCCCTTGATGCTTTTTCCTTCATGTACTAACAACCTCCCACCCCCTCACAAACCCTTCGCGCTCTATGTTGATCTCGTTTGTATGCTTCCGCCATGTTAAAATCCCCTGGACCAGTGCTTTAAATGGGAAAAAATAAGTGCAGGTACTCATTAAAATGAGCTAGAGGTGTAGTGAGGGGGCGGAGCTAGGGGCGGGGCTATGGGCAAGACATGATGATACTTAACGACTTCTATATTAGTTGCAGCACATACCAAAACACATGAGCAATATGTTTATATAAACAAAGCAGGTTAACTCGTTACACAAAATGAAAGAGAAATGCGATAATATGTTAACATTTCCTTTTTTTGCAATAGTTGCACCTTCTTAATGTCATACTGTTAATTGCTGTTTTTTGGCACAATACTATATATTTTTAAGCAGGTGAGTAGGAAGAAACTGAAAATACCCCCACTTCGAACCAAAGCTCTTATGGCACCAATCAAATGAAGCAAATCATCTTGACCCTCCCCAGGAGATATCTCTTGTCTCTTCCATCGATCTATCCATTCATCCTTTCATCCTACCATTTACCTGCTGATGACCACCATCTAACCTTTACATTCTGTCGTCTATTCAGTCTTTCATCCATTATTGAGTTTTTCACCATTCCGTCTGTCCACCCTTCATATCCAAACCTACCCATCCACCCAACTCCAAACCTATCCATTCATCCTTTCACTCATCCATCTCTTTATCCACCCTTTCACTTATCCATAAATCCTTTCGCTCATCTATCCATCAACCCTTTCACTCCTTTATTCCATCCACCCTTTCACTCAATCCCTCCTTTCACTCATCCATCATCCACCCTCTCATCCATCCTCCCTCCCTTTCATTCATCCATCCAATCTATCACTTATCCACCCATCATCCGCCCTTTTATCCAATCATCCACCCTCTTTCACCCATCCATCCATGCTTTCACTCATACATCCATCTATTCATCTGATCCAGCGCGATATTAGCAAACAGCATTCATACACCAGATACTCACTTGGGCCCATACATTCATACTACGCTAATACTTACGCTGGGTTTTATCAGTTGCTACTCTTTATCAAAATCCCTGCTACCAATTACCTTCCGAATGAAGAGTAATGACTTACCAATGAATCCTTTGCTAATTGAGAAATTTAAAATGAGTGACATTCATTATAGTACATTATCCTGAAATAACCACTGAGTCAGGAAGTTTTAAAATGTTTATCTAAAGATTTAGCAGAATAAAATACAGAACCACACGGTACTTAATCGCAATACCCAAGATGAAGCATAGAATAATTATTGCTAATTAATGACGGTTCCTCAGGAAAGGAGAGGATAGAGACAGCAGCGCAACTAAAGGTTGCATTATATTTACCTAAGTGCGAGAACCAAACCCTTGGCCAAGGAGTTGGAAAGAATAGGACCCAGGAAGGATGAAGAGCAAAGACCTCCTCCAGGATCAGGACAGGACCGGTGACCTCTCTACAACGACGCCTGCGTCGCTCCCCTCTCTCGACTTCTCCTCGATTCTCCCGTGCCTTCCTTCTAATGGACTCCGCCGCCCTCTCCTCAGGACCTCTCTGGACAGCGGTTCAGTCTGCAATCGATCAGCTTGACAGTCTGGAGCTAAGAGCGCTAGTCTCCTGTGCGCACTCTGCGGTCTGAGCCGACTAATTAACTAATTCTATATCTATTATACCCTTCTACGCCCATGTACCTCCCCTTAATGTTGCTAAAATATGGGACCACTATTTCTGATTGGACAGGGACAGGGGTGGATTCTCTCACCATATTGATTTGGCCTAAATTGTAAAGCCTATTGTCTTTAAACTCCCGCCCATTCAAATTAATACATTTGCTTTATTTCCCACCCGTCTCACGACAAATGTTATACATTCTTCATGTACAAAGTATCACATTTTAACAGGAAAGGCAAGAGTACAGCATCTTCGGCCATTAGGTCGTGGCCTTGGAAGACGTCCAGGTTGACTTCATTCGTGTTGCTTTGCCAGCCAAACAGGACACATGCGCAGAACCATTTGCCTCTCGAGTTTTCAGATCACCAACCCAGGCCCAAGTTTACGAACTGATAAAAAGTCAAAGAAGAAAATATTAAAATCTCAAATAAAATGTTTCACTGTATGCCCACTTTTTCTACTCTATACCCATTTAATTATAAAACTGTCCCGCATTAGTAGCGTTAAGAAAAGGACAATTTAATAATGACATGAGAGCAAGCTGAAGCATGTGAAAACATCAAGCAGCCATTTTAATGCACACTGCGCAGAAGCAGAAATTTCCCACCAAGCAAAGAAAGACGTCACACCATGTGATATGGTTGCGACATGCGCAGTGATATTCCCGCGTTTTAGCGGCCATTTTGGATTACAGACAAGCGTTATTCATTAGTAAAACACATAGGCAAGCATCCTTCCCTTTCGTGTAGTGTATGCAAAGGTTAGTATAAACAATACAAATTTAATAAATTAATACTATGAGGAGGATTGTATACAAGCAAGTTTCAGTTATGAAACCTTGCTCCATCACATCCATCCATCCATCTATACATCCACCCTTGCTCACTCATCCATCCACTCACTCACTCACCCACCCACCAACCCTCCCTTTTACGTTATTTATGAATCTTTGTCGCCGAGCAGACATGTACACACAAAGTGCCACCTATTTTCTTTAAAATACCTCCTGAGAGTGTCTTGATTCTCTCTCTCTTTCTCTCACTTTTTTCTTGCAAAAAACAGGCATACATATGCAGGAAAACACAAAAATATAAGCAGACACACAAAAGACTCGGGTATGATAAAAGCCATGTTATACTCTTCACCTACCATGGCTTTTTTAATTGCCACCAGGGCCGGACTGGCCGTACCCTGATTGCCACTGCCAGGGGACTGACATGATTCCTGCGTTTGCACAAATCCACAGGATAGTGTGAATGTGATTGACAGCACAGGGCCTGAACGGACCCTGATCTGTCAAACACAGGTGATGGTGAGCACCCGGACATTATTCAAATGAGCCCTGTTGAATAGCTCAGCTGGGGCTCAGATCAGGGCTACAGAAGCAGCGACTTGGCTGTCAGAGACAGGTTCCAATCCTGCTCACCAGCACTCACAGCCAATGAGCCCACCTTTTCATGAGTACCGGTATTCTCCTCAGAGTGATAAATCTAAGAAGTGCCGGTACTCAGTACCTGTGAGTACCGGCCCATTTAAAGCACTGCCCTGGACACCAGCACACCATGTTGCTCTCTCCCAGGGCTTTAAGTGGGATGAATAAACTGGGGGGTCTCTCAAAGGAGCGTGGTCGATATAATTAAGGGCATGGCTTAAAAACACAAACTGAAAATCTGTGCTTAGCATAGTGTGCCACCCAACTGGTATTTTGCTGCTTCTGTCACTGCATCCAGATATATAATACAACAAGTAACGTTACACCTACAACAAGCCAGGACTATTGGCTTTGTCAGTGGTTTGTTAGGTGCATAAAATAAATAAGCAACAACTAAGGCTTTGTTTTATAGCTTACTGAAAATGCTTCCGTTCTGAAATGATGAGACGATGAAAGAACTATAACGAGTCTCTTTGAAGTTACATCAAAGGCAGTGAAGGGTGCTACTGCTGCAGAGTTAAGATTTATTTTTTTCACCGAGGGTGAGGGCAAAACATGGAGAGCCCGATAGGGACCCGTCGCAGCACCTGCTTTTTAGAACTGCCGGCGCTGGGCACCGGCAGGACCCGGCCCACTTAAAGCCCTGCTCTCTCCCTCGTGCGCTTTCCTTCCTGAAACTCAAACTGTCAGGACCCCCTCCACAGTCCTGGCTGATCTCTCTCTCTTTTATGTGCTGTTCCCCTGCAAAACACCCCCATGCTCCGTGTTGCTCTCTCCCTCGAGGGCTTCCAACCACTTGCACCTCTTCTCTCTATGTTGCTCTCTCCCTCGTCTGCTTCTATCCCATGCGGCCCCACCTTAAACCCTTCCACGCTGGGTGTTGCCCCACCCCCGAACTCCCTCCCCGCACCCTAGCATTATTTTGGCCAATGCTGCATGCCCTGGCAAAAGATGCTTTATGTCGATACTGCATAGCATTGCCAATAGGTCAAAAAGGCCACACCTGTTGGCTTCGCCAATTCTTGTTTATACTCTTGTTCTCCAAGTGCATTCTTGCCAGGCCAAGTTTCCCCTAGTTTCAAAACTTCTGCCTTGCAATCTCACTCTCCTAATTTAGAATCAGAGGGAAACATGGAGCACGGTGCACCAACACAAAAGAATGTAGCACCAGCAAAAATAAAGCAAAATGTGCCAATCAGAGGTGGTGACAGGAACACTGCAGAGTACAATGTGGCCACGTGCATAATTTAAAGGAAAAGCAAATAAAGATGACGTATATGGTGGAAAGGGTACAGTTACGCCAGAAGTGTTTTACATTGCTATAAAACGCACTGGAGGTTGTAAAAGCCGCACGTGTAAGCACCAGTGTTCTGCACCACCAAAACAAACGGTCCTAAATGTCTCAACAGCTGGAATTTGTGTTGTATTCTTGAACAGATGACGCAAAATAGTCAGCTCCTGCACTTGCAGGCGAATATAAACTGTGTCATGGAATGTGGTAGGAAGAGCACACTATGGAGAACATAGCTCATTGAGTAAGCAGGCACATAACTCAGTGAGCTGAGTACTCTCTTTCAAGACCTATCAACGGCTGCGGTAGTGTTGGTGGCGAATCATCCGCTCATCCTTCCAAGGTTGAAAACAATTACTACCAATTTCAATTGGGTAATAAAGCTGTACATAAAAATGTAATGTAAAATGCTTTAGATATAAATGCTACATAAATAACTAATTATTAATATCAGGGGCCTGATATATGAATGCACACATTTAAGAATCAGAATTTGCAAAGATTACTGACTAGCAAGTTGCGAATTGAAATACCGCGTAACGTGTGTATTGGTATGGAAAAGTCCCTTGTATGACGTACGCCCAACCTCTAGTGATGTCTGGATCCCCAATGCTGATTTTTGTTGTCGTGGGCGAACAAGGATCATGCATGTGTGCCATGATATAGGCCTGTCTCGCGGATTGCGGTCTTTTTGGACCAGGAGAGGCACCCAAAGTGCCTCCGTCATAATGGTGAAAGTCTACTGCCTTTGTCAAGAGTCAAACAGCACAAGCGCAGTGGTGGCAGCAAACCACGTAGTGACCAGTAGCAGTGAACAAGCCTTTTACGGTGTTTGGACAAAATATCGAATAAAAAATATCACGTAATAAAGTTTAGTATAAGTATTACTTACTTCAATATTTAGTTGCAGAGATTTATATTTTATTTTATAGTTGTTTGTTGTAAGAATCCTGTAGAGTTTCCTCCTCTTGCAGCATTTGTCATTTTTGGAGTATTTATTTGCTTTAATTAGTGTGCCTTTTATATTGTTTGGTTAATTGTCTGTGTGATTTTATTGGTTAAAGTTGTTTATAGTGTTATTTTATTGGCTGGTTTAGTTTAGTTAGAATTTTTTATCAGTTGAGTTCGTGTTTGGTAAACAATAATTTATGTTTCATTTATGTAGCATAATTTAGAGTTGTTTTAAATATATATACATTTAATAATTTTATATTTTGCAATATATTTTTCTTTGTGTACTAATGTTTATAGCTAATATTGATGTATTTGGTGTATTTATTATATGCGAACAGGTGTGCGATTATTTTGGAGTGAATATTGAATTTTTTTGTTGGTGTAATATATTTTAATTTAATTATAGATGTTAATAATAAGTGTAGGGTTTATTGGAAGTAAATGGTTTATGTTAAAATCGTTACATTGCTGTTTATTTTGTGTATTTATTAGTGATTTTGACGATAATTTGGCAGTCGATATCGTGGTAATCAATATTTGTGACATTGTATATGTTTATTTATAGGTGTCGGTATTTATGTTTCTGATATTTTTGTTACCGATATTTGAAAAAATCGTTGTTTTTAACAACGATATTTGTGTGCTCGAAATTAGTGTTTTTTTTAGCTATGTATACGTAGGCGATATTTTTGTTCTCAATATAAAATTTCCGATATTTGTGTTTCTTGATATTTGTTGGATCGATATTATATCATTGATCCCTTTTTACGTGTGTCACTTGAGTAAGGCCTACAGGCTCACGTATTTGAAAGTTCTATGTGCTTAACTTACCCTTGGCCTACATCGGTTTTGTGTGTAGTGCTGCTCAGTGCATGTGTATTATATATCTGCTGGGTGTATTTGTGCCTGTGAATGTTAGAATACGGGATAATGCAGTGTTGTGCAGTGCATTTGTGTTATATACATGTGCTGGGTGTATGTGTATCTGTGAATGGTACAATACATGGGAGATGTAGTGCTGTGTAATACGTGTGTGTTATATGCATGTGCTGGCTGCATGTATGCCTGTGAATGGCACAATACAATGAAGATTCTGGGTTCCATTTTGGGAGTCTCAGGGCTAATTGGAGGAACATGAGGAGGTAGAGGAATCCCCAAGATATATTTGTGGATTGCTGCATTCCTTTGAGCTGAGAGGACACACTTGAGGAAGTGAAAGCCATGCTCTTCAACATACTTTAAAGTGTGCTCTTTGGTTCAGCGAGAGGTCCGTGGGAAGGGGCCTGGGTACATCTCAGGAAGGAGATAGGACTGATAGACGAATCATAAAGAGAAGACCGAGGCCATGGGGAACCTTTTGATACACATATCACTGTGGCTGACATCCAGGTGTGAACCTCTTGTCACTCGCATGACCTGTGTTGCAGGACTATCATATTTGTAGACGTGACAGACTGCTTTCTGGAGGAATGGAAGGGAAGAGGAGAGGGCTCTTTAAAAGGAAGCAGAACACCAACATAAACTTCAAAAACTCAGACTCTGAATCACATTTGGTGTTTGGAAAAGGACTATAAGAAGGGGGGAGCTCAAGGTCCCCAAAATGGCCAAGTATCAAGCAGCCAGCTGGACTGTGCGAGGAGAAACTCTAAAAGACTTCTTTCTCTGACCAGGACTGGGACAAGGCCTGCCAGTCTCCCAGCTGGGTGAGGGGACAACACCCAGGGGATCCAGGATCATCTCCCTCTGGAGCACCAGTGCTTGCTTGACAAGATCAGTGTGCCATGTGAGGAAGAGGAGAGAGTTGGAGGGAGCAAGTTCCAGTGGGGGATCCTGGCTATTGGATCCCGGTAGAGAGGTGTGAGGAGACGGCTGCTGCACCAATCGGGTCACTGCCCATGTGCAGGTTAATGTTGGTGACCCCCATATGCCAGAGGTGAGCTGCCATGAAGCGAGCCATGAGCGTTGCTGCACTGATTGGGTCATTGCCCATGTGCAGGTTTGAAGTCGGCGACCCTGTATGCCAGATGGGGCTGCTGTGAAGATTACTGGTGTGGTGTTCGGGCCGAAGCCTGTGTGTGGAGTGAAGTTGGCGACCCCTTATGACAGGTGGGGCCACTGTGATACTGCTGCTGTGGCAATCAGGTCTTAGCCCATGTACAGAGTAAGGAAGGTGACCCTGTATGCCGGGGGGCGCAGGGAAAAGGCAAGAAGTGTGGTCGGGGTTAGACCATTGTCGAAAGGAGGAGGCCGTCGTGGTGGCCCATGTGGGCCCAAGTCCTGACTGAAGGTGAGCACCGAGAGCTTTGAATCTTACCCCCCACACCTGTAGGGAGGATCCCAGGAAACCTACCAGTATCGGAGGAGCAGGGCTACTGCCTTCGCAGGACAGCATGTGAGGAACTCGATGACACCTTACCGCTGCCCCTCCAGGGCCTTGTTTGAAGAACTCACCGAAGACAGCCAATGTAGCTTCAGCACCCGCGAAGGGGGCGAGCTTGGAAACTCCGGCCGTGCAGGTATGCTGGCGGCGATAAAACTGATTTACAGGCCACACAGCCCCTGGGTAATCTCCCTGCCATATAGCGCTTCGGTGCTGGGACACTTTTGACTTTACTAAAGAGTCGGAGTGGGACTCCTGAGACTTGGAGTAATAGTGGGGCTTATCCCAAAGGTCGCCTATAGTGAATGGGGAATAACCACTACCACTTGCGAGATGGGAGTGGGACTGAGGAACCGCCTGTTAAAACACTAGAACCCTGAACTCAGCGGACTGTGTGTATTGTTTGTGAATGCTGTATTTTACTTTGTGTTGGTATATAAACACTATTTTTTTCATAAAAGCAAGTATTTCACTGGACAATCATTTATTGCTGCTGCTGAACGTATTTTGAGTTGTGACCCTGTCTTTGCCCACCTGTGTTTTCCTCCCCAGAGAAGCGTTGCACTGCTCGACCCATGCTACCACTGAACGTCAAGTGCTGAAGGAGTACTTGGCCCAGTTGCTCAGGACCCATAGCAGGTTGGGCTCTGGAACATCAGAAGTAAAAGGCCTCACCCCCACAATAGGGCTAGTAGCTCCTGCTTGCCCTGTGGTCCTCTGAACGAGGTTCTGGCAGTATGCAAGTACACATGAGGTTATGAATTAGGAATTCAGTAATAGTCACAACAACTAGATAAGGAATATCAAAATTGTGATTTGAAGCAAATTGTGACCAGGAAATCACAAACCTGAGACCCTCTTTAGTCTCCATATTCAAACCTCAAAAAGACCTTGTTGATCCAGCCACTTACAGGCCAATCGCCATTTTAAAAACAAATTATAAGATACTCACTAAGGTTTTGGCAGATCGAATCAATGAAGTCTTAGCTATTTTAGTTAATACTGATCAAAACAGCTTTGTATCAGGAAGCAGCACTTCCAACATCATCAGGAGACTATACAAGGTTATGGAGGCAGCCCCGGGCCAATGGGTGTATGCTGCAGTCTAAATCCTGGATTTGGAGAAATTGTTTGATATGCTTGGGATTTGGCCCCAAGTTTACATGTCTGGTACAATTGCTCTCTATCGAACCTGTGGCTAGAGTCAGATTGGGCAAATGTATCTCTGACCCTATTACTTTTGGTAGGGGAACCAGAGAGTGGTGCCCTCTCTCCCCCTCCTCTTCGCGGTAGCTATAGAAACACTTGAAGCAAGCATGCGACAGCCTGGGGCATACTCCTCCTGGACAGAATCTATGTGATTTTCCTATATGCAGATAACCTCCTCGTTAATTTAAGGGATTCTTGCTAAGATCAAGGAGTGGTAGCTCATATACTAGATGAATTTGTGAGGGCTTCAGTACTGTTGGTTAGCAGGAAAAATCATGCTTGTTCCTGTTCTGCTGTGATACTCCCCATTTGGTAACACCTTTAAGGGGTGACTTAATAAAATGGGAGGGCAATGCCATTTGATACCTAGGTATAAACATACTGACGATGACTTCCATGAAGGGAATTTGGTGAAGGCCTTGCTCCCTTAGGTCCCAGATACGCTTCTGGAGTACACTACCGCACTCTGTCATGAGGCGCATCACTATCTCTAAGATGGTGAGGCTACCAAGGCTGCTGCACTATTTTGTTAATCTCCCAATTTACTTGACCCAAATGTTCTTCTGAGACTTAGATGTCCTTCTAAGGTATTTGATATGTTCTGGTGGATGCCGTAGGGTTGCCCTGGCCACACTGGAATTCTGGACTGTCCAGAAGGGCCTAAGGACCCTAATTTTGAGGCCTACCTGCAGTGGATGGCCAGGTGGCAGTCAGGGGCGGCTCTGGAAGAGATGGGTGGGTTTGATAAGTCATTATGATTGCCCATACTGTATGATTTAATTCTCCCCAGTTCTTAACCTGCTAAGGATTTTCCCCAGTTAGTTTGGGTGGTGCTTTGCTGCTTGGCTCAACTTTCTAACCATGAAATGCATACTTCCCTGTGCCCACATATCCTGCTATTGGGTCTTTAGGGACATCACTCCTTCCTTGATCAGAGAAGACGTACACATTGGGAAGTAAGGGGTTTAGATACCTTGAGTGATCTCTTTCATGATGGTCATCTTCTGCCCTTTCAGACCCTGTAAGACCAGCACATGCTCCACAAAGGACAGTATATGACTTATGGTCTAATTTCACATATTCTGCGTACTAGGAGGGAGATTGTTGACTCTGAGCCAGACACGCATCAACCAACCAGCATGTTATGTACAATGGAAACAGGCAGACCACTGTATCAGCTGATTGCCTAAATTGCAATGTCCCCCCTCTACAAACCCAGCACAAGCAATTGCGAGATGTTTGGTAGGCTGAGACTGGGAAAGCGATACATAAAAAGGAGTGGGCAAGAGCGCTGGAATATTCACGTACTATCTCTCACAACACCAGGTTCAAATTGATCCAGTTTTTAATTTTACACCAGGCTTACCTTCTCCCTCCAACAATTACCAGATTATTTCTAGCAGCTGTCACCTTTTGCCCGCTCTGCACTCTAATAGCTGTAGACGTCTACCATATGCTGTGAATTTGCTTGTCTCTCTCTTCCTATTGGGACCATATTTGCAAAGCCTTGATCACTTGCACCAGTATAACCTTGCTACCCACTTGTGAGGCATGCACACTCAGGATATTCCAGCACCCAAAAAAGCATAAGGCCATTGGCCTGTTTCGTTAATCTGAGCATCGTTGTGGCAAGAATGGAATTACCTGCAGATGGAAGTCGCTCTTGGCACCTATCCCATTGAAAAATGGAGTTCAGGGGTCCTGCGTTGGGCCCAGGTTGAAAGGCAAAACATTGCACAAGGAGGAAAGTAGGGGCCTTTGCAAGGAGACGCACTTCATGTTTGCCTCTGCACCCTCATCTGTAATATGGCACAGACGCAGAGGCAATCTGATTCCCTCATTTACATGGGGCCACCACTCAATCGAAATTAGGGTACACCCTCTTATGATAGTGCTGGTGCAACAGTGCACTAGTGCTATAAGTATTACAGAAGGGTACACACAAACATCTGCTGCCCCCTCTGTAATACCATTGTGCCCCCAGGGCACAATGTATAATTTGGCCCCAGAACTTTAGGCAGAGGAATGAAAAAAGGTTTTCTGACAAGGTTTTGGGCATTCTCATGCAGGAAGTATCTACTGAATATGAATACTCTTTAGTAAAACAGCAAGGAACGTAATGAAATCCACCAAGAAAACCATATAGCATGAAAGCCTGAAAGTGCCACAGATATAGGAAACAACCAACGTAGTATAGCAGAGCTCCAGAAACAGTTGTATGACGTCTGTTTCTGAAACAAAAAAAACCGACTTGGTCGTCTGTATGAGGCAATTGCTAGCGGCCGGGAACCAAATTAAGCTAAAAAGCTCACAACTACGGAACACATGGCGGAGAGTTCCCTGCTTCCAGTGTATAAACTTAAGGCAACATTAATATCAACAAAAAATGAAACAATTTATAAGAAAAGCAAAAAGAGAACCAACAGTATCTATATTTCTTTACAAAAATAATATTTATTAATACTTGATAATGAAAATACATTTCATGCTAAAATAACACCCCATTTATACTCATTCATTCTACTTCACTCATACAACAACTAACTAACAATCAATATAAAAATACAATTTTCTTCTTTTCAATTATACATTGATGACAATTGATTTCAAATGATCGTGAAGAAATGTGGCACAAAATTGATGGTCTATTATTTTCGACGCGCGTTTCGGCACAAAAGTGCCTTCGTCAGGAAAGGGGCCACAATATGTCAACTTTTAGTATCTTTTATCTTGAAATGGATTCATCAAGTAGTGACTGCTGTTGCTACGAATTTTAGAACAAGGATAACTTCTCAGCCGAAGATAAAGATGAACTTTATTTATAGATCTTCAATGTAGAGTCAGGTTTTTCATGTTCCAAACAGATTTATACTGCACCTGACAATGCACTTGATATGTGCTGTCCTCTTGATTTTAATTTCAGAATTTTATTTGCTGATACATGAATTTATTTATTTTGTAGCATACAGTTCCCGGATAAAGGATCCTCCGCACGCCGCAATCATCGCGAGAGTTCCCTGCTGCCAGAAGCAGTGAGAGGAATGACTGCGATCGACAGCTCAGCAGATAATGCATATCCACGTGCCTCAAATGATAAGTCCCCACTCTCGGCCAACACACCTACACGCACAGCCACACTTATATAATGTCGAAGTTCTCAGATTGCAAGTGGTTATTGAAAACAGCCACAAAATGTAACACAGGATCTTGTAGCACTAGCTATGACACTGATAGAAAGAAGGAGGAAAACAGGAAATAAAAATGATAAATATGCACAAACTTTATTATTGAATTGAACTGAGTTTCAAAGTCATCCACGCTTAAGTGCCAGCAATTAACCCAGTTATGGTCCAATCTTATTTGTACCATTATTTATTCAGTGTTAGAACATTGGAATGTTGAGAACGCCATTGAAGACAATGGAATTACTCTGGGCTTATAATGGCTGGTGTAAGCCCCCTGCTCCAACATTCCAATGTTTTTTTTTCATATTTCTTCCTTTTTAATTTAGCACATTCTACTCTTAGTAAGTGGAATGTTCTAATAGCCTTATAGCCCTTCTGCCTCAGGCTTTACTGGTTATTAAAGGCCCTCTCCCTCGTTATAGGCCTGAGCCACCTATAACTCGGGTTCAGGGCCTTTAACAACCGGTATAGCCCTCGGGAACAGGCAATAAGGCTATACTACAAGTCACAGGATACAAGCCTTACTGCTGGACTCAATGAGCTTCATGTGCCCTGACGTGGGCAATTTCAGAGCCATGATCTAATGGTGTGTCTCTTATTGCAAAGCTATACTTACATGTAGCTTCATAAAAATGTAGGGGGGCCAACAGAAGTGCCATACAGTATTATGCCATGGTACTCACTTAAAATCCATTTATTGTTAGTTACCATATATCTATGACTATACCAATCCATTCTTGTGCACACAGATGGCAGAGACATCCAGGCTGGCACAGATAAAGAGGAAACCAGCAACCCTCACCTTCCATGACATCACCCCATAGGACCAGAAAGTGAAGTAGTCAATGTGCCACCGCCACCTCAAGCACAGGAAACCACAAGCTCCTGAAGCAATGCCAAAGGCTAAGGGTACCTATATTCCTTCCCCATCGAAGATAGATGGCCACACCAACTGCAGAGATGGGTGCATGCTACAAACAAGCTGGGTTGGAGCATGGAGCAGAGGTCCATAATGCCACCTATATATTGGGATCAACAGAGAACACCCTTGAAGAACATTGCCATGGTACTGGGAATGTACCGAGACAGTGCAGGTGCTGGCTCAAAGTGGAAAGGAGCAGCTTTCAAGGATGTGAACTTACAGCGGTAGCATACTCTAAGCCAATCTGAGGGTGAGGGTCGTCAAATGTAACATAATGGTTGTGATAGAGCCTCTTGTGGGGTTTATTGATTGAGGAATGTAAGAAGAAATGACCTCTTTGGCAGACATTTTTTGGACCAAACATAGCCTCTCATTCTGTCTGTGTCAGACTTATCGAGAAGTGAAACCATGCAGGGGAAATGCTGATGCCGCATGACCACAGTGTCTCCCTTAAGCAGTTTTAAATCCCAATTGAGAGTTTTACATGGCAAAACGCATAATACGTGTGATTTCCGTTCATCAAATTATACAAATATATGCCTTTCAACTTTTTGACCAATTCCTCCAAGTAGAAACTATGTCAATGCACAAAACTGCCCCTCACTTGGAATTCGGAATCAGACGAAATCCTGGATTTAACGATGCCCATGTGTTGATCTGGAGATTTAGATGGAGAGGAGGAATTGCCTGAATGAGGTTGAAATGGAGTTGGAAGAAATGCTCATTTGTTCTTGCATAAGGTTGGCTTCCGGAGAGAGAATCACTTGCACTCGTATTCATACGCTGTTCAGTTGGGCATAGATTACAGGGAATTTGGTGCTGTATAGAGCTTCTGGGAACCATTTTTAACTTATTTTTTGTGCTGATGCTTTATCTGTCTTCCATTGAGAGAATTATGTTATATTAATTTACAGAAGAGTCAATGTCTGCCACTTTATTGAATTGGGTCTGTCTTGCTGGTCAAGGTCTGGTGATGAAAAATAAGCCCCTGTCCCCAGAATCAGTGCCTGAGACCAACACAAACGAAACACTGACTCACCCTATTATGGGCTCTACCTGGAGTATCATTGAAATGGGGCAGATCTCGTAAGATTGCATGATGTTTCCATAGTGAACTGCTAAAACGTCAAAAAGTAATATCTTCTCCTCTAGAGAAGTTAATTTTCCTGTTGGGAGCCGTAGCCCCTCCCTCTAGCTCCACTGGGAGTCCTGCCGACTACCTATACACCCCTTGGGCTGAGCTAAGATACTTCAGTTGTCTTTCAATTTTCATTTATTCCCATCCACTGTCCCTTTGCGCACTGCTACTTTTTTCTCAGCCCTAGTTAAATATATTGGGCCCAATTCACAAAGGTAAACTGAGATGAATGTCTAACTTTGTGACTTTCGGAATTCACAAAGGGCATTTACGAGTAGTAAAGTTAGACTTTTGTCTCAGTTTCGGCCTCAGTTAAACTTAAGATCATTACTTAAGTTTAACTGAGACAAAAGTCTAACTTAACTACTCGTAAATGCCCTTTGTGAATAGCGAAAGACATAAAGTTAGACTTTTGTCTCAGTTTACCTTTGTGAATCTGGCCCAAAGTCTAAGGTTTCCAGCTCACAAGTCAGAATTAGGGGAAGCTATGGGTAGCAGTTGCTACCCTTGCCTTTTCTTTCCTACCCTTGCTACTGCAGTCTGGATCAGAAAGCAAACAGGAATCCCAGACCCTTGTTTTCTTTTTGGAGTTTCCTCTCTGTGGCTTTCCTCACCGTTAAACAATTGAGAGGAAATTGGGGTGCCAAGAGTGGAATAAGTTGTAGACATTGTTATCTCATCAGATCAAATGAATGAAGGATGTCACTGTTGATGCACCTCTTCAATGGAATGTGGACATCTGTGCGACATTTGATAATTAATCAAGTGTGTGTCAACAAAAGCCGTCAGTTTCAATGAATACAGATATCCTGACAGAAAACATATTTGAGCACGATCACGATCACGATCTGGTCACTAAATTCGGGTGCAAATACGCACCTGCAGATATGCATCAGACCACAGTTCAAAAATTAGCAGCTGTGCAATCTGTACCCATTTATGCAGAAATGGGGAATAACATGCACACGGTGCATGTTATTTCCCATTTATGCATGTGCAAACAGTGTATTGGGGCAAATTGGTTGCAAGGTTCGCAGAAGGTTTGCCAGTTACAAAGCGCAGGAGCCAACGCCTGCATTTTACGCTCCAGGCAGAATCTTGGCACACAAAAATGGGATTACACCTCAATCGTTATAATGGTCACACCCAGACAATCTACCCTGCGGATTTTACCTGATTTTATAAGGTGATTACAGGAACCCTTCATTTGTTTGATGATAAATCTATTCAGATGCCAGTTATACCTTGTCTCCCGGAAGCAGATATATGTGAAATAGTATATGGTAGATAGTGTGGGGAGAAAAACACATAAAACACACCGCTTCCTAAGTAACCAAGTAACCGGAGATATGTTCATAGTCAGTGGCGTAACAAAGCCCCCCGCAGCCCGAGCTCCTGGGGGCCCTCAGCACAGTACACTGGCCTAAGAGCTCCTGACTGAGTCCGGAGGGGGCCCCCTCCATGTACTTTGCAGGGTGGCCCCCTCAAGTTTCGTTACTCCGCTGTTCTCAGTACCTAGTTTTACATTCATCAATGATCTCCTATGGTTGGCAACTGTATTGCATTGTGGTTTTGCATAGCATGTTATTCCCCCGAGGAGGCCTCCTGAGAGCCTTGGGTGTACCAGTTAGAGATACTCCATTCAGTTTGCTTAGTTCATTGGCAGCGAGTGGGTTTATAACGTGGCCTGCGTGGAATCAATGTTGACTTTCTGGGTCCAGGGCTGGAGAGGCACTTTGACTAGGTAGCGGCAAACTTGTAGATGCGCTTATGCATGGAGTGAAGGAAAGAGGTGTAAGGCACCGAGTTATCTCACTGTGGGTAACTGCTGGCAGTTCTGAAAAATTCTCAAAACCAAGGCCAGCTTTAGTGCTGGTGGCGCCCGCTGTGACATTAATTTTTTGCCCCCCCTCCCCATGACCTCCCTCTTCATGGAGTCCCTCACTACCACACTCCAACAGGGCCTCATCTCTCCATTGCCCCTCTCTGAGGCATCCATTTGTTGCGCTACTCATACCAGTGTAGGTTGGCACTTTACATCACACACACATACAGAGACAATGAATGTAAATGTGTAAATTAGTCTACAAGAAATGTTACATAGGACAATGAGGATTACAAGGTATAGGAATCACATATCATCCATACTGGTAGGCAGTATATTTTGAGAGTGGTCTGAAGAAGCAAAAACTCAGGATTTAAAACGTACCACAGTGGTTGAGGTTGGCTTTACTAATAATGATGTACTTCTACCAAAAGAACCCCTTTCTAGCAACATTAGGATAATAAAAAGACTGGGGAAAAACACAACTTTCTAACCTATACCATGCAGTTTGCATGCAGGTCTTTGTTGACAGTTCATAGGTCACTGAGATATATTAGTATTGTAACTTATGAACTGCGAGTAACAAAAGTGTCTCTCTGACAAAAGCATTAACTCACTGAGCTACCCACATAAAATTAAGTTCTGTGATCTAAATGGTACATGTTCTTTGCAGCATGCATGTTAACCCTCTGCGCTACTTTATGATGAGTCAAATCTGCCACTAGAGAAAACTAGATCTCTCCTCGGCAGAAACATACATCACCAGAATTATGTTGACGTTTTTATTGTTACCTGAAAACTTCTGGCCACTCAAGGAACTCTGCAGCAGGTACTTTTCAACCCATAAGTTGTTTCTAAACAATGGGCCCCCCACACCCCTGAGCTCAGGGCCAGGTGCGACTGCACGGGTGGCGCCGCCCGAAAGCCTGCCCTGCTCAAAACTATCCTCTTTAAGATACAGACAGGTTATTTGATAAAAAGCCCCATCCATGACCAACCCAAGATCATCGTCTGAAAGAATATTGCTTTTGAAGGGTGCCTTAGAGGATCAAAAGACAGCGTGTACATTTAAACCCTACAGCTCTCGTTTCACCTGCTTTAGGCGGGTGACAACTGCCTTTGGAAGTCTCAGATCTGGTACGGCTTCTTTGGCTGCTGTGCTGCATTGTGTTCAAGACTCTAGCTGATGGTCCGAAGCTCGGAACCCCAATAAATACAGTCTAATTTAATGAATTAACACTTATTGCATGGCAAGTTTGCTACCTGAAAACTGGGGACGTCATTAAAAAAATCGAATTTAATTTCCCGTTAATTGCATTGGAATGGAGGGCGCTTAAAGTGTTTGTAAAATAGAATGCCAGATTTGGATTTTAAAAAATTCAAGGTTCTTCCGCCAACTCTTTTGCCATCACATCCTTAAATCTCACCCTCCAAGTAGCTGAAAGCTGTGAAACCCGCACCCTTTTCAAGAGGCTCAAGACACATGTCAGTGGGTGTATGGTGTGTGGGCGAAATTACACGGGGAGGGGGAAGAAACATGTCCTGAATGTCAGAAATCCCCCTGTGCAAATTGGATTATTCCGCTGCGCTCTTCGAGGGCCCTTGCTGCAGCCCTGATAGAGTGACTCAGCGAGGCATGTGACCGGGCAGGGCGAGGAGATATTCGGTGGTCTCGGGAGCCGCGGGCCGTCTGGAAGTGAACTCCAAGTCTGGACACGCCAGGGTCAGCTGCTGTTTTCACAGATGACTGGAGAGTTTCAGGCGTGCTGTCACAACAGTCGGTTCAAAAGAGTCCCGAATCCTAGACGGCTGGCCTTGGCGTTCAAACGGCTCTGTGTTTTGAGCACAAGAGACATTAAAGGTTTCTCAAAGTAGGGGAGCGTGTATGTATGTAAGGGAGACAGTATTGTCACTCTCTTATGCAGATGGTAGTGGGCATTAATTCATGCTAGAAAACTGAGGGGCTTATTTACGAGCCCATTGTGCCGCCGGTGCGTCACTTTCATTGATGCACCGGCAGTGTAATGGGCTTCTCCATATTTACAAGGCCACGTAAGGTCACCCTGCGTGACTTTTTATGGCCTTGTAAACGTTTCCCTTTCACACATAACTGCGTGAAAGGGGTGTTGCTGTGGGTGTTCTCAAGCAACATCCATGGAACCTGATGCATTCCCAGCTTTACATCAGTTTGTAAACCTGGGAATGCGTCAAAATCCTAAGTCTCCCCAGGGGAGGCGTAAGGAAGGAGGCGCAACAAGGAGAAATACTTTTGCTACATTCTGCAGCACGCATAGTAAGAGGGAAATGCCTCTAATGATTGTTTTTGTGCAGGAAGGTGTCCCTTCCTGCACAAAAACAATCATGCCCTCACACAAGGGTGTCTGCACTGGTGCACGGCTGCTGTTTGTGCACCGGTGCAGGGGAGAAGGACAGGAATGCGCTGTATCTTATAGATACAGCGCATTCCTGCCCTTTTATCTTGATGCACGGCAGCGCAGAAGGAACGCTTGCTGCGCTGCCGCATGTCAAAATATTGTAAATGAGGCCCCGTGTGCGTTGGATCTGATGAGTGCTTCAACTGCACAGCACGTTTGTTTTCACCTCCCTGCCTGCTGCATGTAATTGAATTATAATCAACCATGCTTGCGAAAAATACTTCAAGCACATGCAACTTTTCTTTTGTTCTACTTTTTCTCCTGAAATAACATAGTGAATGGATAAATGTTTCTTATGTGGTCCCTCCATTGCTTTTAATTCACAGGATTTTCCGTGTTATCAGCCTGTGGGTATCTATCCCATCTTAGGTGCAGAAACTGCTTCAGTAGCGGTTTTATTATAGATCTTTGCCTGCAGTTTCTGCTAAGCATGCATAGGTTATATGTGGTACGCCTCATCCCTCTGAGTATGCATGCACTTGCCAGCTCCTGTCAAGTTAAACGAGCATTGGGAAAGCCCATTTGTCTCGCCTTGTAGCTTTGACAGTGCTGAATGACAGCAGAGGAAGGATATAAGTCATCTGATCAAAATGATAGTAAAGAAGTTATGCAACAAGGGAGGGATAAACACAAGTCAAGAATGGAAAGCCACTGAACAAGAAGCAAGCAAATCAGATTGACAAGAAAGCCAACCAATGATGTGCAATGGGCTGACCCACAGCCTACTTCAAGTACTGAATGTGTCCACCATAATGAAATACATGTGAGAGAGGGGCTATGGAGAGATGAGGGACACTTTTGGAGGGTGATAATGAGGGAATCATTGACGGGCCTCAACAAAGATTGTATCGCTGTCAGACATCAGTGATAAAGCCAGCCCTGGCCCTCCCTCAGTGAAAAGCTCCCTGCCCGCAAACTGTCCTGAGGTGACCTTGTTTTCCAGATCAGAACTCAGAGACTCAGGTGGTAATAAATGGCCAGCATGAAGGACTACATTTCCTTTTCAGGCTGTGCTGTGTTAATCGCAAAACGATTTGGTAATTGAGGAATATATGTATTGTAAATCACGGTAATACACACTGTGGTGTGATTAGAGGATAACATGATTAACAAGCTCGGTCTTTCTTGTTAATACATCAATAAAGAAATTGCTTTTCGACATGCCTTTAGCATCTATTTTTGCACAATGATAGTGTGACTCACTGAAAGGGAGTCTTAACTACACTTTAATGTTTTATATGCAAACTTTCTAATGGGAGCTATGACTCATAAACATGAAAGAATGTCTAATTATAATTGCTTAAGTGGCTGGGTATCCTGGTGCACTAGAAGGTCATCATTTATTGTGCTTTAAAAGCTAATTCAAATGAATATATAATGAAAAATGAGTTGTAGACTGCACCATTGTTGCCATATTTTCTACCATTTTCCTGGGGGGAGCACCCCCCCCCCCCAAAAAAAACCCTTGCTTGCAATGGCCAGGCTCGCTCGCTGCACTCACTGCACACCGTACAGGGGCTGGTCTGACAAAATTTGCTATGGCTGCTTTGGTTTCCCAGTCTTGCCCTGTACGCTACTAGTAAGAAGACCACCTTTCATAAAAGATGGTTTGAGTCGCAGGCTTTTCTTGAAAGGCTTGGGCATCAGCCTGGTGGGAATTAGAGGTCCCAGTAGTGGTGCCATACCATGTGGGATTGAACGCTTGCATTAGACCTGTTAAATGTCTCTTATCTGCTTTATTAGCCATAGAAAGGGATTACTGTTTTGGTAAGCCCTATTGGGTGCAAGATACATATTGTATCCACTGTGGGGGAGGCAACCTGCTTTGTGGTGGTTGAGGCAAGTGGGCAACTGTAGAGCACAGCTGTTCTTCACTATTGAGATGACCATACGTTTTTGGGGATATTGGTTCAGTGGTAGTTAGTAGTGGAGGAAAAAACGTTCCCCACCGAGTGAAGGGAGACTCTGGAGATGGTGCCAAAGAGGGTAGATGGTCCACAGAAAAGTCAGTGGGACTTGTTGACCTTGGCTGTTGTTGGGGAAGTGGACTCATTCTTTCCATTGAAATTTCTAATGTTTTTGTTGACTACCCCCTAACATAGAGGAGGAGACCTTTTGTCCAATGGGTTTGAGATGGCAAGCTCAAAGAAAGTCTTTTCGTCAAGGCTTTCTCCTGGGCTTACTTGAGAATATGGGGTGTAATGGCAAGCTGATCTTGGTTAGGGGGCTGTGACAGGCTGTAATGCATAAATACCCTCATTGTCTAGCAAGGTTATCACTGTCTCAATTGACATCACTTTGAAACCGTTTGCCATGAGGATGCAATGGTAGCGCCCGGTCGGGTGTAAGTCCTCATAGTCACCGCTGCTTATCCAGCTGGGCCTTCTTACTGGGAAGGGTCTGGAAGGCTGATCTATGGAGTCATTTTTTCTTTACAGTTTTATATAGCGCAAACTCGACCTGAGGGTATTGGATTTTCCCAGAATCATGTTGACCTGTCGCTTGAGACTTGAACCTGGTTCCCCAGTTCCAAAGTCGGCTGCCAGATCCTCTCCCCCTCCCTGAAGGACCCATAGATGTGGCTGAGAATTTAGAAAGAAACCATAGGTGAATATTGAGGATAGCGTAGTGGATATGCTGCAGCCTTATCCACAGGAGTGATGATAGGGGTGCGGAAGCTCCTGATCCAGCTGCTTGTGGGAGCTAGTCCACAGATAAATCTGATGGCCATAAAGGAATGCACTGGGGCTGGTGTCCTGAGAGATGGATAACGAGTACCAGAGGAAAGACAACACCAGCACTCACAAAAAAGTGTCAACTCTGTTCCTCCAGGACGTAAGTCAGTAGAATAACCAGCAGTGGTACGTGCTCCGTGCAGGGACATCTTAAGGATTTTGGGGGCCCGGGGCCGATAGTTTTTAGGGGGCCCCTGTTCAGAACAGTTTTGAATTATGATCCAGTTTCAGCTTTTTCATGCCCTCTTAGGCCAGGTCACTGACATTGCGCAGACACACTCGTCCAATTCTAAAGTTGTTACATCTAATGTTCATGGATAGTGGCGAGTGTTTTCAATATTGTAGCACAGCAGAAGCTCACTTACATTACTGCAAATAATCTTTGTGACACCCGCCCACTTCTCATATATGAAGTCCTGTTTTGATCTAAATGAAACTTTATTTATGGATGTTCCATGAAACAAACACAACATTTCGCTGAAAAATCTTTGTAATAGACTTTCATGCACCACTCACATCAAAACTAAATTAAAGAGAAACAGTATTTAAAACAATCTGTCGATGAATTATTCAAGGTCATCAGGGCAAGCCTTGCAGAACAGAGCTGGCTCTATCAGGGGGCCCCCCTAAAAGGCTGGGGCCCTGGGCCTGAGCCCACTTTGCCCATGACTTAAAACGTCTCTGGCTCCGTGGCGTAGTGGGCCTATGGAATGAGGGTAATCTCCCAACAGGACTGATGTGGTTAAGTGTCATGTAGAGCTAGGTGGGCTGCATTTGATGCTTGCCAGTGTTGCTCGAACATTAAAGGCCTCCAATTGTTATTTAATTCACTTCTCGGGGTGAAGAAACACTTTTTAAGGCCTCAGAGTGAGTAAATTGGCAATTTTCATTCACTTTTACCCATTCGGCAAATCTTGCTTTTAGGGCCCCTGGAAGCATGAAAATCACTTTAAACATGCTCATTTTATCTCTAAAAGTGATGGTTTACATACAAATGTGAGATGTAGCTGAAAGATGCAACATTTGAAAACGGACCATTTTTCCGTTTCTGTAGCATGTCGTAAGGGGGGAGTATTATCTCTTTAATGAAAAATCTGGCGTTTTCGCTTGAACATTAAAGTCCTCCAAATGTTATTTAATTCACTTGCCAAGGTGAAGAAACACTTTTTAAGGCCTCAGAGTGAGTAAATTTGCCATTTTCATTCATTTTTGCCCGTTCCGCAATCTTGCTTTTAGGGCCCCTGGAAACATGAAAATCACTATAAACATGCTCATTTTATCTCTAAAAGTGATGGTCTACTTACAAATGTGAGATGTAGCTGAAAGATGCAACATTTGAAAACGGACCATTTTTCCCTTTCTGAAGCATGTCGTAAGGGGGGAGTGTTATCTCTTTCATGAAAAATCAGGTGTTTTCGCTTGAACATTAAAGGCCTCCAAATGTTATTTAATTCACTTTCCGGGGTGAAGAAATAATTTTTAAGGCCTCAGGGTGAGTAAATTTGCCATTTTCATTCACTTTTACCCATTCCGCAAATCTTGTTTTAGGGCCTCTGGAAGCATGAAAATCACTTTAAACATGCTCATTTTATCTCTAAAAGTGAAGGTTTACATACAAATGTGAGATGTAGCTGAAAGATGCAACATTTGAAAACAGACCATTTTTCCGTTTCTGAAGCATGTCGTAAGGGGGAGTGTTATCTCTTTAATGAAAAATCTGGCGTTTTCGCTTGAACATTAAAGTCCTCCAAATGTTATTTAATTCACCTCCCGTAATGAAGAAACAATTTTTAAGGCCTCAGAGTGAGTAAATTGGCAATTTTCATTCACTTTTACCCCTTCCGCAAATCTTTCTTTTAGGGCCCCTGGAAGCATGAAAATCACTTTAAACATGCTCATTTTATCTCTAAAAGTGATGGTTTACATACAAATGTGAGATGTAGCTGAAAGATGCAACATTTGAAAACGGACCATTTTTCCGTTTCTGTAGCATGTCGTAAGGGGGAGTGTAATCTCTTTAATGAAAAATCTGGCGTTTTCGCTTGAACATTAAAGTCCTCCAAATGTTATTTAATTCACTTCCCAAGGTAAAGAAACACTTTTTAAGGCCTCGGAGTGAGTAAATTTGCCATTTTCATTCACTTTTACCCATTCCGCAATCTTGCTTTTTTGGCCCCTGCAAGCATGAAAATCACTTTAAACATGCTCGTTTTATCTCTAAAAGTGATGGTCTACTTACAAATGTGAGATGTAGCTAAAAGATGCAACATTTGAAAACGGACCATTTTTCCCTTTCTGAAGCTTGTCGTAAGGGGGGAGTGTTATCTCTTTCATGAAAAATCTGGTGTTTTTGCTTGAACATTAAAGGTCTCCAAATGTTATTTAATTCACTTCTTGGGGTGAAGAAACACTTTTTAAGGCCTCAGAGTGTGTAAAATTGCCATTTTCATTCGCTTTTGCCCATTCCTCAATCTTGCTTTTAGTGCCCCTGGAAGCATGAAAATCACTTTAAACATGCTCATTTTATCTCTAAAAGTGATGGTTTACATACAAATGTGAGATGTAGCTGAAAGATGCAACATTTGAAAACGGACCATTTTTCCCTTTCTGAAGCATGTCGTAAGGGGGAGTGTTATCTCTTTCATGAAAAATCTGGTGTTTTCACTTGAACTTTAAAGTCCTCCAAATGTTATTTAATTCACTTCCCAAGGTGAAGAAACACTTTTAAGGCCTCAGAGTGAGTAAATTTGCCATTTTCATTCATTTTTACCCGTTCCGCAATCTTGCTTTTAGGGCCCCTGGAAGCATGAAAATCACTATAAACATGCTCATTTTATCTCTAAAAGTGATGGTTTACATACAAATGTGAGATGTAGCTGAAAGATGCAACATTTGAAAACGGACCATTTTTCCCTTTCTGAAGCATGTCGTAAGGGGGGAGTGTTATCTCTTTCATGAAAAATCTGGCGTTTTCGCTTGAATATTAAAGTCCTCCAAATGTTATTTAATTCACTTCCCAAGGTGAAGAAACACTTTTTAAGGCTTCAGAGTGAGTAAATTTGCCATTTTCATTCATTTTTACCTATTCCGCAATCTTGCTTTTAGGGCCCCTGGAAGCATGAAAATCACTTTAAACATGCTCATTTTATCTTTAAAAGTGATGGTCTACATACAAATGTGAGATGTAGCTGAAAGATGCAACATTTGAAAATGGACCATTTTTCCCTTTCTGAAGCATGTCGTAAGGGGGGAGTGTTATCTCTTTCATGAAAAATCGGGCGTTTTCGCTCGAACATTCAAAGCCTCCAAATGTTATTTAATTCACTTTCCGGGGTGAAGAAACAATTTTTAAGGCCTCACGGTGAGTAAATTGGCCATTTTCATTCACTTTTACCCATTCCGCAAATCTTGTTTTAGGGCCCCTGGAAGCATGAAAATCACTTTAAACATGCTCATTTTATCTCTAAAAGTGGTGGTCTACATACAAATGTGAGATGTAGCTGAAAGATGCAACATTTGAAAACGGACCATTTTTCCCTTTCTGAAGCATGTCGTAAGGGGGGAGTGTTATCTCTTTCATGAAAAATCGGGCGTTTTCGCTCGAACATTAAAAGCCTCCAAATGTTATTTAATTCACTTCCCAAGGTGAAGAAACACTTTTTAAGGCCTCAGAGTGAGTAAATTTGCCATTTTCATTCATTTTTGCCCGTTCCGCAATCTTGCTTTTAGGGCCCCTGGAAACATGAAAATCACTATAAACATGCTCATTTTATCTCTAAAAGTGATGGTCTACTTACAAATGTGAGATGTAGCTGAAAGATGCAACATTAGAAAACGGACCATTTTTCCCTTTCTGAAGCATGTCGTAAGGGGGGAGTGTTATCTCTTTCATGAAAAATCTGGTGTTTTCGCTCGAACATTACAAGGTCTCCCGGTGAACAGCTGACATCACACAGTGGCACAAAAGATGATCTAGAAACCCTTTCACAGAGTGGGTTTCCAGCTTGTTCCGAGTCCCTACACAGCCGATGCCCATTATGCCGTTTGAAACGTTCCTAGGACATCAGCGGCGGGCTTAGAAGTTTTTTTTTCTGCTGGTGGAACATCTAGAAGTGCCCCAGGCTGTGCTCAGAACTAAGCCCGGGGGGGTTATAGGTCGGAACTGGCAGCAACAGCGTACACGGACCTCTTCGAGTAGCCGGACGCTGTTTGCTTGGAGATTGATTCTCTCTTTTTTGAAAATTAGACGTTTCCTTGATTGAGTAGTGATGGTCAATTAATAAATCTTCTGGCTGAATATTCAACATTTGAAAGTGAGATTCCATATTCACAGGAGTCCCCCTATTTTGCAACGCTGAGTCCTGAGGATGGTCTTGCGGACCCGGGTGGCCTTAAACAGACCGAAACGTCGACTGGACACCCTCCTTGCCTCTTAAACTTCTTGATTTGAGTTGATGTCAAGTTGCGTGAAATATCAAAAATTGAATAATATATATGGACTGTTATTTGTACTGACCATACTATTTGGGAAGAGGGTGTTTTACTACCTCCAATCCCATAACAAACAGACGCATCATATGGGATTGATTGGGTAGTTGCAGTGTTGCTATTCTTGTATATTGATCACTATGTGTATATATTGTTTCATGTATTTGTGGATATGAATTATTTCAAAACATAAAGAAATTTGAATACATCCTTGACTATAATTTGAATTTACTTACTGTTTGGTTCACATTTGTGACCAGGATAAATGTGAAGTATTCATGCAAATAATTCCTCAAGTTATTCTTTGTATATGCAGCAGAACTAAGCCCCATCACTTCCTCACACACAGTAAAGAAGCATTTGCAATGCAATAGGTCTCGCATTTACAAGAGTTTGAGCTAATGGCATTGTAAATGACAATGCCTGTATTTATGTGTTGTTTTTAAAACAGATAAATAAAAGACATTGTCATTTACAATGTCAATAGCTTAAACTCTCACAAATGCGAGACCTATTGCATTGCAAATGCGTGCTATAAACATTTTTAAAAAGCGTTAGGAGAGAGCGTGTCCTGCCTGCAACAGCAGGCAGGACAGACCTATTTGAGAAAATAGTGCTCGGAGGCTGTAATTAAAGCCTACAGAGAAACAATACACGTAACAGGGGGTGTCGCCATGGGAGGTTACAAAATGACACAAGGTGGTACTAAGGAGGGACTACTAAGCCTTTTGACCAATGAACAGCCACAGTTTACGGTGGACAATAACACAAGCCAATGAAAAATATACGTGGAGAGTGGGCGGAGCTTCAAGTCCCTACCTCAATACAGCATGCCTCGCAGAGCAGCACATGCGCTGCGCAGGCTCGACCTAAAAAATGTAGACGTTGGCAGGACTGCTATTAGCACTCGGTATCTGGAGGTAGCTGGAATTTCCGACGCCTTTGTGAATGTGATTTCATATTTCAGGCTATACCAGGTCTTTTCACAAATAAATTGATAAGCATCAAAGACTGAGATTAAATGACTATGTATATCCTATCAGATCATGATAATGCTTGGAGTGGATGGCTTGATCTACAGAGAGGATGGCAGGATCACATGAGCTCTTTTGAAGCAGAAAACGATTTTTTGACCAGTTCTTTTCACTTAACAGAGAGCATCTTCTATCATTCCTATTCTTCTTTGGTAGATAGAAAATAATTCAGTGGTGCAACCGTTTGATTTATTTGCTGAACATAGAGAAAAGACGATCTACAGGGAATGGAAAGGGTTGGGGGGAATCTCCTCCTGGGACAGAACACAAACCAGTCAAATGGGAAAGATAAAGAGGTTCTGGAGTAGGGCGTGACGTCTTTATATTGTCATGCTAATTACAAATTTAGCTCTTAAGGGCAAGATACATTCAGACAGACAATGGATATAAAACGATGGATACCTTATGACTTATATACAGGGTCACTGAAATTATGTGGCAGTGGAGGACCAAAATATGCATCCGAGTTGACTAAATAATGCAGGAAGAAAAGGTAAATTAAGCGGTGTAATGCGGCACATTTTGTGATATTATTACTTCTTTATTTTTACATTTGTACACTTGTTAGCACTGTCTCATCAATTAACACCCAAATATAGCAACATGCACCAGAAAGGTGACCAGTCAAGATTTGGAAAGGGCCTTCCGCTGTGCAGCAACACGTCGCTGCGTTTTTAGTAACGTTAGAACCATTTGAGCTAGAAACTATTTTTTTTTGTTAATATCTGCAGATTCTGCAGCAAATGGTGGATTATGTGGCAAATGCAGAAAATCTATAACTATGCGAAAACCGGAGCACAATCACACAATTCCAGTGGTCCTGCTTATATGTCATACTATGTTATGCTATGTTATGCAAAGTTTTAACTGAAGAGTGATTGAGTTCTGTGATGTTGGGGTTAGTGTGTTTCAGCCGCAGTAATATTATTCCAAAAAGTGCCAATATAAAACAAAAATCGATTTTGATGGAAAAAATACCTAAAATTATACTGAAGATCTAAATTTACATTTTCAGCAGTTGTCTGTACTTGCTGATGAGGCAAACAAAGAGCTTGCTGCACAGGTCTTCAGGGGATAGTTAGCACATTTCGAAATTAAATATTTGCATTTCTCTTGAGAACCAACAGGTGCTACATTGTAAATGAACATTGACTGCGTCACATCCTTTTTACATGAGTCTGTCCACAAAGCTGACTCTGCTCACCAATTCAATGCACAATGGTGTCCTTTGAGCACTACCATGAGTCAGAGGTACTAGTTCCTGCACGGGGAAGTATTATACACGAATACCTAAAATGTGTCGCTTGCGGACCTGACTACAGTCTACGACACCTGCCAACAGCTAGTAATTTCACGGCAGGTAGCGGAAAGTGCTCAATTATCACTAATAAAAAATCATTTAGGGCCTCATCTACAAGAATATGACGCAGCGCGTCGCCGCAAGCAATTTAGCTGCACAGTGCTGCGTCATTTTCAAAGCACAGGGATGCATCGTATTAACAATAATACAACTTATCCCTGTGCTTTCCCCTGCGCTGGCACACAATTGGCTGCCCATGAGCCAGCCCAGGCACCCTTGCATCATTTTGCAAGGGTGCCCCCGCTGCGGGGATGATTGTTTTTCTGCAGGAAGGGAAACCTTCCTGCACAAAAACTATCATTATTGGTATTTTCCTCTTGCTATGCGTGCTGCAGAATGCGATCTGTCATTTTGCAGTCAACTTTGTAAAATGTGGTTCAAGCTTTTATCAAAGCATCCTACCCCAAAAGTCTCAAAATTGGGCAAATGTAACCACTTTCCTATATCAAGTGCAACCAGAAGTAGAACACAATTTTAATGTAAAACAAGCATTGGCATAGCCAATAGGTCTCGCCTTTGGGACCTTATAAGTGTTTAGCTGTGCAACATTTGATGTTGTTGACAAAAGGATATTGTGCTGCAGAAGTAAATACTTATAAGGTCATAAAGGGGAGATATATTGGATATGGTAATGATTGTTTTTTTAAGGACAAGAAGTGATTTTAGGCTGCGGCTGCCACTTAGTGTACCGTATTATACGTAGACGTTGTAGATATATTTGAGAGAGGTAGCGAGAGGTAGAGAGGTGTATAGAGGTAGAGAGAGAGCTAGACAGATGTAGAGATGTAGAGAGAGGTAGAGAGGTGGACAGAGGTAGAGAGAGGTAGAGAGGTGGACAGAGGTAGAGAGAGGTAGAGAGGTGGACAGAGGTAGAGAGGTGGACAGAGGTGGACAGAGGTAGAGAGGTGTAGAGAGGTAGAGAGAGGTAGAGAGGTAGAGAGAGAGGTAGAGAGAGAGAGGTAGAGAGAGAGGTAGAGAGAGAGAGGTAGAGAGGTAGAGAGAGAGGTAGAGAGAGAGGTAGAGAGGGGTAGAGAGGTAGAGGTAGAGAAAGAGATGTAGGGAGGTAGAGGTAGAGAGAGGTAGAGAGAGAGAGGTAGAGAGAGGTAGAGAGAGAGAGGTAGAGAGAGAAAGAGGTAGAGAGAGGGAGAGGTAGAGAGGGAGGTAGAGATAGAGGGAGAGGTAGAGAGAGAGGTAGAGAGAGAGAGATAGAGAGAGAGAGGTAGAGAGTTAGAGAGGTAGAAGGAGATGGTAGAGAGGTAGAGAGAGAGGTAGAGAGGTAGAGAGGTAGAGAGAGAGAGGTAGAGAGAGAGAGGTAGAGAGGTAGAGGTAGAGAGGGAGAGAGAGAGGTAGAGATGGAGAGGTAGAAAGAGAGAGAGAGGTAGAGAGAGAGAGGGAGAGAGGTAGAGAGAGAGGGAGAGGGAGAGGTAGAGGGAGAGGTAGATTGAGAGGTAGAGAGAGAGGTAGAGAGAGAGGTAGAGAGAGACAGGTAGAGAGTTAGAGAGGTAGAAGGAGATGGTAGAGTGGTAGGGAGGTAGAGAGAGCGGTAGAGAGAGAGAGTTAGAGAGGTGGAGAGAGGGAGAGGTAGAGAGTTAGAGGGGTAGAGGGAGAGGTAGAGTGGCAGTGAGGTAGAGAGAGAGAGGTAGAGAGAGAGGTAGAGAGAGAGAGGAAGAGAGAGAGAGGTAGAGAGAGAGAGGGGTAGAGAGAGAGAGAGGTAGAGAGGGAGAGAGGGAGAGAGAGAGAGAGAGAGGTAGAGAGAGAGAGGTAGAGAGAGAGAGGTAAAGAGAGGGAGAGAGGTAGAGAGAGAGGTAGAGGGAGAGGTAGAGAGAGAGGTAGAGAGAGAGGTAGAGAGAGAGGTAGAGAGAGAGGTAGAGAGAGACAGGTAGAGAGTTAGAGAGGTAGACGGAGATGGTAGAGTGGTAGTGAGGTAGAGAGAGAGGTAGAGAGGTAGAGAGAGAGTTAGAGAGGTGGAGAGAGGGAGAGGTAGAGAGAGAGGTAGAGAGAGAGAGGTAGAGAGAGAGGTAGAGAGAGAGAGGGAGAGAGAGAGAGGGAGAGAGAGAGAGGGAGAGAGGTAGAGAGAGAGGTAGAGGGAGAGGTAGAGAGAGAGGTAGAGAGAGGTAGAGAGAGAGGTAGAGAGAGACAGGTAGAGAGTTAGAGAGGTAGAAGGAGATGGTAGAGTGGTAGAGAGAGAGGTAGAGAGAGAGAGAGGTAGAGAGGTAGAGAGAGAGAGTTAGAGAGGTGGAGAGAGGGAGAGGTAGAGAGAGAGGTAGAGAGAGAGAGGTAGAGAGAGAGACAGGTAGAGAGTTAGAGAGGTAGACGGAGATGGTAGAGTGGTAGTGAGGTAGAGAGAGAGGTAGAGAGGTAGAGAGAGAGTTAGAGAGGTGGAGAGAGGGAGAGGTAGAGAGAGAGGTAGAGAGATAGAGGGGTAGAGGGAGAGGTAGAGTGGCAGTGAGGTAGAGAGAGAGGTAGAGAGAGAGAGGTAGAGAGAGAGAGGTAGAGGGAGGGAGAGAGAGAGAGAGAGAGGGAGAGAGGTAGAGAGAGAGGTAGAGGGAGAGGTAGAGAGAGAGGTAGAGAGAGATAGAGAGAGAGGTAGAGAGAGACAGGTAGAGAGTTAGAGAGGTAGAAGGAGATGGTAGAGTGGTAGTGAGGTAGAGAGAGAGGTAGAGAGAGAGAGAGGTAGAGAGGTAGAGAGAGAGAGTTAGAGAGGTGGAGAGAGGGAGAGGTAGAGAGAGAGGTAGAGAGTTAGAGGGGTAGAGGGAGAGGTAGAGTGGCAGTGAGGTAGAGAGAGAGGTAGAGAGAGAGGTAGAGAGAGAGAGGTAGAGAGAGAGAGGGGTAGAGAGAGAGAGGGAGAGAGGGAGAGAGAGAGAGAGAGGTAGAGAGGGAGAGGTAGAGAGAGAGAGGGAGAGAGGTAGAGAGAGAGGTAGAGGGAGAGGTAGAGAGAGGTAGAGAGAGAGGTAGAGAGATAGAGGGGTAGAAGGAGATGGTAGAGAGATAGGTAGAGAGTTAGAGAGGTAGAAGGAGATGGTAGAGAGGTAGTGAGGGAGAGAGGTAGAGAGAGAGGTAGAGAGAGAGAGGTAGAGAGAGAGGTAGAGGGAGAGGTAGAGGGAGAGGTAGAGGGAGAGAGAGGTAGAGAGTTAGAGAGGTAGAAGTAGATGGTAGAGAGATAGGTAGAGAGTTAGAGAGGTAGAAGGAGATGGTAGAGAGGTAGTGAGGTAGAGAGGTAGAGAGAGAGGTAGAGAGAGAGGTAGAGAGAGAGAGGTAGAGAGAGAGAGGTAGAGAGGTGGATAGAGGTAGAGAGAGAGAGGTGGAGAGAGGTAGAGAGAGAGGTAGAGGGAGAGGTAGAGGGAGAGAGAGGAGAGAGAGATAGGTAGAGAGTGAGAGAGAGAGGTAGAAGGAGATGGTAGAGAGGTAGTGAGGTAGAGAGAGAGAGGTAGAGAGAGGTAGAGAGAGAGAGGTAGAGAGAGGTAGAGAGGTGGAGAGAGGTAGAGAGAGAGGGAGAGAGGTAGAGAGAGAGAGAGAGGTAGATAGAGAGAGGGAGAGAGTTAGAGAGAGAGAGAGGTAGAGAGAGAGAGGTAGAGAGAGAGAGAGGTAGAGAGTTAGAGAGGTAGAAGGAGATGGTAGAGTGGTAGTGAGGTAGAGAGAGAGGCAGAGAGGTAGAGAGAGGTAGAGAGAGAGAGGTAGAGAGAGAGAGGTAGAGAGGTGGAGAGAGGGAGAGGTAGAGAGAGAGAGGTAGAGAGGTAGAGAGAGAGGTAGAGAGAGAGGTAGAGAGAGAGAGAGAGGTGGAGAGAGGGAGAGGTAGAGAGAGAGAGAGGTAGAGAGATAGAGGGGTAGGGGTAGAGGCAGAGGTAGAGTGGCAGTGAGGTAGAGAGAGAGGTAGAGAGAGGTAGAGAGAGAGAGAGGTAGAGAGAGAGAGGTAGAGAGTTAGAAGGAGATGGTAGAGAGGTAGTGAGGTAGAGAGGTAGAGAGAGAGAGGTAGAGAGAGAGAGGTAGAGAGAGAGAGGTGAGAGAGAGAGGTAGAGAGAGGTAGAGAGAGAGAGGTAGAGGTAGAGAGAGAGGGAGAGAGGTAGAGAGAGAGAGAGGTAGAGAGAGAGGTAGAGAGAGAGAGGTAGAGAGAGAGAGGGGGAGAGAGGTAGAGAGAGAGGTAGAGGGCGAGAGGTAGAGAGAGAGAGGTAGAGAGTTAGAGAGGTAGAAGGAGATGGTAGAGTGGTAGTGAGGTAGAGAGAGAGGCAGAGAGGCAGAGAGAGAGAGGTAGAGGGTGGTGGGCACGGAACTCGTTTTGGGCGACCAGTACTTGTTTTCCATAATCAGATTTCGACCCAATGCAGGCGAGAGAGAAAGTTAGACAAGAAGGGCTGAGCGAGAAGGGAGGGGGGAATGCCAGCAGCAGAGGCAGGCGAGAGAGAGAGAGAAAGTTAGACAAGAAGGGCGAGAAGGGAGGGGGGAATGCCAGCAGCAGAGGAGCTTGATCAAAGCTCACGAAAAGGGAGGGGGAGAAGGGAGGAGGGAGTGCGAACAGCAGCTGTGCACGTGCAAGCAGGCTGGCAAATGGTGTGCGATGTGCGCGCACCATGACGAGAGAGGAAAGCCATATGGCGCCTCTGCTTGTCATTGTGCGCGTACTCGCACGCTCTAGGCAAGCCCAAAAAAAAGTGGTCGCATTTCTAAATGCCCACTTACAAAATGTCTCGCCCAGACCAGCGCAAGCGCTGGCTTCAGGGCGAGACCTAAAAAGGGCAGCTTTGAACGTCCAATAGATGCTGGATTACTAACGTTTGGCCAGTGGCGTAGCTAGCTGTTGTGCCGCCTTTGGCGGTCACTAGGTTTGCCGCCCGGCTGCCGCATGAAGAACGGGAGGGTGTGCTGGCGAGTCCTGCGACGGCCACCCCGCATGGCCGCAGGTAAGAGCGGGGGGGGGTGCACCTCCCCCAAAACTCATGTCGCCCTGGGCGAACCGCTCCCCCCCCTTGCCACGCCACTGTGTTTGGCACAACACAGCGCAGCGCAGCAACCAAAGTTGCTGTGCCGCTTTGCATCAAAAGGAGAGATAAAAACAGCGCCATATCTACTAAGATATGGTGCTATTTGCTCTCCCCCTGTGCTGGCGCACTTAAAGGCTGCCATGGACCAACACACACCTTTGCGCCATTGTGCAAGGGAGAGTGTTTTCTATCAAGCTTAGTTGTTGGACTGAAGTGCGCCTTTCCCGTATAAAAACTATGCTTTGTCATGGTTTGTTGTGCAATTCAGCACACAGGCAAAGTTGGAAAAGTGTGGAGACTTTTAAAACTTGTTCCACTGCTACGCCTGTTTTGAGGAGGTGTCATTTTTTTGGCATAAATCTCTTTTTATAAATGTTAGTTGAGAGGGTGGTTGCCTGGAAACACTCATGTACAATCCATGGGACGCCCCCCTTGACGCAAGTACTGCAAGGTAGCCACAGAGGTTTACCTTAGGCAACTTCTTAAAGCATATCATGGTTTGCATTGGAAAGTAATTCCGTGCACAACAATTTGCACAGGGTTTGCATCACTTTTGTGATGCAAACCCGGTGCAAAGTGTTCGTAAATATCCTCATTAGTACCCACATGCTCTATTACGGCCATTCATCAATACCTTGTATTTGTAGAACAGCTTGTGCTGCATCAGTCATTTCTGGTGTTATGCTCTGACATTTTTTTTTCAATCACGTGCTCGCCACTTGTTTTTTTACATATTTCATCGATATAGTTTCGGACCATCCTGTTTGTTTTCTTTTCTGCTCCGTGAGTATCAAACCACATACTGCGCTCTATCAACAGACTCGGCTGCACAAACGAACGACACCCGTTATTTTCTCGTTGCCCTTTAATTGATTTGCCGCGCGCTGCATTTTCTGCGGGATTTGGTTTGTTCGTGTGTGTTGATGGCTTTGAAGAAAGCCTTACTCTTTAGCTGAAGTGATTAGGCGCTAATAACCTCTTAATGCGGAATGGGTTCTTGCCCTGTGTTTAGAGGCCCGGCTTTGCGGGTCTTCTTTCTTCCCGTTTAGTCATGTCCCACTCTCCGCGGAGGGCTCAATTGAAAGGCGCTCACATTAAAGGCTTTGGGTTTCTTGGCAGGTGGTCAAACTGCGGAGGCGCTGAGTGCTTCCAAAACACACTGCTAACTAACACTGTGCACGCATGTACCACGGGGCACCCTCCAGTTTAGCTGAGAAAACACAGGACTGAACAGCCTGGCATCAATTAAAAATAGCCCTGTTTTGATTGCTGCGAGACATCTATGGCAATCACGGCCCACATAGAATGGGGTCTTTTGCAACCCAGTGTTTTTGGGTGCCTGTTAATTGAGCACGCGCACGTTGATATCAGTTTTGCCTGGGATGAATGAAAACGTTGCGGGAACCGATTTCACAGCCTTCGTTTAATAAAAAAATTTCTCAGGTGATCTGAACTGTCTCACATTTTTCATTCTTGTTTTGCTATATATTTATTTCTGAAGCCATCTAAAAAGAGTTATTGTTACCAGTGCTTTAAATGGGCCGGTACTGAGTACTGGCACTTTTTTTATTTTGAGAGGGAGAGTACCTGCACTTCTCAAGAGTGACGTAATGCTTTTAATTGGAGAGTACCGACACTTCTCAGAAACAAGCAGGTACTCTGGTACAGAGTACCTGCAATTCTATTTTTCCATTTAAAGCACTGATTGTTACCAACACTAATACATTCAAATATTCACAGAGTGGGCCTGGACTCCACCCAGATAAGTATTTATCTGTCCCCTAATGCTATTGGCTGTTTGGTGTATCATTTCGCCTAAATAGATCACTGTCACTACAATGCACGAAGGGCTATTTAAAAGTAAACTACATCAACACTCATTGCATCCTTTATCTCATAAGTGAGCTGCATACAGGAAACAATCATGTTTTAGTTTATTTTTCCATTGCAACAGGCTTTTTTTTTTTTTAAACATATTTTAGTCAGAACTCAAGGTGGTTAGTTTACCTAACCAGAACTAGCAAATTTCAGTTGCTTTTAGGTTTAGATTTGTAACAATTTTAACTGTGTTTTTTTCAGTGAATGTTTGAGCTTGAGTTTTTAAACATACAGTAAGTTTTTATTCCCACAGGTAATTACAACTTCACTTTAACCTTTGTTTTTCAATGAATTTCTGTTTTTTCTCATATACCACATCCAACTACTCCTTGCACATAACCTACTATTTACAACCAGCCCATGCTATGCATGCCCTTTGGCCATGCGCATCGGGGTTTGGCCACAGACAGCCATTGCCCACTGTGCACAGTTTGCAGTGGGGTTGTCGGCAGAGCCTAGCAGTGTGACCAACATGAGGTGAGCAGGAAAAAAACACTAATCATGTAATTCATCTGTGCACAGGGGTTGTGGGCCACATGTCTTGGCTTGCGTCTATACCCTACATCCAACACACTGTAGGTAGCAAAATGACTGTTAGGAACTTTTTTTAGGTTCTTTAGCTGAACCTTTTAAAAAATAATTTTGTCTCTTTAACAGAAATCTTTATGGGATTTTTTACTCTTTAACTTAACATTTTTTCTGTTCCTACATGAAACTTTTTTTTTTGCTGTAAACTTTTCTGAAAAGCAAAGGCTTCATTTTTTTCAAACAGTTTTTTTTTTTTAAACTGAAAATTATTGTTTTTCAGGGAAGCAAAAACGTCCTTGTGATTTTTTTAAATGCTGGGTCACTCTTGATTTTGTTTGCCTAAACAGATGATAGTTTTGCAGGATGTGCAATATGTTCAGTCATTTTCAGACATGGGTGTGGCTTTTCGTCATTGTGTTCAACAATTTCAGAGGCCATTGTGTGTTCTTCTTGTAATTCTTGTCCCAATCTCTCCACTTAAGCATGGGGAAATTCATTTGATTGTATGACTCAGAGATGTTTAATAATCCCAGTTGTTCCAAATGAGTATGATCTTGGATGGCCCCTTTGCAGAAATGTATTGCAAAGTGTGAAAGTCACATTGCAGCAATATTCTTTTTCCCATACAGTGACTGAAAATCTCACGGCCAGTGATTCCTTAGGTGCATGCTCAGCTGACGTGGAAGGTGTAGGCACTTCTTTTACTTCTACCTTTTCCCCTTCTTCATGGCTAGAAGTTCCTTGAAGTTATTTTGAGCTTCCTGTGTCCTGAATATGCTGGCTTTGGTCTGCTATGTCTTCCCAAAAATGCAGCCTTATTGGCTTGCTCACTCAAGAGTTACTTTCAAAATGGTGTGTGAAAAAGCAGTTAAAAAAAACAAGCCTTTGCTTTAAGAAAACGTTTACAGCAAAAACAAGCATTGGCATAGCCAATAGGTCTCGCCTTTGGGACCTTATAACTGTTTAGTTATCCAGCACAATATCCTTGATACAACAACATTAACTGTTACATAGCTAAACACTTATAAGGTCCCAAAGGCGAGACCTATTGGCTATGCCAATGCTTGTTTTTACAGTAAGGGTTGGGAGGTAAGCATAGCAGGTAGGAGTGGGAAAGGAAAAGATGGGAAAAACGAGCAAATCAGCCAGTGACTGGTGTATGCTTAATCGCACAAACGTCTCATCAATATGTAAAATTACATCATGGGATGGAGCCGGTCACAGAAAAACATATCCGGCCTTGTGAATCCGCTATCGGAGGCCGGAGTGCAGAAGGGGTTAAATAAATCTAAAAAAAACCTCAGTTTTCCGTGCAATGCTTACGCCAAAGACACCAGTGAGAAAACAAGCACTGACGACCGGCGGCCACGGCGCAAAGTAAACATTAACAAGCAGCAACCCTGCCTTCCCATAAAATGAGACTCGATTCATTAATCGAAAACATGATCAATCGTCAGCTACACATTCGCAGCAGCGATGTTAATTTTGTTTAATGCTTCTACATTCTTATAACGAACAAGCATTGCGGGCTCCGTACTTGTTGCAGCGGGAACATTAAATACGGTCGGCAGCGCAACTACACAACACCGCCGATACCCCACAGAACACAAACCTTCAAACCTGTGCATGCACCGGCAGTGCTAACCCGCTGCTGATCCAGACTGAGTCATGATTTGCGCCTTCACAGACCTTGCAGCCTCGGGCTCTGCATTGCTACGGATTCGAAATCCCTACAATAAAAGCAAAAATCATTTGTTGCTGTGAGCAGCAGATTTCGGACTCCGGGCTGCTCTCTTTCTCCCCGGGTGTGCTTTCTCCACCACTGATGGAACTTCCAGATTTCCAGGAGCCAGGCAGAGGCAGGCAGATGTCCTCCTAACCATTTTAGGCAATGCATTTGCATAAACAAGTGCTGTAATTTACGGACAGTAGCGTGAACTAATAAATCTTTCACTGCCACTGTGACGACGTCCCTAATGGATTACCTTGTGACGCCAGGAGGGGGGATTGAGAAGCTGGAAGTTGTGAAAGGGGGAGGGGTGAAGTGGAACCGGGCTGCGCCTAAAGTGGCATTTCTAAAATCATAGCACGTCTCGTGACTAGGGAATGGCTCTGCAGATAAACTAATCCCGCCGTCACGCACAGACACTACTGGGACAGCCGGTGGCCTTTCCACAAGGACCCGTGCAATCAGCTGTCATGCGCACACGCATACCTCGATGACAGGCTGTCGCATCCCCGGAGTGGGGCGGGGTGGTGGGGAAAGAGAGAGAGATACGGGCAGAGTAATAACAGATCTGCTCCATCAAGAACAAACAAATCAAAAGCAGCGAAAGAGACGGGCAGAGTAATAACAGATCTGCTGCATCAAGAACAAACAAATCAAAAGCAGCGAAAGAGAGAGAGTGAGGGGGAAGATGAGAAAAAAAAACGCGGCCCGTGCTGTGTTTAATGACGCGGCTGCAGTAAGCTGATCCCAAGTGGGGGAGGTGTGCTGTGTCTGCCTGCTGGAATTTGAAGCACTCGTGCTTGTGCTGGCCTCCGCCCTGCGGGAGCGAGCAGCGGCGGCGCGAGAGACATATGTTTTCAATTAGCACGCGCGCCGCTGCTCGCTCCCGCAAGGTGGATGCCAGCACAAGCACGAGTGTGGGGAAAAGGAGCAGACCGATTTCTAAAGGTCATCTCCTAGAGCAGCGCATGCGCGCTGCATAGGCGAGACCTAAAAATGGTTCCATTTAGGAACAGAAAAAATGTTTAGCTAAATACTAAAAACACATACAAAACATTCCTTGTAAGAGGGTAGGATCTTGTTTAAGAAAGTGTGTTTATACTGTAACCAATCAGATCCCCCCTTTCATTTTTTTTGCTTTGTAAGGATTCACAGAGGATTCTAGAGAGCCACTAGTGTTGTAAGGTGGGATTTTCATTTCGAATAGCGCAGTTCTGAGAACCAGTACCGCAAACTGTATGGATTTTTTAAAATGTCAAGTTTAGCAAGTTTTGCAAGAAATTGTATTTTGGAATATTATGCCGAAAGTAAGAAGAACATAAAAAGTCATATATTCGCAGTTTCTGTTTAATTTTGCCACTTTTCACGGTGATAAAGGTTTGCAGTACTGGTTGTTGGGATCACGAGGCAAGACTTCCATTCTGAGTACCATGATGCCAAAAATAATTAACAGGAATTCTGCAAAATTAAAGTTGACTTTGGCGAATAATTTATTGTTGTAAGCACTTTGCAAGTAGGCATAATGTAAACACAAAACAAAAGATAGAACTCTATATTTACATTTTACTTAATGCTCTTTCTAAATTCTGCAAGTTTTGCTCCACCAAATACTAGCATTGCGAGACCAGAACATGCCAGTCCAAATCAAGTCTATTTTCCCTGATTCCCAGGGAATTTGAGAAACCTTTGAGACCACTGCAGAGGTTTTGTTGATTCCTCTATATGTAGTCATTTCTGCTGAAATAGTTGTTTGGTCTCAGAACATACTCCTTGATCTCCTTGCCACTGCACAGTCCTGCCGCAAAGGAGATGAGTATAGTTGCTTTGCTGTAGTTTTGTTCATTTAGATAACAAAAACTTTCACATCTTTTGAAATGGTTGCTGAACAGGAAGAACAAGAAAGAAGAAATCCAGAAGAAGAAGAAGAAAAGGAAAAATACTCTAGATTGTGGATACTGAGGTGAACAAGTCGTCACTGGAACCCAAAATATATACAATTTTTTCATTTTTTTCTTCGGGCGAAAAGAAATTCATATCTACGAATGTATCCAATGCTCTGTGGGACAAAAACTTAGCAGAGGACCTAGAGGTAAGTGTAGCTGTGGAACATCATCCATGGATATTCATCTTAATTCTCTGCATTAGAAAGAGTTTATCGCTGAGAAGATGAAGAGTAAGAGAGATTTTGGAGACGGCAGGCACATCTTCTTCTGCCTCATTGCAAGCCATCCCTGCTGGAGAGACGCTGCCTGATAAGATTTTGCAGGACCAACACAGGGTCATTGCTCCCAGCTTCTTTTTACAGTTTTTAGGAAGTTGATAAGTTGTGGACATCAGAACTGGAATGCTCGTCTCAATCATGTTATACTTCGCAATTAAGGCGGCCGATAACCATACTGTTAATGGCTTCCTGATATATCGACCGCCTGGGGTAGCTTCAGGATTCATTGAAAGTCTGGTGGAACTAGTGGTTCAACCAGCTCTACGCCATAGTAACCTAACCATTCTGGGAGACCTAAACCTTCACTTTGACAACCAATTGTGTGGGGAAGCACAGACCGTATGTCAGGAACTTGCCGGGCTCCAGTTAGCACTTAAAAGTACTCATGCAACACACCAACTAGGGCACTTGTTAGACCCTATTTTCTCCAACTGCTCAGACTTGGCTGTTGAACCTCCAATTGCGGTCCCGTGGTCCGATCACTACCTTGTGGCCTTTTCCATCCCCCTATCTAAGCCACCCCCTACAGTGAGTTCAACATACAATAGCACGCACAGGAGATGGTCTAAATTCAACGCTGCAAGCTTCACTCCGGCCCTACAATTAAATCAACCCGCCCTAGGGAAAGACATTAACGAGGCGAGCCAAGTAGTTGACTGATGGATTACGGAGGCACTTGATGTGGTTGCCCCACGGACTTCGAGCAATCCGCACAGGCGCACTAAGTCCGTACCTTGGTTCGACGAAGCCTTGAGGCTGGCTAGGAAGTCTTGTAAACGCTTAGAGCGTAAATGGAGACTAGACGTTCTGGATATAGATAAGGTGGCCTATAAGCTAAGCCTAAAACATTATCACTCCCTCATTAAGAAGACACAGGCTGCCTTCTATACTGAGAGTATTGAGCAAACGGATAATTCCTCCAAGCAACTGTTTGCTATTCTTAAAGAGCTATCTTCTCTGGAGAGAACTGTTGCGCCGACCTCCAGTTCAAAGGAGTCGTGCAACCAAATTGCCGACTTTTTCTCTACAAAGGTATCAACAATCAATGACACCTTCCCTGATGAGGCTCGCAACGGATCTTTTTGCCAAACTGAACAGATCCCGGAGTGGGGGGAAAATTGCCTCTCCGAATTTCTCCTTCCCTCCTTGGAAGATCTGAAAAAGGTAGCGGTTGGTATAAAATCAGGCTCCCCAAAAGATCCAACCACACCGAAAGCTATCTGCATGGGGTTAGACACCATATTACCCTTGGTGCAACAACTGTTGGAAATGTCCTTTCAGGAAGGGTTGGTCCCAGACACTTGGAAGCAAGCGATGGTTCTCCCCCTGAAAAAAAAACCCACAGCTGACGGGAATCTACTGGAGAACCTGCGGCCTGTCTCGCTACTTCCCTACTTTTCAAAAATTGCAGAAAAGGTGGTCAACTTGCAGCTGGTGGCACACATTAATAAATTCAACCTATTTCATCCCACTCAATCAGGCTTTAGAGCAACTTACTCGACGGAGTCGGCACTGCTCTTTGCTACAGAGACAGTACGCAGGTGGGTGGATGAAGGCCTGACGATTGCACTAGTCCTTTTGGACCTTAGTATAGCTTTCGATACGGTGTCCCACAAGCTGCTTTTACACCGTCTCAGAATGGGTGGTGTGGACGGGGCTGCTCTAAACTGGCTGACCTCTTATCTGCAGGGCCGTAGTTTTCAAGTAACACAACCCCCACATACCTCTAAAAAAAATTCTTTAGCGCAGGGGGTGCCGCAGGGATCAATTTTGAACCCTACTCTTTTTAATTTGTATGTGGCCCCCTTAGCAAGAATTGCGGAAAAGCACGGCGTCACCATAGTGTCATATGCAGATGACATGCAGTTAGTGGTCACCCTGACTCCTAACTCGGTGCAAGCAGCCAGCAGTTTTGCGAACTGCCTAAAAGACCTTGCCTTTTGGATGACAAGCAACTGCCTGAAACTGAATGGTAATAAAACGGAGATACTGGTAGTGGGGAAGACTCCGTCCATCTGGTCTCCGGCCTTGTGGCCACCAATATTAGGCCCGGCCCCCACCCCTAAGACAGAGGTGAAAAAACCTAGGAGTCTGGCTGGACTCGACCCTCTCCTTTGAGACTCAGACCAGGAAAGTCGCAGGCAAGTGCTTTGGAATCCTGAAGATTTTAAGGAAAACCTTAGACATTCTCCCGGCCTCCGCAAGGAAAACCCTGACCCATGCCCTTGTGACATCTCAATTGGACTACAGGAATGTCCTATATCTGGGTGCATCAAAAAAATGCCTGCATAGGCTGCAATGCATCCAGAACGCAGCAGCTCGCTTGGTGCTGAGTTTACTGAAAAGAGCTTCCTCGAAAAAAGCACTTGACGCCCTACACTGGTTGCCTATTCAGAAAAGGATCTCGTTCAAGGTGTTATGCTTTTGCCACCGAGCCTTGCAGGATAAAGGCCCATCCTACCTACGTGACCTTCTTACTCCTTATAATCCAGAACGGCACCTGAGGTCGACTGGAACTTACCTGGTTAGAATGCCCAGGGTAAAGAAAGCACAAATGGGCGCCCGCTCTTTTGGCTACCTGGCAGCGAAAAATTGGAATGCCCTATCCCTATGCCTTCGTGCGGAACGAACAGAGAGCATCTTCAGGAAAAAATTAAAAACCTGTCTCTTCCAACTGTGAATGTATTTTTGTTCCCTCCCGTTTCCCTGATCCTTTGCCCCTTTTCACGCTGGTATCTGTGTAGTTGTCTGGTAAGGATGCAGAGCGCGGGGACACACCAGTGGTGTAACCAGGCGCTTTATAAATGCTATAATAATACTTCAACAAATATCTTGCAAGATGTCTACCCTTCCCCTTTTTTCTATTCAGCACTAATGTCACTAAACTAGTTTTTTGTTTTGTTTTCACTAAAAAAATTAAAAAACACAAAAGAAATCTTAAAAACATAAAAACATGCAAAAACAAAAACACGTTTTGCTTCAAAGAAAGATAAAAGTACATCTTGTTAGTTATATGTGTAACTGTATATTTCTAACTATGTGTGTGCGTGTGTGTATATATATATATGTATATATATATGTATATTACCTACTGGCGGTCGCCAGTAGGTAGTTATAGTTAAGACCTCGTTTCTATTCAAAAAGCGTTTTTTCTTTTCCCAATAACTTTGGCGCCGGTTGACTAATCTTCGCAAAATTTTCAAAACCAGTGGGGCGCTCTGGTCAGCTCCTGCCTTGAAAGTTTCGGGGTGATTCGTCAAGCGGGGGCCCGAGAAGAAATGGGGGTCCCAAAACGCGTTTTCCCCATGTTAATGTCCATAGGAAATTTTAGACAAAGCTACAGCCCGAACTGCTGAACGGAATTACACCAAATTTGGCAAAAAGGTAGCCCTTGGTTCAGAAAGAGCCCTTTTTTTTAAATGGTGTAAATCCGTTCAGTAGTTTTTGAAATATTGAAGGAAAAAGAAATATCGATATCTGGGCGGAGCCTAACCACACATGTCACCGTGAAATCTGATTGGCTGTCAGCACTTCATCCAGGAAATGCTGGCAGCCATCTTGGGACTAGGTTGAACCGAGTCATAAGAAAACAGTTAAACAAAGATGAAAAACAAGAAAAGGGGGCAGGGTAGGAACACTGACAGAGAGAGACTGACTGACTGAGGGAGAGACTGACTGACAGAGAGACTGACTGAATGAGAGAGACTGACAGAGAGAGAGAGAGACTGACAGCGAGAGAGACTGACAGAGAGAGACTGACAGAGAGAGAGAGATCCTGACTGACTGAGGTAGAGAGAGACTGACTGACTGAGAGAGACTGAATGACAGAGAGAGCCTGACAGAGTGAGAGACTGAGAGAGCGAGAGAGAGACTGACAGAGAGAGAGACTGCGAGAGAGACTGACAGATAGAGACTGACTGACAGAGAGACTGACTGACTGACAGAGAGACTGACTGACAGAGAGACTGACTGACTCACAGAGAGAATGACTGACTGAGAGAGACTGACACAGAGAGAGAGAGAGACTGACAGAGAGAGAGAGAGACTGACAGACAGAGAGAGACTGACTGACTGAGAGAGATACTGACTGACTGAGAGAGAGAGACAGAATGACAGAGAGAGCCTGACAGAGAGAGAGAGAGACTGACAGAGAGAGAGAGACTGAGAGAGAGACTGACAGAGAGAGACTGACTGACAGAGAGACTGACTGACTGACAGAGAGACTGACTGACAGAGAGACTGACTGTCTCACAGAGAGAATGACTGACTGAGAGAGACTGACAGAGAGAGAGAGACTGACAGAGAGAGAGAGACTGACAGAGAGAGACTAACTGACTGACAGAGAGACTGGCTGACAGAAAGACTGAGAGAGAGACTGACTGACAGAGAGACTGACTGATTGACAGAGAGAGACTGACTGACAGAGAGAGAGACTGACTGACAAAGAGAGAGACTGACTGACAGAGAGAGAGACTGACTGACAGAGAGAGAGACTGACTGACAGAGAGAGAGACTGACTGACAGAGAGAGACTGACTGACAGAGAGAGACTGACTGACTGAGAGAGACTGGCTGACTGAGAGAGAGACTGACTGACTAAGAGAGAGACTGACTGACAGGGAGAGAAACTGACTGACTGAGAGAGAGAGACTGACTGAGACTGACAGAGAGAGAGAAGAGACTGACTGACAGAGAGAGAGACTGACTGAGAGAGACTGACTGAGAAACTGACTGACTGAGAGAGACTGACTGACTGAGAGAGACTGACTGACAGAGAGACTGACTGAGAGAGAGACTGACTGACAGAGAGAGACTGACAGAGAGAGCGACTGACAGAGAGAGACTGACTGACTGACTGAGAGAGAGACTGACTGACAGAGAGAGAGAGAGAGACTGACCGAGAGAGAGATACTGACAGAGAGAGAGAGACTGACAGAGAGAGCGAGACTGACTGACTGAGACTGACAGAGAGAGAGAGACTGACTGACAGAGAGAGACTGACTGAGAGAGACTGACTGAGAGAGACTGACAGAGAGAGAGAGACTGACTGACAGAGAGAGAGAGACTGACTGAGAGAGAGACTGACTGACTGAGAGAGCGAGAGACTGACTGACTGAGAGAGAGACAAACTGACAGAGAGAGACTGACTGACTGAGAGAGAGACTGACTGACAGAGAGAGACTGACCGAGAGAGACTGACTGACTGAGAGAGACTGACTGACTGAGAGACTGACTGACTGAGAGAGAGACTGACTGACAGAGAGAGAGACTGATTGACAGAGAGAGAGACTGACTGACTGACAGAGACTGACAGAGAGAGAGACTGACTGACAGAGAGAGAGACTGACTGAGAGAGAGACTGTCTGACTGAGACTGACAGAGAGAGAGACTAACTGACAGAGAGAGAGAGACTGACTGACTGAGAGAGAGACTGACTGACTGAGAGAGAGACTGACTGACTGAGAGAGACTGACTGACTGGGAGAGACTGACTGACTGAGAGAGACTGACTGACAGAGAGAGACTGACTGACTGACAGAGAGCGAGACTGACTGACAGAGAGAGACTGACTGACAGAGAGAGAGACTGACTGAGAGAGAGACTGACTGACTGAGAGAGACTGACTGAGTGAGAGAGACTGACTGACAGAGAAACTGACTGAGAGAGACTGACTGACAGAGAGAGACTGACAGAGAGAGATTGACTGACAGAGAGAGACTGACTGACAGAGAGAGACTGACAGAGAGAGAGAGAGACTGACAGAGAGAGAGATACTGACAGAGAGAGAGAGACTGACAGAGAGAGACTGACAGAGAGAGACTGACTGACTGAGACTGACAGAGAGAGATACTGACTGACAGAGAGACTGACTGAGAGAGACTGACTGAGACTGACAGAGAGAGAGAGACTGACTGACAGAGAGAGAGAGAGACTGACTGACAGAGAGAGAGAGAGACTGACTGACTGAGAGAGAGACTGACTGACTGAGAGAGAGAGAGACTGACTGACTGAGAGAGACTGACTGACTGAGAGACTGACTCTCTCAGAGAGACTGACTGACTGAGAGAGAGACTAACTGACAGAGAGAGATACTGACTGACTGAGAGAGAGACTGACTGAGAGAGACTGACTGAGAGAGACTGACTGAGAGAGACTGACTGAGAGAGACTGACTGACTGAAAGACTGACTGACTGAGAGACTGACTGACAGAGAGAGACTGACTGACAGAGAGTTAGACTGACTGACAGAGAGAGAGACTGACTGACTGAGAGAGACTGACTGACAGGGAGAAAGAGAGAGAGAGAGACTGACAGAGAGACTGAGAGAGAGACTGACTGACAGAGAGAGAATGACTGACAGAGAGACTGACTGAGAGAGAGAGAGAGACTGACAGAGAGAGAGAGAGACTGACAGAGAGAGAGAGAGACTGACAGAGAGACTGACTGACTGCTGAGAGAGAGACTGACTGACAGAGACTGACTGATATAGAGAGAGACTGACAGAGAGAGAGAGACTGACAGAGAGAGAGAGAGACTGACTGAGAGAGACTGACTGACTGAGAGACTGACTGACTGAGAGACTGACTGAGTGAGAGAGACTGACTGACTGAGAGAGACTGACTGACAGAGAGAGAGACTGACTGACAGAGAGAGACTGACTGACTGACAGACTGACAGAGAGAGAGAGAGAGACTGACTGACTGAGACTGACAGAGAGAGAGACTAACTGACAGAGAGAGAGACTGACTGACTGAGAGAGAGAGACTGACTGACTGAGAGAGAGACTGACTGACTGAGAGAGACTGACTGACTCAGAGAGACTGACTGACTGAGAGAGAGACTGACTGACTGAGAGAGACTGACTGACTGAGAGAGACTGACTCACTCAGAGAGACTGACTGACTGAGAGAGAGACTAACTGACAGAGAGAGATACTGACTGACTGAGAGAGAGACTGACTGACAGAGAGAGAGACTGACTGACTGAGAGAGACTGACTGACTGAGAGAAACTGACTGACTGAGAGACTGACTGACTGAGAGACTGACTGACTGAGAGAGAGACTGACTGACAGAGAGTTAGACTGACTGACAGAGAGAGAGAGACTGACTGACAGAGAGTTAGACTGACTGACACAGAGAGAGAGAGAGACTGACAGAGAGACTGAGAGAGAGACTGACTGACAGAGAGAGACTGACTGACAGAGAGAGAGAGACTGACAGAGAGAGAGAGACTGACAGAGAGACTGACTGACTGAGAGACTGACTGACAGAGAGAGACTAACTGACAGAGAGACTGACTGACTGACAGAGAGAGACTGACTGACTGAGAGAGAGACTGACTGACAGAGAGAGAGAGACTGACTGACTGAGAGAGACTGACTGACTGGGAGAGACTGACTGACTGAGAGAGACTGACTGATTGAGAGAGACTGGCTGACTGAGAGACTGACTGACTGACAGAGAGAGACTGACTGACAGAGAGAGAGACTGACTGACAGAGAGAGACTGACTGACTGACAGAGAGACTGACTGACTGAGAGACTGACTGACAGAGTGAGAGAGGGAGACTGACAATGAGAGAGACTGAGAGAGAGACTGACGGACAGAGAGAGACTGACTGACAGAGAGAGAGAGACTGACAGAGAGAGAGACTGAGAGAGAGACTGACTGACTCAGAGAGAGACTGACTGACAGAGAGAGACTAACTGACAGAGAGACTGACTGAGAGAGAGAGAGAGACTGACAGAGAGAGAGAGACTGACAGAGAGAGAGAGAGAGAGAGAGAGACTGACTAACAGAAAGGCTGACTGACTGAGAGAGAGTCTGACTGAGAGACTGACTGACAGAGAGAGACTGACAGAGAGAGAGACTGACACAGAGAGAGAGACTGACAGACAGAGAGAGAGACTGACTGACTGAGAGAGTCTGACTGACTGAGAGAGTCTGACTGACTGAGAGAGTCTGACTGACTGAGAGACTGACTGACTGAGAGAGACTGACTGACTGAGAGAGAGACTGACTGACAGAGAGACTGACTGACAGAGAGAGAGACTGACTGACTGAGAGAGACTGACTGAGAGACTGACAGAGAGAGCGAGAGAGAGAGACTGACAGAGAGAGAGACTGAGAGAGAGACTGACTGACTGAGAGAGAGACTGACTGACAGAGAGACTGACTGTGAGAGAGTGAGAGAATGACAGAGAGAGAGAGACTGACAGAGAGAGAGAGACTGACAGAGAGAGAGAGACTGACAGAGAGAGAGAGAGACTGACTGACTGAGAGACTGACTGACTGAGAGAGACTGACTGACAGAGACTGACTGACAGAGAGAGAGACTGACTGAGAGAGTGACTGACTGACTGAGAGAGACTGACTGACTGACTGAGAGACTGACTGACTGAGACTTACAGAGAGAGAGAGAGACTGACTGACAGAGAGACTGACTGACAGAGACACTGACTGTGAGAGAGAGAGAGACTGACTGACAGAGAGAGAGACTGAGAGAGAGACACTGACTGAGAGAGACTGACTGACAGAGAGAGAGACTGACTGACTGAGACAGAGAGAGAGAAAGAGAGACTGACTGACAGAGAGAGAGACTGACTGACAGAGAGAGAGACTGACTGACTGACAGAGACTGACTGACTGAGACTGACAGAGAGAGAGACTGACTGACAGAGAGAGAGACTGACTGATAGAGAGACTGACTGACTGAGACTGACAGAGAGAGAGACTAACTGACAGAGAGAGAGACTGACTGAGAGAAAGACTGAGTGACAGAGAGAGAGACTGACTGACAGAGAGAGAGACTGACTGACAGACAGAGACTGACTGACAGAGAGAGAGACTGACTGAGAGAGAGACTGACTGACAGACTGACAGAGAGAGAGACTAACTGACAGAGAGAGAGACTGACTGACTGAGAGAGAGACTGACTGACTGAGAGAGAGACTGACTGACAGAGAGAGAGACTGACTGACAGAGAGAGAGACTGACTGACAGAGAGAGAGACTGACTGAGAGAGAGACTGACTGACAGACTGACAGAGAGAGAGACTAACTGACAGAGAGAGAGACTGACTGACTGAGAGAGAGACTGACTGACTGAGAGAGAGACTGACTGACAGAGAGAGAGACTGACTGACTGACAGAGACTGACTGACAGAGAGAGAGACTGACTGAGAGAGACTGACTGAGAGAGACTGACTGACTGAGAGAGAGACTGACTAACTGAGAGAGACTGACTGACTGAGAGAGATTGACTGACTGAGAGACTGACTGACTGAGAGAGAGACTGACTGACAGAGAGAGACTGACTTACTGAGAGAGACTGACTGAGAGAGACTGACTGACAGAGAGAGAGAGACTGACAGAGAGAGAGACTGAGAGAGAGACTGACTGACAGAGAGAGACTGACTGAGAGACTGACAGAGAGAGAGAGAGAGAGACTGACAGAGATAGAGACTAAGAGAGAGACTGACTGACTGAGAGAGAGACTGACTGACAGAGAGAGACTGACTGACAGAGAGAGAGACTGACAGAGAGAGAGACTGACACAGAGAGAGACTGACTGACTGAGAGAGTCTGACTGACTGAGAGACTGACTGACTGAGAGAGACTGACTGACTGAGAGAGAGAGACTGACTGACAGAGAGAGAGACTGACTGACAGAGAGAGTCTGACTGAGAGAGTGACTGACTGAGTGAGACTGACTGACTGAGAGACTGACTGGCTGAGACTGACAGAGAGAGAGAGAGACTGACTGACAGAGAGACACTGACTGAGAGAGAGACTGACTGACAGAGAGAGACTGACTGACAGAGAGATACTGACTGACAGAGAGAGAGACTGACAGAGAGAGAGAGACTGACAGAGAGAGAGACTGACTGACTGAGAGAGACTGACTGACTGACAGAGAGAGAGACTGGCTGAGACTGACAGAGAGAGAGAGACTGACTGACAGAGAGAGAGAGACTGACTGACAGAGAGAGACTGACTGACAGAGACTGACTGAGAGAGAGACTGACTGAGAGAGAGACTGACTGACTGAGAGACTGACTGACTGAGAGAGAGACTGACTGACAGAGAGAGAGACTGATTGACAGAGAGAGAGACTGACTGACTGACAGAGACTGACAGAGAGAGAGACTGACTGACAGAGAGAGAGACTGACTGAGAGAGAGACTGTCTGACTGAGACTGACAGAGAGAGAGACTAACTGACAGAGAGAGAGAGACTGACTGACTGAGAGAGAGACTGACTGACTGAGAGAGAGACTGACTGACTGAGAGAGACTGACTGACTGGGAGAGACTGACTGACTGAGAGAGACTGACTGACAGAGAGAGACTGACTGACTGACAGAGAGAGAGACTGACTGACAGAGAGAGACTGACTGACAGAGAGAGAGACTGACTGAGAGAGAGACTGACTGACTGAGAGAGACTGACTGACTGAGAGAGACTGACTGACAGAGAAACTGACTGAGAGAGACTGACTGACAGAGAGAGACTGACAGAGAGAGATTGACTGACAGAGAGAGACTGACTGACAGAGAGAGACTGACAGAGAGAGAGAGAGACTGACAGAGAGAGAGATACTGACAGAGAGAGAGAGACTGACTGACAGAGAGAGACTGACTGACTGAGACTGACAGAGAGAGATACTGACTGACAGAGAGACTGACTGAGAGAGACTGACTGAGACTGACAGAGAGAGAGAGACTGACTGACAGAGAGAGAGAGAGAGACTGACTGACTGAGAGAGAGACTGACTGACTGAGAGAGAGAGAGAGACTGACTGACTGAGAGAGACTGACTGAATGAGAGACTGACTCTCTCAGAGAGACTGACTGACTGAGAGAGAGACTAACTGACAGAGAGAGATACTGACTGACTGAGAGAGAGACTGACTGAGAGAGACTGACTAAGAGAGACTGACTGAGAGAGACTGACTGACTGAAAGACTGACTGACTGAGAGACTGACTGACAGAGAGAGACTGACTGACAGAGAGTTAGACTGACTGACAGAGAGAGAGACTGACTGACTGAGAGAGACTGACTGACAGGGAGAAAGAGAGAGAGAGAGACTGACAGAGAGACTGAGAGAGAGACTGACTGACAGAGAGAGAATGACTGACAGAGAGACTGACTGAGAGAGAGAGAGAGACTGACAGAGAGAGAGAGAGACTGACAGAGAGAGAGAGAGACTGACAGAGAGACTGACTGACTGCTGAGAGAGAGACTGACTGACAGAGACTGACTGATAGAGAGAGAGACTGACAGAGAGAGAGAGACTGACAGAGAGAGAGAGAGACTGACTGAGAGAGACTGACTGACTGAGAGACTGACTGAGAGAGACTGACTGAGTGAGAGAGACTGACTGACAGAGAGAGAGACTGACTGACAGAGAGAGACTGACTGACTGACTGAGACTGACAGAGAGAGAGAGAGAGAGACTGACTGACTGAGACTCACAGAGAGAGAGACTAACTGACAGAGAGAGAGACTGACTGACTGAGAGAGAGACACTGACTGACTGAGAGAGAGACTGACTGACTGAGAGAGACTGACTGACTCAGAGAGACTGACTGACTGAGAGAGAGGCTGACTGACTGAGAGAGACTGACTGACTGAGAGAGACTGACTCACTCAGAGAGACTGACTGACTGAGAGAGAGACTAACTGACAGAGAGAGATACTGACTGACTGAGAGAGAGACTGACTGACAGAGAGAGAGACTGACTGACTGAGAGAGACTGACTGACTGAGAGAAACTGACTGACTGAGAGACTGACTGACTGACTGAGAGACTGACTGACTGAGAGAGAGACTGACTGACAGAGAGTTAGACTGACTGACAGAGAGAGAGAGACTGACTGACAGAGAGTTAGACTGACTGACACAGAGAGAGAGAGAGACTGACAGAGAGACTGAGAGAGAGACTGACTGACAGAGAGAGACTGACTGACAGAGAGAGAGAGACTGACAGAGAGAGAGAGACTGAGAGAGAGACTGACTGACTGAGAGACTGACTGACAGAGAGAGACTAACTGACAGAGAGACTGACTGACTGACAGAGAGAGACTGACTGACTGAGAGAGAGACTGACTGACAGAGAGAGAGAGACTGACTGACTGAGAGAGACTGACTGACTGGGAGAGACTGACTGACTGAGAGAGACTGACTGATTGAGAGAGACTGGCTGACTGAGAGACTGACTGACAGAGAGAGACTGACTGACAGAGAGAGAGACTGACTGACAGAGAGAGACTGACTGACTGACAGAGAGACTGACTGACTGAGAGACTGACTGACAGAGTGAGAGAGGGAGACTGACAATGAGAGAGACTGAGAGAGAGACTGACGGACAGAGAGAGACTGACTGACAGAGAGAGAGAGAGACTGACAGAGAGAGAGACTGACTGACTCAGAGAGAGACTGACTGACAGAGAGAGACTAACTGACAGAGACTGACTGAGAGAGAGAGAGAGACTGACAGAGAGAGAGAGACTGACAGAGAGAGAGAGAGAGAGAGAGAGAGACTGACTAACAGAAAGGCTGACTGACTGAGAGAGAGTCTGACTGAGAGACTGACTGACAGAGAGAGACTGACAGAGAGAGAGACTGACACAGAGAGAGAGACTGACAGACAGAGAGAGAGACTGACTGACTGAGAGAGTCTGACTGACTGAGAGAGTCTGACTGACTGAGAGAGTCTGACTGACTGAGAGACTGACTGACTGAGAGAGACTGACTGACTGAGAGAGAGACTGACTGACAGAGAGACTGACTGACAGAGAGAGAGACTGACTGACTGAGAGAGACTGACTGAGAGACTGACAGAGAGAGAGAGAGAGAGAGACTGACAGAGAGAGAGACTGAGAGAGAGACTGACTGACTGAGAGAGAGACTGACTGACAGAGAGACTGACTGTGAGAGAGTGAGAGAATGACAGAGAGAGAGAGACTGACAGAGAGAGAGAGACTGACAGAGAGAGAGAGAGACTGACTGACTGAGAGACTGACTGACTGAGAGAGACTGACTGACAGAGACTGACTGACAGAGAGAGAGACTGACTGAGAGAGTGACTGACTGAGAGAGACTGACTGACTGACTGAGAGACTGACTGACTGAGACTGACAGAGAGAGAGAGAGACTGACTGACAGAGAGACTGACTGACAGAGACACTGACTGTAGAGAGAGAGAGACTGACTGACAGAGAGAGAGACTGAGAGAGAGACACTGACTGAGAGAGACTGACTGACAGAGAGAGAGACTGACTGACTGAGACAGAGAGAGAGAAAGAGAGACTGACTGACAGAGAGAGAGACTGACTGACAGAGAGAGAGACTGACTGACTGACAGAGACTGACTGACTGAGACTGACAGAGAGAGAGACTGACTGACAGAGAGAGAGACTGACTGATAGAGAGACTGACTGACTGAGACTGACAGAGAGAGAGACTAACTGACAGAGAGAGAGACTGACTGACTGAGAGAAAGACTGAGTGACAGAGAGAGAGACTGACTGACAGAGAGAGAGACTGACTGACAGACAGAGACTGACTGACAGAGAGAGAGACTGACTGAGAGAGAGACTGACTGACAGACTGACAGAGAGAGACTAACTGACAGAGAGAGAGACTGACTGACTGAGAGAGAGACTGACTGACTGAGAGAGAGACTGACTGACAGAGAGAGAGACTGACTGACAGAGAGAGAGACTGACTGACAGACAGAGACTGACTGACAGAGAGAGAGACTGACTGAGAGAGAGACTGACTGACAGACTGACAGAGAGAGAGAGACTAACTGACAGAGAGAGAGACTGACTGACTGAGAGAGAGACTGACTGACTGAGAGAGAGACTGACTGACAGAGAGAGAGACTGACTGACTGACAGAGACTGACTGACAGAGAGAGAGACTGACTGAGAGAGACTGACTGAGAGAGACTGACTGACTGAGAGAGAGACTGACTAACTGAGAGAGACTGACTGACTGAGAGAGATTGACTGACTGAGAGACTGACTGACTGAGAGAGAGACTGACTGACAGAGAGAGACTGACTTACTGAGAGAGACAGACTGACAGAGAGAGAGAGAGACAGACAGAGAGAGAGACTGAGAGAGAGACTGACTGACAGAGAGAGACTGACTGAGAGACTGACAGAGAGAGAGAGAGAGACTGACAGAGATAGAGACTAAGAGAGAGACTGACTGACTGAGAGAGAGAGACTGACTGACAGAGAGAGACTGACTGACAGAGAGAGAGACTGACAGAGAGAGAGACTGACACAGAGAGAGACTGACTGACTGAGAGAGTCTGACTGACTGAGAGACTGACTGACTGAGAGAGACTGACTGACTGAGAGAGACTGACTGAGAGAGAGAGACTGACTGACAGAGAGAGACTGACTGACAGAGAGAGTGACTGACTGAGAGAGTGACTGACTGAGTGAGACTGACTGACTGAGAGACTGACTGACTGAGACTGACAGAGAGAGAGAGAGACTGACTGACAGAGAGACTGACTGACAGAGAGAGAGAGAGACTGACTGACAGAGAGAGACTGACTGACAGAGAGATACTGACTGACAGAGAGAGATACTGACAGAGAGAGAGAGACTGACAGAGAGAGAGACTGACTGACTGAGAGAGACTGACTGACTGACAGAGAGAGAGACTGGCTGAGACTGACAGAGAGAGAGAGACTGACTGACAGAGAGAGAGAGACTGACTGACAGAGAGAGACTGACTGACAGAGACTGACTGAGAGAGAGACTGACTGAGAGAGAGACTGACTTACTGAGACTGACAGAGAGAGAGAGACTGACTGACTGAGAGAGAGACTGACTGACTGAGAGAGAGACTAACTGACAGAGAGAGACTGGCTTTCTTCCTCTTTCTGCACATGTCCTACCTCTGTAGGCATAGTTAGAAATTAGCATTTAAAAAACCTTTGAAATTCACTGAAAAAACCATAGGTTTCAGGGATGTTATAGTTAGAAATTAGCATTTAAAAAACCTTAGAAATTCACTGAAAAAACCATAGGTTTCAGGGACGTTATAGTTAATTGGACATTTCACTCATACAAAACCAGAGAAATTCGGCCGTTATAGTTAGTTGAGCTAACTATAACTCGCGCCCCCGCAATGCACTGCTGATGACGTCACATATTACATCACTCATGACATGGTCAGTGACATCACTGATGACATCTCAAATGACATCACTGATGACATCACTGATGAGATAATCCACGTGATAATCTGATGCACCTCCTCACACCCTAATATAACTTTTGATACACCCACTCTAAAATACAGACTGCCATTCTCGAAACCATAGACACACCAATACCAGTTACTACATACCTACTCACTGATTTATAGGTCTACACACACATCTACTCCCTCATCCATACAGTCACTCATAAATACAGTCACTCATCAATACAGCTACTATCATATGTACTCATACACCCATACAGACACTCACACACCGCCACTCATCCATAGAGTTACTCACACAGCTAGTCAATAATGCAAAGAATCAATCACACTCCCATTTACTCACCTACACAGTTATACACACACCACCTCACTTATTTATACAGATACTAACACATACTTACTCTCTTATACAATCACTGACACAAGCACACACTCATCCATACAGCTACTCTCACAATCACTCACTCTCACATATAATCATTTATATACTCCAACACTCACATATACTGCCTTTCACATATGTAGTTACTCACAGATGTACCACTGAGACATCCATTCACTCACCAACACAGCTATACACACACTCACCCACCCATATAGCTCCTCACAGATGCACTCTTGAACCCATACACCCAGTGAATCACCCACTCACACATCCATGCAGGGAGTCACACACACCCTGCCTACCCACACAGACTCTGACACACCCATTCAGGTACTCAGACAACCAATCAAAAACCGATATATAGATACTCATGTAGCTACTCACCAACCCAAGCAACCACTTACACACCAACTGACAGACTGATACAGACATTCATACAGATTAGTCAGTCACCCATATATTAGTAAGACACGTTTAATGACTCACTTACACAGTCAGTCATGCACCTATTAAATCATCCATTCAGACACTCAAATACCCACTCATTCTTCAATACACCTTGGCATATATATGTATAAAACATATTTAAACTCTTTAGAAACACTCAGCCACTGGATGATGTCATCAGTGATGTAATCAGTGATGTAATTTGAGATGTCATCAGTGATGTCATCAGTGATGTCACTGACCATGTCATGAGTGATGTAATATGTGACGTCATCAGCAGTGCATTGCGGGGGCGCGAGTTATAGTTAGCTCAACTAACTATAACGGCCGAATTTCTCTGGTTTTGTATGAGTGAAATGTCCAACCAACTATAACGTCCCTGAAACCTATGGTTTTTTCAGTGAATTTTTAAGTTTTTTTTTGCTAATTTCTAACTATAACGCCCCTGAAACCTATGGTTTTTTCAGTGAATATATACATATGTATATACATATATGTATATACATATGTGTATATATATATATATATATAAATATATATATATATATATATTCGTTACAGCGTCTGCTTGACAGTTTAAAACAGACTCCAGCACGCTCGGGGTTGCTTCAATGCGCGTTTATTCAGACTGCAAACAGGTAGCGGTCACCAGTAGGTAGGTATAGTTAGGACCTAGTTTCCATAGGAAAAGTGTTTTTGTTTTGCTAATAGGCTTGGTGCCGCTTGACGAATCTTCGCGAATTTTTCAAAACTAGTTTGCTACTCACTTCAGCTGCTGTTTGGAAAGTTTTGGGGGGATTTGCCAAGCGGGGTCCAAGAAAAAGGGGGGGTCCCAAAATAAGTTTTCCCATGCAATTTCCCATAGGGATTTTAAACACAGCTACAGCCTGAACCGCTGAGCGGAATTACACCAAATTTTGCAGATAGCTAGATCTTGGTCAAGAAAAAGTGCTTTTTGTAATTTGGTGTAAATCCGTTCAGTAGTTTTGCAGTTATTAAAGAAAAAAGTTTTATGTATATCTAAGGATGCAGAGCCTCCATGGATCCGACAGATCTCATGATGATATCTGATTGGTTGCCACCACTTCAACCAGGAAGTGGCGGCAGCCAACCTGGGACTCGAGACTCAGCCCGAGTTGCAAAAAAATGCTAAAAAACAGAAGGGGGTAGAATAGGAGTACATTGACACCCTAGGCCTGGTACTGGGGTCCCACAGGGCCCCTGCCTGGGGCCACTTTTTTAAATATACTGCAAATTTGCGGAGGATCTGCAAATCCGTGGTAAACTTTTTTTTAAAGAAACAAGTGCGGGCTTCCATGCTGGTTTTCTTTATGCCTCTCCCAAGTGGGCCCGGTCCCGTGGATGGATTCATAAATATAGTTGGGGAGGAGGCGCGCGTGGCCCCCCTGGCTGATTTCACCCCTGGAGATCCCATACCCCGGGACCCAGCTGAATACAAAAAGTGGGAGGGAGCAAGTGGCCCCCCTACCGGGCCAATTCTGGCCCCAGGGACCCATCCTCAAGGGCCCAGCATGATTCAGAAGGGGCCAATTTCAGCCCAGGGGACCCCATACCCCACTGCCCAGCCTTCATATAAAGTGAGAGGGAGGCTCGTGGCCCCTCACCCGGGTCGATTTTGCTCTCCGGGAACCCAAACCTGGGTCCCAGCCATCTTATTAATGGGGAGGGGGCAGCATGGCCTCACTCCCTGGGCGACGTTCGTTTGGCCTCGAGGACACCATCCCCTGGGGCAAAGCCGTGAATTCAATGGGGAGGGGGGCCATGTGGGCCCCCTCCTGAAGCCATTAATGGCCCAGGGGTCCCCATCCCCCTGGGCCAGCTCCTGCTGTGTCCCGGGGTGCCCACCCCCAGGACATAGCGGTATCCCTGTCTGCACGGGCATGGGCAGGGAAACCTGTGTTTACTCTCGCTTGCTTGGAGCAAATTCAAAGCTTCCTCCAAGTGAGAGCAAACAACAAGTCCGTTCCCAGCTGGCAGGAGCTTTAAAAATGCTCCTGCCCGCTGGAAGCAGACTTCAGATCTGTTTCCCAGCCCGTAGTGGTGTGGGCAGGGTAACATATGTGAATATTGTTCCCGCGCGCACGGAGCAGCATTTGTGGCTGCTCTGTGCGGGCAGGAGCAATGCCTGCTCCTGCTGGATGCAGGGAGCCAGCTGGGTAAGCGGAGGCCTTGGGACTCCCCCCGCGGCCCCCAGCAAGGAGACAGTGTGTGCCCTGGATGTCAATGCACAGCTAGGGGCTGGTTGCATGCGATGGGTGGCCACAGGGTCTGGCCGCAGGAAAAACCCTAGAAATTCACTGAAAAACCAAATGTTACAGAAATGTTATAGTTAGGATATAGCATTAAAAACATTGAGATTCACTGAAACAACCAAAGGTTACAGAGACAGAATAATTAGGAAATAGAATTTAAAAACCTCAGCAATTCACAAAAAAACCCCAAAGGTTACAGGGACATTATAGTTAGGTACAACTTTTACACACACAAAATCCCAGAAATTCAGCAGTTATAGTTAGAGTTATCTCTCATTACTATAACCCGTGACCTAATGTAACTATAACTTGCACCCTCACCATGCACTGCTAATTACCCCACATTTTACATCACTCATGACATCTTTTATGACATCATTAATACTATCACTGCAACATTTGCTGTAAAATTATTGATGAAAAAGCTGGGCATGGCTGAGTGTGAGTTATAGTTACCTTAGGTCATGAGTTATAATTACTTGAAATAACTCTCACTATAACTGCTGAATTTCTATAATTTTGTGTGTGTAAAATCTGAGCCTAACTTAAACTTGCCTATATCTTTGGCGCTGTTTGACAAATCTTCACAAAATTTTCCCCAAAAAGTGCCCCAGTGGAAAGTTTTGGTGCAATTTGTCAAGCAGGTGCCAAGAAAAAGAGAGGGTCAAAAAAGTTTTTTTCCCATGTTAATTGCCGTAGGGATTTTGAACACGACTACTACCCGAACTGATGGACGGAATTACACCAAATGTAGCAGAAAGCTAGCTCTTGGTCCAGAAAGAATGCTTTTTGTTATTTGGTGTAAATCCGTTCAGTAGTTTTTGAGATATTAAAAATTAAAAAACTTGTATATATAGGGATGCGGATCCTCTGAGGATCTGACAGTCCCTGTGATAAAATCTGATTGGCTGCCAACACTTCAACCAGAAAGTGTTGGCAGCTGTCTTGGGACGTGGCTTCAGCCGAGTTCCACAAAAAAAGTTTTAAAAAAAGAAATGGGGGCAGAGTAGGAATACTCTGATCCCCTAGCTCTGGTCCTGGGGTCCCCCTGCAACCCTGACAGCACCAAAAAACATTTTTAAAAATTTTCTTGGAAAACAAGGCAGATCCGGCATAAATTTAAAAAAGAAAAAACAAGCACGGCTTCCTGCGCTTTTTTGGAAAAATACCCCGGGTTGAACAGGTCCCGGGGGCATTGTTTATAAAAAGGAGGGGGCGTACAGGGCCCCTCTCATTAGGCTCTTGAAGCCCTGAGGACCCCCACCTCCCGGGGCTTTATTTATAAAAAAGGAGGGGGGCCCACTCTATAAGCCACAGTGACCATCACCTCCCCAGGGCTAAATAAACAGTAATGGGGGGCCACGCGGACCCCCTGAACACCGCAGACCATCACCTCTCTGAGGCCAAATATTTTAAAAACAATGGGAGAGGGGCTGCAAGGCCCTCCTTCTGGGCCTCATACAGCCCCGGGGATCACCACTTCCCCAGGCCGGCCCTGAAAAGTAAAGGAGGGGGGCCACATGGCCCCCCTCCTGGAGCCATACATAGCCCTGGGGACCGCTACCCCCCAGGGCCTGCTCCTTCTATGTCCTGGGGTGCCCACCCCTGGGACATAGCTGTTTGCTTTTGCTTGGCGGATGCTGTGACAGCTCCCGCTAAGCGAGAGCAAACACTCTGGTTCCAACGGGCGGGAGCTGTCAAAGTGTCCCGCCCACTGGAATTGGAGGTTTCATCTCTTTACCTGAATGTGGGCAGGGAAAGAGATGAAAGATTGCTCTTGCACCCAGGCAGTTGCATTTCCAGCAGCTCCCTGCATGCAAAAGCAATGCCGACTCCCGCAGGAGGCGGGTAGCCGGCTGGGACCATGGGGGCCTTGAGGCTCCCCTTGCAGAGGCAGAATAAAGGTCAGCAATGAGCAGTAAGAGGCAAGATAAAGGTGAGAAACAAGCAGGAAGAGGCAGAATAATGGTCAGAAACAAGCAGAAAGAGGCAAAATAGAGGTCAGAAACGAGCAGGAAGAGGCTAAATAGAAATCAGAAACTAGCAGAAAGAGGCAAAATAAAGGTCAGACACGATCAGAAAGAGAGACAATAAAGGTCAGAAATTAGCAGAAAGAGGCAAGATAAAGGTCATAAAACAGCAGAAAGATGCAAAATAAATGTCAGACACGAGCAAAAAGAGGCGAAATAAAGGTCATAAATGAGCACAAAGGAAAAACAGAGATCAGAAAATTATCAGAAAGGCAAAATAAAGATCAGAAACAAGCAAAAAGAGGCAAAATAGAGGTCAGAAACAAGCAGAAAGAGGCAAAATAAAGGGGCAAAACCAAGCAGAAAGAGGCAAAATAGAGATCAGAAACAAGCAGAAAGAGGCAAAATAAAGGTCAGAAACAAGCAGAAAGAGGAAAAATAGAGATCACAAACAACAGAAAGAGGCAAGATAAAGGTCAGAAACTAGCAAAAAGAGGCAAGATAAAGGACAGGAACGAGCAGAAAGAGGCAAAATAAAAGTCAGAAATGAGCAGAAAGAGGCAAAATAGAGGTCAGAAAGAGGCAAAATAAAGGTCAGAAACGAGTAGAAAGAGGCAAAATAAAGGTCAGAAATGAGCAGAAAGGAAAAACAGAGATAAGAAAATTATCAGAAAGGCAAAATAAAGGTCAGAAACGAGCAAAAAGAGGCAAAATAGAGGTCAGAAACAAGCAGAAAGAGGCAAAATAAAGGGGGAAAAAACAGCAGAAAGAGGCAAAATAGAGATCAGAAACGAGCAGAAAGAGGCAAAATAGAGATCACAAACAACAGAAAGAGGCAAGATAAAGGTCAGAAACTAGCAAAAAGAGGCAAGATAAAGGACAGGAACGAGCAGAAAGAGGCAAAATAAAAGTCAGAAACGAGCAGAAAGAGGCAAAATAGAGGTCAGAAAGAGGCAAAATTAAGGTCAGAAACAAGCAGAAAGAGGCAAAAAAAATTCAGAAATGAGCAGGAAGAGGGGAGATCACAAACGAGCAGAAAGAGGCAAGATAAAGGTCATAAATGAGCAGAAAGAGGAAAATAGAGAACAGAAACAAGCAGAAAGGGGCAAAATAGAGGTCAGAAACTAGCAGAAAGAGGTCAAATAAAGCTCAGAAACTAGCAGAAAGAAGCAAAATAAAGGTGAGAAACGAGCAGAAAGAGGCAAAATAGAGATCACAAATGAGCAGAAAGAGGCAAAATAAAGGTCAGAAACAAGCAGAAAGCGGCAAATGAAATGTCAAGAATGAGCAGAAAGGCAAAATAGAGGTCAGAAACAAGCAGATAGAAGAAAAATTAAGGTCAGCAACGAGCAGAAAGAGGCAAACTTAAGGTCAGAAGTGAGCAGAAAAAGGCAGAAAATGAGCAGAACCCACTCATACACTCATGCGCCCACTCACAGATAAACTCAGACATGTACACTCAGTCAGACACTCATGCATCCACTTATATAATCACTCATACTCTCTCTCACCCACTCACAGATCTACTCAGAGACTCATGCACAACTTACGGACCATCTCAGAGACTCACACACCCACTCACAGACCCACTCAGAGACTCACGCACCCACTCACAGACCCACTCAGACACTCATGCACACACTCACAGACTGACTGACACACTCATGGAGGCACTCGCAAACCCACTCAGACACTCTCACACCCACTTACAGACCAACTCATATACTCACTTAGGCACTCATGCACCCACTCAAAGACCCACTCAAACACTCACATTCCCACTCACAAACCCAGTGAGACACTCACGCAATCGCTCAAACACCCAATGAGCCATCATGCACTCACTCGCACAATCACTCTCAAAGGTTACAGGTTACAGTCAGGAAATAACATTAAACAACCGTCGAAATTTACTGAAAAAACCAAAGGTACGTTATAGTTACTCACACAGTCAGTCACCCATACAGCTATTTACATTCACTTATTCACCCATACAGCCACCCACACACCCACTCATACATGGATACACACAGCTACACAGACACTCACATAATCTATATTTTAAAATAGAATCACTCATTAGTAGTATACCAACTAACCTAATTTAACTTTTGTGGTACCTTAGTATTTATGTTTAACACTCAGAAACGGTTAGAAAACACTTACAGTCACGGAATGATGTCATCAGTGATGTCATTTGAGATGTCATCAGTGATGTCACTGACCATGTCATGAGTGATGTAAAATGTGAGGTCATAAGCAGTGCATTGTGGGGGCATAAGTTATAGTTAGCTCAGGTAACTATAACTGCTGAATTTCTATGGTTTTGTACGAGTAAAATCTGAGCCTAACTATAATGTCCCTGTAACCTTTGTATTTTTCCAGTGAATTTCTAAGGTTTTAAAAAAATTCTATTTCCAAACTATAACGTCCTTGTAATGAGTGACCCGCCTTGTATAGTGCCAATCAGTGGAGCTGTCTTTGTCAAGGCGCTGGTGCAGCTAACCTGTCCCTAAGCCTTTGCTTGAGGGTGGTGATAGGAGTCCAAGTGCTGGCCTTGGAGAGTAGAGCAGCTTTCATTACAGTGACATGGGTTGTAACTTCCTGTGTAGCTGTGCTGGCCAGCCGTGACAATCATACACGTGGTATGAGAAGCACCAAAACACACCAGGGTGATAAAGAAGTGTGTAAGACAAAAAAACAATAACACATATTGGGCGATCTTCAGACATTTTGCCATCCAATGAGCAAGTGGCCTGCCTTGTATAGCACCAAAAGCCGAAGTGGTCTGTGTCAAGGTGCGGGTGCAGCTATCCGGTCCCTAACCCTTTGCCCAAGGTTGGTGATAGGAGTTCAAGTGCTGGCCTTGGAGAGTATAGCAGCTTTTATTACAGTGACATGGGTTGTAACTCCCTGTGTACCTGAGCTGGCCGTTATAGTCAATAACACTAATGATGAGGATGACGATCATAATATCTATATACATAGCGGATACCACAGACTGAATTATCACTTAGCGCTACTATCACCCTACTCAATGGCACACAAGATTTCAACCTCAAAAGCATGAAACGCTGAGCCAAACCCCCAAATTGCAGGGTAAACTTAAATTAACCCAACTAACTATAAGCCCAGTGGGCTAACGCAAAGATTTGCAGCAAAGTTTATGAAATATGAGCGACAGAGGTGTCTCGAGTGTGTGTGTGTGTGTGTGTGTTGAACTCGAGACATAGTATCTTGATTTAAATGTAGCGCCTACGTATGGGTCTTCTGTGCCCTCCTCAGATTCCGGCGACAGACTCCCATCACATAAAAAAATACAGGGGCCATTTATGCCATATAGTACACCTCACACACTGAGAGGGCTCCTATTGCACACAAGTAGAGGTTTCTATTCCCTGACCCAATTATTCTCACTTTATGGAGGTTGCAGTCATGAGAGACCCAACATTAACCCATGCAACTACCTTCTATTGGCATAAACTAGGTACCTGCCCGCTCTTTTAGAAAATCCTGCAAGACGGAGTCATCACTTCAGACTGCATTCGAGTCTTTTCAGATGCCAGGCTGCCATTTTCCTTCACGCCCTGCCCATCAGAATACATAAGATGAGTGCCTTCCATAATTTTGGGGTGTCCTTCCCCTCTACCTGTTGTGAAGTATAACTTCCCAGTATTTTTTATATGGCATTAAATAAAGGCAGCCCATCTGTCTTTTAGCTTTTCCGATTTTGGCACCTGAAGAAACAGAAGGCGATGGGTATAACATGATATGTCAAAGATCAAATGGTTGGTCAAGAGGGGAAGCCAGGAATAGCAGCCAAATCTGCTACTACCCAGCTGGAGACATAAGAACCTGAAACTATCTCCTTTGCATCTTATCCCTGGAGAGGTGGTGACACGGATAACAGCAGGATGACCCACAGCACCAGGCTTTCTTTGAATTCAGTAACATTTCTAAAGTCTCTACGGAGCAAACAAAATTAGGATATTTGGGGGTGGGAATCCAGGAGATATGTGGACCGGAGGCAAAGGCGAGATTTACTGATTTTGCAGCAATAATCCAGTACATTGTGAGAACACAACCAGTGGAAACACAGAACTCAAAATACCAGAGCTTGATATTAATGAAATGTCAGTAGAACCAGAGGAAAGTTCTTTCAGCTTCTAGACACAGTGCATGGAAATGTTGGCCCTTTATAAAGCACTTTATATAAACGTAACCACACCTTAGCACTTCAAATGACATCTGCTGTAATTATTACCATTTCAAAAGTATTTAATTGGCTTTGGAAGGCTGAATGCCTCAATTGGCCCCGCCAAGACTCACCAGTGGCTTGCAGGTTGCACATAGCAGGCGCTCAACCCATCAAGCTATCTTCAGGCTATGTTCTTTGTAGATGCTGGTCTGTGCGTATCAGAGGAAGTGATGGCACAAGACCATCGCACCAAGATCACTGATGACCTTTGGATTAATGGCTGATACAGCCACTCACACACCCACTCACACACTGATACAGCTACTCACACAACCAGCCACTCACTGATACAGCTGCATGCATACCAAGTCGCACATCCACACAACCCCTCACATACCCACTTACACACCCACTTACACACCCACACAACCACTCACACACCCACTCACAGACAAGCAAAACCACTGACACGCCCACTCACATACCCACACAACCGTTCACACACCCAATCACACAACAACATAACCACTCAGATACACACTCACAGACCCAAACATTCACTGACACACTTACTCACACAACCACTCACATACCCACTCAAACACCCTCACACCACTCGCACACCCACTCACAGACCACACAGCCACTCACATACCCACACATCCACTCACACACCCACTCATACACCCACATAACTCATGCACCCACTCACACACCCACACAACCACTGACACACCCACTCACACACCCACACAACCACTTCTACACCCACTCACACACCCACGCAACCACTCACACAGACACCCACTCACACAACCACGCAACTACTCACACACCAAGTCAAAAACACACACAACCACTCACACACCCTCTCACACACACACACACACCAACTCGCACACCCAAACAACCACTCACACATCCAGTCACAGGCCCATACAACCACTCACACACCCAATCACACAACCACTCACACACCCCCTCACAGATCCATACAACCACTGACACACCCACTCACACAACCACTCATGCTCCCATGCACAGACCTGCCCAGCCACTCACACACCTGCACAACCACTCACACCCTCACAGGCCCACATAACCATCACACATCCATGCACACACCCCCACAACCACTCACACACCCACTCACACAACCACTAACACACCCAGTCACAAACCCGAACAACCACTCACACACCCAGTCACAACCCCCACACAACCACTCACACATCCAGTCACTGACCCACACAACCGCTCACACACCCAATCACACAACCACTCGCACACCCACTCAGAGACCCATACAGCCACTGACACACCCACTCACACAACCACTCATGCTCCCACTCATAGATGCTCATAGCCACTCACACACCCACACAACCACTCACACCCTCTCATACACCCACACAACCACTCACACATCCATGCACACACTCACACAACCACTCATACAGCCACTCACACAACCACACAACCACTCACACAAACACTCACAAATCCACACAACCACTCACACACCCGCACAACTACTCACACACCCACTTGCACACTCACATACCAACTCACACTCACTCACACACCCACACACTCAATGCCACTCCCACTCACAAACCCACACACCTACTGCCAATTAGACCAATTCCATGACACAACCATCCCCCAGGTTATTAGTCAGTCCTGGTGAGACCCCAGGACCCATTATGAATGTCAAAACGCCATTGACAGAAAACAGGAAACAGACCTAACCCTATATATGAAACACGTTGTGTATCTACCCTTTGTGAATTATTACTCGTATAAATATTGGCTGTCTCTCCTATGAAACCAATTGACCGTTTATGCTCACTTATTTGGTCACTTTGTCCTTTTGCTGTTTTTTTTTTTCTGCACTTGGGGTGTATTTTTAGATCTTCTCACCATGTCACTTCATTACAATTTGCGATGATAAATTTCAGTTATGTGTCTTTAAACAAACTTCGATTTGGGTTAAATCGAAACTGGCACAGAAATATTGAAATACTGGTTGTTGTTGTTTTTACTTAAGTTCACTTAAGTCTGAGAAAAGATTCATTCCTTACAGAATATTATGTCTGTTCTATTAGATATTTGCGTATTTAGATTCAGTAGGCACATCTGTCTGTCTATTTAAATTGTATTTATGAATGAGCTCCAAGTGAACACTTGTTCTCAATTGCTACAGAATTACCCCATAGCACGACATTGGCACCAGGTACACAAACAAAGCCTTGGTACTCTTTCATTTGCAGGTATCGACATGGTTCCAGTGAGTGCAAGAGGTGGGGCAGAAAGTACACTCTGAGGAAGATGGAATCATAGTATATTATCATGCTCAACAGCAAATCCCCCGCAGTCCTGAATATAGATGAGGTACTTTTTGTGCATATTGGTTAAGGACCACTTGCTGGGTCTGCACCTTTCCTACCTATGGTTTTGATTAGTGAGAGCACCTACAGTGTATTTTGCGAGGGAATGTTTTTCCAGGGTTGGTTCTAGTAACGTTGTACTTCATGTGTTCTTATATGTTTAACTATTATTTTTTAATCTTTGTTTAATTATTTGCAATTTGCATCATCTAAGAAAATAGCGTATAGGTGCATTTCTAAGTTTCCTTTGAATTTTATTTTAGCTTTTGCACTTTTTTAGTAGTTTCCCAAGTATGACCTACTGCGAAAATCGTTTTGCACATTAGTGAGAACTTAGGGACATTTTTCTGAATGTCGCATGCAATGAGTATTTTTGTTTTTTGTCCCGCCTAATCATGAGGGGACTAGGATGTGTCAGTCAGCCGCTTAGCGGCAGGGGATTTTTACTGACTTTTAACTGGAAACACACCAATTGGTGTGTCATGATGAACTTCTAGGAAGCATGTCTTGCATATAGACATAGACTTTATTGGCCACTTGGCTTTTGGGAGTTAGTCGCGGTATACTGTATTTACAAAACACACGTCTACCTGTAATTTATGTTGCCCATAATTTGTACAAATTACTACTTTTTCATCCCTGAAATTCCTTGTTTTAAAAGTGACCATCAATTTTCTATTCAATGTTAAAACTTACAAATGTTGTATCACGACGGGCAAAAATGAGAAGTGCCAAGTATGCTTGTTATGTCTCTCATTTGTAAAAGCTCTTATAGGTGGTTGTGCACTTTATTCTGGTTTGGGCCGTGACGAAAACCGCGAGGTCGAAACACATTGCAGAGTAAATTTTCTTTTCACACACATCCAAGAGTGTGAGTATCTATGCTGCTTAGGATGTGATATAATTTCTTTTGCTATATATAGATATATCGATAGATATATATGCAAAATGTAATATGCTATTTGCTATTTACTTCCATTGATGATTATGGGGAGGGGGGCATGATTAACGAGAGGTGAAGCCTTGAGTGGGACAAGATGGCCCTCCCTCAGCAATGCCAATAAATAGCATAGTACATTCTGAACTTCTGCATATATGCTTTATTGCATGGAATTTTTCAATATGTATTTGTTTTTACGAAAGGTAGTTAGACAAAATAAGGATGGGGTTACATTTTTGCAGCAAGTTAAAATCACATTGAAGAGGCATGGACTATTAGAAGAGTTTTTCCATGTATAATAATAACTTGCAAACTTTGGCACAGTGAACAGTGAATTTTTCCTACCAATTCCTATATATTGTGGTAATAAACTTGAATTTGACCATTGCACTGTAGTAATAAAGGTGAGAATGTGCATTTATTAGTGCAGTTGCTCCAGATAACACTTGTTATTGGGTCTCCTTTAAATTTACATATGGCAGTGAAAATAAATGGGGTCCTTAAATGACTACAGAGGTCATTTATGGTTTGGTGGAATAGGATATCTGCTATAAATCAGTGGATCTCTCGTCCAGTCAAACTCACAGTTCCATTGACTGTATTACTGGTGAGAGAACGACCAGGTTTCCACATTAGAACCTAATCTAGCTCAGTTGTCAGACCCCTTTGACTGGGGGTCTTTCTGTTACTGGAAGGCCGGGGTAGATGGGTGGCCGGCCATCCTATTCATAATGACCCTCTAAGTCACAGATTTTTCAGAATGTGCTAAGGAAGAGCATGGATAGGAGTATACCATGTTATCTCTTCACTGGACATGAAACAAGTCCTATGTATTAAAAGACTGTACACAAAAAGTGGTTGCAAATCATGCACCAACTTTTTGCGACCTGTCTCTGATTTTCCAATGCGACCTGTATACCAAGAGATCAGATTGCAAACTATCCAGTATGCTGCAGAATGACCTGATTAATGAATATCAATTAGGCAGTTCACTATTTGTGTGACCCTCTGTGTTTGGCTACAAACAGAGGTATGGTGGCCTACAAGGAACAACAAAATACCACCCGTGTATTTGCATTTGCAAATAGCAAACTTTTTTTCTCAAAGCTGCTTGTGTGCCTCAAAGGAACTGGGGCTAATTTTAATTTTTTTTCCTGTTTGAGAATACATGGAGCAGGCACTGGGATTGTCCAAATGGGAATTGGACCGTCGCACTCCTTAGTAAAAGTTTGAGCTATGTAATAAAACGGTAGATGGGTTCATCAATTTCATTGGTGCAGATGGGTAAATCCTCTTGAGTAGGAGGATGAAATAACTGTAAGAACAAGCGCTGTCCCCGGTTGGGGAAGCGTCTCCCAATCGCACTCAGATGCAAGATGTTCAATAAATTCATACGAACTGTTTGTTAAATCTTTTGTGAATGAGTTCTTTATTTATATATTCTTTTTCATTGTTTTATTCTTTGATTCATTAGATTTTACTTTCCTCAGTAACATCCATTCAATACATGAATTTGCGCCCAATGCATTTCGGGCATTACCCTTCGTCAGGGGACTTATTGAGGTCTTCAATAATTTCAATATTCCGGTCCCGTGGGACAGTTCAGAATAGATTATGACCTTGACTATCAAAAGCGATGTAATCTAATTTCCCGCGGTTTCGTCCAGAAATCTTGCATCTGAGTGCGATTGGGAGACGCTTCCCCAACAAAAGACTTACAATGGGACACCTCCTCCTTTGCGAATCAGTTACCACCTTTTTTGGGATGTTATTGCAGTTGCAAACCATTTATACGTACCACTGCAACTCATAATTAGGCAGGATTGCTCCTTTCACACTCCCTCAAAATTGCGAGTCGCAAATTGATTTTAGTAAATAGAAAAAAGTTATTTTGCCAATCACAGGGTTTGGAATTGCAAAATGGCTTTGTACATCTGCCCCACATGCACATGTGCTGTTCACAGACTGCATTAGATAATTGTTACCCATGGCCTAGCTTCCCATATCAGCTCTGTGACTGCGTAGGTCAACTTGTAGTAAAGTTTCAAGAAACCCTTGGAGGCATACCTGCCAACTTGAATAAAGATCTCACAATGTGAGGAGGGAGCGGGGCCTTGGAGGGGGTGGGACCTCGTGCCAAGAAGTAGCTAAGAGGCACTTTTGAACCCCACCCTGCCCCCAAACCCCCTCCACCCAAAAAAAGAAAGCTTGCTGAGGCTAGTGTAGATGTCCTAGGGTGTTTTCACACTTAATGGACGTCAGCAGATCAAAGCCTCAGAAAACAAGCTGGAAAACCACTATTTACAGTGCTTTTCAGCTAGTTTTCCATGCCATTGTATGATATAGGCTCCTCACTGAGTGACCGTATGATGGGAGCCGATATCATGTGTCACATGGTGGCACCGTGTGAGTTAACAGGTATGTAGAAGTTACCAATTAAATTCGGCTAGAGTGATTGGTCTACAGACGATTCAAAGCTCTAGTGGCTATAAAAAATGAGACAAGGTGCAGACACAGGGTCATGGTACTCTTAAGACTTAGGGCCTGACTCACAAAGGTAAACTTACTTAAGTTTACGATTATTTGGTATTCATAAAGGGATTTACGAGTAGGATCTTTACAAGTGCTAAATCCCTGCACATAAAAAGATAGGACAGTGTCCTAAGTTTTTATGTGTAGACTCCGCACTCGTAAAGATACTACTCGTAAATCCCTTTGTGAACACCAAATATTCGTACACTGACAGAACTGTAAGAGTGAATCACCTAAATGTCTGTAAACTCTAATTAGCAAGTAATCATCGATGACTAATTATTTGTGGCTTAAACCCATTACAAAATCCAATTACGCCTTACATGCAGGTGGCTGAGGTGTATCCCAGAGCACAATGGTGACGCCCTGCAATCATCAGCTTAGCAAAAAGAGCAAATTACAGAGAAAATAGAATTTGCTGCGAGGAGCGTTAGGGTTGCACCTCGAGACGTCCATTCATTTATTAACAAAACAAAACGCGCATGTGAGAAAAAAGTAGCGTATTAATTGTGTCCGCATTACCCGGCTCTGTCAAAATCCAACCCTATATTCCGGAGCTGAAGAGAATTTACAGGGCCAGGGCGCTCGTTCCCGCCCTTTCGAACTGAATTACACCCGTTGCCTGCCTTAAAATCTTACATATGGGCTGACAGGCGCGCAGCCTTTGATGAATGCGCGCCTTTTCACGGAGTGCATTGTCGCGAGGGCCACCCATAGCGCACAGGCGCATCCCCAGAGGGCCGCTTCAGCTGCACACGTGTTCCTGGTTATTTCCTACTTTTGCAGGAAAATGCTTAATGTAAACTGCTGCTGATTTCGCGATTGCACACGAGCACTAACCTTTGTAATTAAATTGCAGTGTTTTCATTTATCTTGCCTGTCGCTGCTACGAATAAGGAGTGCTTATATTTAGTTGAGGCACAATTCCAGGGTGCACTACACACCAAAAAAAAAAATCTGTTTTCCCACGCAAAACATTACAAATTTGCTTATTTACTGCAACCTTGTCTCTCTCATAAAGAAAACCACATCCAAAATATAATTGATTGTTTCCAGTATTTTTCTATTTAACACGCACTTGCTACAAATGGAAATCCCTTTGTGTACTTCTAGTGACTGTTTCTGACAATATACATCGCTTGTGGAAAAGGATTGGACAGCATGCCAGGAGGGCCATCTAACTGGAAAACACGACCCAATACAAGGAACAGGAAATGTATATTTACACAGACAGTGCATTCTATGCTAAACTACACACACGCTTTTGTAATGTATTGTAGCATTTTAAAGCGCTTGCTCCCCTTATGTGGGGCGCAGAAGCGCTCGGCTAGATGGGCAGCAAGTTACGGCATGTAGGATGTGTAATTGGATGATTGTTGTCTTTGTTTATTTGATTCAATGTAGGGAGCGGTTCCATGTCGTGCGTGATGACCAATGAGGTGCGGTTATCGTGTTATGGAACATAGTGCTTAGCAGTGTGGTGGAAACAGATGTGCAGTTTATTGTTTTCAGTACACTGGCAGCTTTAATCAGTTCTACAGGTCCCTTTATGGTATTTCTTATGATCATAGTCTAGATAGCTCGTCACTGCCATATGTCTAACCTGATATTTTGTTTAAAGTTTTTGGTCCCAAGCATACATGGCCGAAGAGGGAAGTGGTGGGGAGATCGGGAGGGATGGGCTTTGTTACTGTCATCCCATTCCATATCTGAGTGTCACAGTGAGATGTAAAGAACCGGCCATGGTGTATAGATATTTGGGGCCTCCAGGGGTGGACTACATTAGAGTCCAGAAGTATCATGCTGATTAGGCAGGTCCATATATGCGGGCTGTAAACTGTAGATTGTACTTGAAGGTATGATTATCTTTCTTGCCTCTGTTCTGTCTGATGTAGTTATCTTGAAAATAGCCATGTTTTTAGCAGCATTCTGAAGTGTATGTGCTCATGAATGCTTTGAATCTTGGCTGCTAGCGAGTTCCATTGCTTGGAGGCTTGTACTGGGAAGGTAGAGCCTTCTAAGGATTACTTATGATAAAGGAGGTATGGTGATCCACAGTGCAAGCCTGCGTGCAGTGTGCTAATTTGTTTGTATTGTTTGAATTTGTAGGTATTGTGTTCCTTTTCCTTGGGATTCTCTGTGGATAATGCAGAGTGCCTTGAAGATTACCCTTCTAGGTAGAGGTAGCCAATGGAGTGATTGCAGGGCTGGAGTCATGCTTTGTCTTGGGTGAAGGTGGATAAGGGGTCTTGCAGCAGCATTTTGGTTTGCGTGTAGTTTGTGTATGATGCATCTGGGTTTGCCAAGGTTTAGACCTTTGGCATAGTCAAGCTTGGTGATTATAAGTGTGATGATAGCTTGTGGTATTGTTGGTATCCAAGACATGGGATGATGCAATACAGTGTTTTAATTGTGTAGAAGGTGCTCGTTGTGATGCTGTTTGACATGTAGTATCAAGAAAAGGTCTGGCTACCCCTAGGTTTCTGACTCCTCTTGATGTTGGAAGGGCTTCAAGTTCCGTGGGCCCTACGGTGATAGTCTGGTATTTGAGTCATTGTCTGCAGATCATGATCTCTGTCTTGTGGTGTTGAACTTTAGGTGGTTCCTCATCATCCCTGTGTTTACGGCGTAAAGGCAGTTGACAAGTTTTGAGCTGTAAACGTCTTCTAGGCCATCCAATTTTTAGAATGAGATTCGAGTGATCTGCATAGTTGTAGCAGGTGAGGTTGAATAATTTATTCGGGTTTGGTAAGGCAGTTAGGTAGCTATTGAATAATAAAAGGGATATGATGGATCCCTGAGAGACACCACAGTGTTGGGTGGGAGGAACTGGTGCGAAAGTTGGTAGGTAAACCAGAATTTGTGTCTCTCTGAGGCCAGAAACAATCAATTTTAGAGCATTTTCACTTATCCCGCGATGATGCAGTCTTTGTACTAGCGTGCAGTGGTGGATAGTGACAAATGCAGCTAATAAATCCAGAATCAATAATATGGTCGGTCACTTCATTCTTATCCACTGTGAGTTTTAGGTCATTCTCAAATGCACATGATGACTTACTCTGTGCCGCTGCCTGGTCAAATCAAATCATTATCTCCTGTAAATGTTAAACGTTGAGTAAACACTGCTCTTTCAAATATTTTTCCTAAGAATGAGCCATTTGATAAATTGCAGTATGTGGCTTTAGGTGATATGGCTTCTTTGGTGTTTACAGTCCAGTGGGCCCATTTGCATCTTTGTCCGCTAGTGAAGCATCTTCAAGATCACTGGTGTCCAGCACCACAGGTCTTCAAATTCCTAAATCCAATGTTTCAGGAAATGCCTAAATCTCTACAATGGTGACTGAATATAAGTGTGTCATCCAAGGGTCTTCCTATGAACCTGGCACCTCTTGTAGTTCTGACAACAGAAGCCAGTGTAGTGAGCAGGGGATGGCCATGTTAAGAACCATAATCACTTAAGCCTGTTGGTTATAGAGTTATGAAATCCTTAAATGTCAAGGAGTTAACTGCTATGTTAAGAGCCTTACTTCGTGTTCAAACTCAGATCCAGGGTGTATTGTCCTTGTAAGGTCAGACAACATGATATCTGTGGCTTAAAAACATCATCAGGGAGGAACTACCTGCAGGTCTATGAGTATGATCGCTCTCCAGATGAACTCTATGCAGAGAAACACATTTTATCTTTAACAGTGGTGTATTTCAGAGGTCAGGAACGTGTGGTCTATGAGGCCAGGAGCTGCCCTCATAAACATGGGGGAAGTGGTCGGGTCAATTTGTTTGAGACTGTAACATATATAGAATACTGGACAATGTCTATCCTAATTATGGTGTACTGCTTGAGAGTCGATGGTTTGTACAGTCGCAGCTCCTCCTTTGTATCATAATGCATATGTGTCAATTGTTCATCTTCACCACCTTTTGTGGTTTAAAATCAATAAAATCTGTTTATCAAAAAAATATCTTTCTATTTCTACTTTGAGGGCACAGTGGGCGGCCATTAGAGGTTTTAGGAACTCATGGAGAAATTTGGTGGCTGATGAAGTGTTCGCTTCTCATCTCTTGAGACATTTTCACTGATTTGGCTTCCTCCAGTCAAGTCTCTGACTCCTCCTTTGGGATTTGTCCTTGGTTTTAAAAGCTCTCCGATATCATTTTAAGCCCTTACCTTCTACAGATTTGAAGTTCCTAAATATAACAATTACCTTGTTGGTGGCAATCACGTCAGCTAGAAGGATTGGTGAACTGGGTACATTGTTATGCCACATTCACTACTTGTTGATTTAGGACAATTATTATGTTTTCAGTCCCGTTTTTTGTTTCTATGGTTGTCTACTTTTCAAAGCAATCAGGAGGTGGTAGTGTTTGTGTTTTTCCTTCTCCCTCCTTGCAAGATGAAGAATTCGCAAAGTGAAGAGTGCAGCATTAATTTACTTGAAGAAAAGTTGTCAATTTGATCCCTTGTTTGTCACCTTTCGGGCAGCAGGTGAGGGTAGGAAGTCTGCTCTTTATCTATCAGTAGATGGATCACATTTACTATTGCTTTAGCCTATTCTTTGGGGAAAGTCCCTCTTTCAGAATGTATTCAGGCCAGGTCGATTAGGAGCCGAACTCCGTCCTGGACAGAGGTGCAAGTGGTTCCCTTAGCAGAGATCTGCATGGAGGTCACCTGTTTTACCAGTGCATTTGTTCACCACTAAAACTACACAGTGTAAAACCTGACAAAAGGAACTTTGGTGTGGGTGTCATAAATTCCATCTTGACTTGAATATTGAATATAGCGTAGTGAATGTTGAACACTAAATTATTTACAAGGATCAATAAAGTCACTTGTGTGTAGCATAGTGCCTTTGCTTTTTGCTTGCTTATGTCTGAAAGAGCTTTGGTATACCTCATGAGTAATGGCAAAGAAGAGGGAAGCTAAGATAATGTTCCAATTACTGTAAAGCTATCGGGACATTAGTGTTTTTTCATTCCTTTTTTGGAAGTCACTATACACAAGCAGTTGAACTGTGAATGCACCCCTACATTTTATGATAAAAAAGAACACAGGACTGAAGAAGATGAATGCCCTTTTTTGATATTTTACAACTAACTGTATAACAAATTTGCAAAAAAGAAAAGCAAATCAAAAAAGCATTCCCTTGTTCTAAGGGTTCAATCTACATGCAGTCTACACCTGTGCTTCAGAATCTTCTCCAGACACACGGACTATTATTGTCCAATGAAATCGTCCGTAACAAAGGAAAGCTTTCTTAACAGAGGCACAGACACTTTTGGGCCTATTTCAGCCCAGGAGCCAGTCGCAGCAGCAGGGCAAGGCCGCTTGCTTGTAAGACTCCTGTTTGGCAGGCCTAAAGTTAAACTCTGACACTGCTGTAATGCGAGGATCAGACGGATTTGGCATATCAATTCCAGCCAGGCTACTTTATATTTAATAGTCGAGGAGTGTAAAAATATTTGGTGGTAAAATGAGCCCAGCGGATGTTTTTGCTGGCACCAGCCTCCCGGTGGCAACTGCTGCTCATTGTGAAAGAGTAACAGCTGAGCATGTGAGTGTATGAGTTGCTTTCACGGTGACAAAGGGGCGTCCAGTCCTCGCCGATAAATTGGATTATGCTGGCTTTCCACTTCCCAGCCAGATCAATTGGCACTTCGGTTATTCAGTTATCACCCTGAAGGGTTGAAAGCTAGTAACTTCAAAAATGCGCCATTTTCTTCGAGACGGCGGTGCCTCTAATCTTGTGACGGCAATGCACTCTAGCTGCACATAGCATGGCATTGGTATAGGAGACATCAGCAGACAGTGCAAGAAGGCGGACTCTCCTCAAGAGAGTAGTGACTGCAACAAGGAAGTGGCAGTTCACAGTAGAGTTTCTGTAGCAAAAATGGCTCTGGTGATGGTTTTATGTTGCCTGCTACTTATAAAAAATAGCTGCCAGTACATCATATAAGCAGATGAGCAGAGGGTAATATGCTATTTATTACTGTTGTTGGGTGTGGGGAGGAGCCATGACTCACGAGCATGACTGGACTGGAAACTAAACTCGGCACTGGCAAAAATGTTCATGCCAGCCCCACATGCAGAAAGCTGTGCAAAGAATGGGACAATGGGTGCAGGGCCAGACTGTGAACCCAAAACAGCCCTAGCAATTTGTAGGACCAGCCGCCCCCCCCAGCCCAATTCCCCACACCCAGGGTAGGGGTGCAAGTGCGAAGCACTGCTGCTTTTGTTACTGGAGGCCGATATTGCATCAAAGCAGCAAAACCGGCCCCCAGTAACGAAGAACCGACACCCACTTCTGCAAAACCAGCCCCCACACTTCCAGCCTGATACCTGCTATAACGGCCTGTCTGGCCCTGAATGGGGGCATGGTTGGTTCATAGCAGCCCATACTGCTCTAAAAGCAGCCCCCTGGCCTGTGGCCCCAGGGAAAATGCCAGAGTGGCAGAATGGACAGCCTAGCCTGCTCACGAGAGCCGAGGCCACAATGGGAACATGATGCTTCTCCCCTCTCGTAACAGTGGTATTAAATACTATATTACTTTCTTTGAATCTGCATGTATGGTTTTGCCATACTGTTTTTTAGGATGTAGATGTTTCTTTATTATTTATTTTATTTATTTATGCTGTTTTTTAAAGCGCTCTACTACCCTTGCTAGAAACTGGGCACCGATTTGGCGTAGCAGCGCGCAATGTAATTAGTTTTATTTATGTATTTATGTACTTAATGCCGTTCGGCCGTATGCTGGAGTTTACTACCCCCACCCAGCCCCTCCCCACCCCGCCTCACCACCCCGCAGCACTCCCTCGAGGAGCCGCCACTGTTAAAAACGTACCTTTTTCAGCTGTAAGGTGGATGCTTTCTCCTACCTTGGTAGCGCCAAGACACATTTGGGTAATTGTGCGCTTTATAAAATTAAATCGGTTGTTAATTACTAGGTCCGAATTCCAGACCATCCTTTTTTGCCCACTGCAGACAAAGATCAGCAATTTGTAAATCAGATTTATTCCTGCTTCACTTTTGGAAGGTGTCTGCCAGCCAGGGACATCCAATGTAGAACCAAGAGAGCTGGATCCATGCTGGAATTTCAGGAAATGTACATTTACATACAATGTAAACTGGACTCATTTACATAGTCAATAGTTACCCCAAAAATCTGGCATTGATGTGGCCTTTCTAGACAGTAGTCAGACACCCCCGAGGAAGGCAATCCAGCCCCTGGAATGTTTAAAATATGCATGATACACAGATGTGAAATTAATATAATGGTATTTTACTAAATACACATCACTTCCTTGGGATTCTGATGCAATGAGATTTGAAACACCAGCAGGTTAAAGGTTATAGTTATAGTGATGAGCAAAGTGAGATTTGCACCACTAAACATGCTTGAAATATGGACATAAACTTCATCTTAGCCCGTCGCTTCACCTTTGTAGGAAATTGGGGGCCCAGGCAATGCTTAGCAATGCAGCAGTGTTGCAAAGACATTTATCTGACCTAGACCGCTCAGGAACTATAAGAAATGCCAAATCTGTATTGCTGGTGTAATGTATGCCAATCAGAATCACTTGTTTGGAAACTGACCTTTGTAGATCACCTACTTCCGGTTAAGTCAGAATCCCTGGAAAGGTCCGCCTATATGAAAGGGAACACAGATGATGAGCAATCTTATTGTTTTATGCTTCAGTGGAAATACAGATGTTTCCCAATAGGGATGAAAGTAAACAGAGGTTCAAATATGCACATTTCTACTGCATGAGAAATGTTCTGCCCAAGACCATCCTCAAGGAAAGTCTTTTGGCATGATTTTCTAATCCTTGGCCTGCTGCAACAGCCCTTCCATATCCACGACAGGAAATCTGTAACGTACAACCAAGGTCTGCAACCTAGGGTGAACTAAAACTTCTTGATTACACTTTCAATTCCACATTTGCAAGAACCACTTTTGCCTTACCACACCTGTATAAAACCAGAGTAGGGATGCATTTGGCTGTTTTCAAGGGGTACATACAACAAATGTCTGTGACACAAAATGAACAATAATTTCTATTTGTTTGGTATTGGAAAATCTTCAGACTTGTGGAGGAAGCAATAAATCTAGTGGAGAACATACCAACGGAATGTTTAGCAGCAGAATGTATTTCACCACACTAAATTTAAGGTGTAGGAAATTAAGCCTGGACTTCTCTGGATGCAGCACTCCCTCCCCAAATCGGGGATTTTTCTTTACCATCAAAGCCTTAATCAGACTAAAAGAGTCTTTCTTCACTGTGACTCAGTTAGAGAACAGATGGCGGAAAAACATTTATATTTCTGGATAAAAAAACATTGCAAGTCTGGCCCCAAAAACTGCTACTGTTTTTGAGAAATTCAAAATTTATTGTAGTTTCAGTCAACATGGAAGCCTAAAATGTAGTACCACCGTAGAAATCTAAACACAATTTTGTTTGTGTCAGTTAGGGTATTGTCCCTTCATTTAGAACACAACACCTTTTTAGATTGGAATGTGGCAAAAAAACATTACCACATTTTGCCATTCACATTTGTGCCAAGTAATACAGTTCTCCATCTTGAATGGGCAATATGTCTTCTAACTGTGTTTGTTATATTCATTTTGTACCTTAGTGGGAGGAAATGCAAGAACAGGCAGGTGAAGCTGGTAGGCGCTGCCTCAGATCCCAGGCAGACTTCCACAGTCCATGTCATCTCCATGCCCACCTATTACTGAAAAATGGCCACAATTCTCATTGAACGAGAGTCTCTCGTTACAGGTAGGAGTAGAGCATTATTTAATCACAATAGGATGGTTCTGCGGCACGGAGAACATAAGAAACAGAGTATTTGTAGAGTGAGGAATAAAGGAAACGGGATTCCAGGTCCGCAAGAAAGTAGGTGAGCAACCACTGTCTCGGCGTGCCACCATTCGACTAAGCTCTGTTGTGGAGATCACTTTATAATAAGCAACTTTTTTTTCTTGATTGAAATGCATTCTAGGGCTCACTGGCACAAGGACATCTCAGTGCTGTAGAATCAATTTAAATGTTTCAATTCAATAATAAATGGCGTGCCAGATGTATTGCAAATTCGTCTTAAACCAACAGTGCAGTACTGTTCCATCCCGAAACAAAATGTAAATGGGAAAAATCTAGGTCAAAAAAAGAGAGACTACCCCAGAAACGCCACAGATATGATAGCATTAAGTACTTTCAAAAAGAGATGAAAGACTCCTCAATATGCAGTGAGGCTGTCCACCTTAGGATATCACTCTTCCTTCAGCTTATATTTCCCATTTCTCAGAGAAATCTGATGGTGTCCCCAAATGGACAGTTGTAACAGCAGAGTAGGAGACCGTGAACATCAATCTAGCCTCCATAGGGACTTCATACACAGTTCAATTTTAAGGATTTTGTGGGTCCTGTGCAAAACATATTTTGGGGGTTCACAATACAGAACAAATTTGAATTTTATTACCCAATCCCTGCTAATTCAAGCCCGCATGGTGTTAAACAATACTAAACTATATTTCAAACTTTAACAGAATCAAACAAAAACAGCTGAAATATGTCTTTCCCGGGACCTCAAACATCCTTAAGATGAAACCGGATAGAGAGACAGAGTCATATGTAGCAGAAGGTAGAGAGGGAGAGAGATTTAGATAGAGAATATAATAGATAGAGGGAAAGTTAATTATCCCAGTGGCCCCGTTGGAAGGGGAGGGCCCTGGGCATTGCCATCTTTGCCCATGGCTCTGTTCCAAAACCTCCAAAATTATTGTGAACTGCTCTTGGTAGGACCCAGTGCAAAAAGGCCGTGTGTAGAGAAATCCTGGCACTGAGTCAATACAGTTAAAACTTACAGTTTGCAGCTTTCCTGTTTACACGTCTCCCTTATCCCTCACCTGTCTGCTCTTCCCTGGGATACAGGATGTGCTTCAGACAGAGGTACTTATAAAATATAAATGTGGTTTATTGGGCTGTCGTGGCTATAAGGGCATCGACTATGGATCACTTGCAAAGTTAATCATTTTCAACAGCAAATATTCTCTGTCAGTGAAGGATATTCAGTCTCCAGTACAACTGCCCTGGACTGCCTGACCTCTGACCCCTATATTTTTTCCTCCAAAATGTGAACCCTGGAGGCTGCACTCCTGACCAGTGGAGGCCCTCACAACTGCCAGATACTGACTTGCATAGCCCTAAAACATCAACAGGTGAGGCAAATTCAAGTGAAAGTAGCAAGATCACAGCTATAGAAATGGAGCAGGCTGTGTACGGCCTGGTATGACAGTGGGCACACCGCTATCAGTGAGTTTACAGCGCCAAGGCCCACATTCCTTGTCATGTGACTCTCATTCGGTAGATTTCAGTACTGAAGGCTGCATTGGTGATCCTCTCTACTGCTGTAAACAGACTTTCTCTCTGCATCCAGTATTTAGAATACTTCCATTCACTTAGACTAAGATCAACCGGAAATCTACATCCAACAAGACACAATTGAGAAGTTCTGGATGTACAAAAAGACTTGCACGTTCTATGAAGGGACAACACAACAACTGCACGCCGGGCCCACTCATGAGTGTTAAAGACACGGATGCATTATTGGCCCTTAGCTACTCATCGGATACTTGCTTCGACCACAGCAGGTCGAGTGAACTCGATGGGAAAGCATGCTTCTGGTCATCCCAGTGTGTTTAAGCGACACGCTGGGCTTAAAAAGGCTGCAGCATGCAAGAATTTATTTTTCTATGCAAGAAAAAAATCATATGCATGCTTTATGGGCTCTTCTTTGCCTGGTCCAGCAGGGATGTTCCTTATGGTTGCCTATTGCAGTACAGAAACATCACACGTGAGCCCTGTGGCCTCTACACAAAGTGCTAAGACTGTTCTATGTTGACATAAGTGTTTTAAGCATAGTGAATAAAGAATGTACCACCACTGGCCCCGGTCATGTGCACCTACAACTTCATTCTTAGGCAAATTTAGGGACTGAGGATTGTTAAATACAAGCTGAGGATCTTTTGAATAGCACACCGGCAAAGCAGTCATAAATTCCCTCCATCCCAACATGTGACTAGTTACCAACTCATAACATTGGGCTATATTCAAAACAGACTCAGGCCCTCCTTTTAATTGAGACAGTAATCCCAATCCAGGCACAAGAAAGAGTTGCGTCAAAGTTTGTTACACCTCGTGTCGCAGCTTGCAATGGGTTGAAATATGCAATATTAAGGCTTTAAAATTAAGGCTTCCAATTTTCAGTTTTTACTGATTTTTACTGATAAATACAGACAGAAAACAATGTATTTCCTGTCTGTATTTATTTTTAAAAGTGGAAATATACAGAAAATTGTGCTTCTTGTGAGTGACTCTCTTTGGTGTCCATGAATTCCAGACCAACTGCTAAGCAGATAGACACCATGGGAATTTGCAATTCGAATATTCATTAATGACAAGCCATGGATTCAGGCTATTCAATTTTTTGTCAAATGGATGTCTATGTCACAACGTGGCTGAAACCAAGGGTAGTGTCCTACGCACGTTTCGGAACAGCCGCTTCTTCAGGAAAAGCCACAGTGGATAAAATACAATGTCCTTTAAATGTGCGATGTCCGCTTGAGTCCCAAAAGAAAAGATGGACATTGTATTTTATCCACTGTGGCTTTTCCTGAAGAAGGCACGGCTGTGCCGAAACACGCGTAGGACACTACCCTGGGTTTCAGCCACGTTGTGACATAGACACCCATTTGACAAAAAATTGAATAGCCTGAATCCATGGCTTGTCATTAATGAATATTCGAATTGCAATCATCAACTTTGAGATATCTTGTTAAAATTGGAGCATGAAATATCTGTAAATATTTGTTTTCTGTTTCTTCAATGTATAAACCATGAGTGATGAGTATGAATGATGACATGGATGAGGTGTGTATGTGGACTGTTTTAAATTCGCTTCTAAGCTTTCAATAAAAATTACTTTTGTATTTTTGTAAAAATCAGGTCATGTGTTTGTCTCTCCTTATGTTAGAGAATTTATATTGTATTGCAGGTTATTAATTTGGAGTTGCCCTAGGAATTTACAATATGTATTATTTCCCCGCCTAGAGGAACTCCTCATTAGTAGCAGGGGGCCCTTTCTAAATTTACGCTTTACAGGATCAAAAACAAGCATAAAGTTAACGACTGATAGGAGAGGTTGGTGGGTTTTGGACGGTTAATGCATTATGATGTTACATTCCTTAAAGAGGTGTATCTTCAAATATTTCCTAAGTTGGAGCAGTGTTGGGCAGTCCTGATGGATACAGGGCTGTTGTTTCAGATTCTGGGTGCATTGATGGAAAAGACCGGCAGCCTTGTATTTTTATTTTTTCACTTCTCAGTCTGTAGGTTGATGGCGTTCTGTTCCAAGAGCCACCAGAGGTGGTATGCCTATCTGCTAGGTAAGCGGGGGTGCTCATGAGGATGGCTTAGTAAATTATACCGCTGGTTTTGAAAATGGTGTGGGCCAGCAGGAGGAGCCAATGGAGCTCAATTAGGATAGGGGTGATTGATAATATTTCTTTAAACCCTGGGTGAGACGTGCTGCAATGTGCAGGGTGTCAAGGTAGAGTCTGGGAGGCCATGAAGCAGGGTGTAACCACCATCCAGCTGCGAAAGTACAAGGGCTTGAACACCAGTTCTGAAGTCATTTTCTGCAAGAAACAGTTTCACTTTCTTTAGAAGATGGAGCTGAAACAAGGCCACCTTTGATTTTTGCCATTGTTTTCCTTGAGTATGAGGTTAGTGTCCAGGGTGAATTCAAGTGACTTGGTATTCACAGAAAGCTGTGGTTCCGAGTCTTCAAGGGTCATGCCACTGAGACAGGTTTCTACTATTTCTTGTTTGTTGTTCTTGGTAATAACAGAAATTGTCTCTCGGTTGTGCCGATCTTCAGGTAGACAATGGAAATCTAACTCTGGATGATGTGCAGGCAGTGTTGGAGGGGTTAAAATTACATGATGCAAAGTCCAGCACCTTCTTCCTGTCGACTGAAATACCCAGTATTTCGTGCGAGTGAACACTCCAATGGGTCTTGGACCTTTCGTACCCCAGTTGAGAAGTATTTGAAAAAGATTAGGGGTGTCCTCCCCTTCAGAGTAAATCAAGATGACATATTTTCAATGTTTTTCATAGGCTCCTTTATTATTGGACAGATGGTTCCATTTTCTGATAAGGATGCAATATACCACTTGATGTATAAGTAAACAATTGCAAGCAGCCAACACGTGTTTCGCCCGCTGTGGCTATCGAGCCTGGGGCTTTCTCAATGCTCAAAGGATAACAATCCCAATTAGGTCTTCTTAGTATGTGCTTGGTATAGTTATATCTGGTCCTGCGTCAAACCCCCTGCTACGGTTTGTCCTTGGGTGGTAGTGTTGGCGTGGTGCTATGGAGTTGGATGCTTGAAGCAGTGAAGATTTTCAAGTAGAGCACTGTGTGATTGGCATACTGGTGAATCTCGATGCTGTTATCTGTGAGAAGGGCACCAAGCGGCCCCATGTAGCGGTTGAAGATGACAGGGCACAGTATGGAACTCTGGGGGTCTTGCAGGTCATAGGGATCTTTTGGGACCTGGAAGTGCAGATGTGAATAAACTAGTGTCAGTTGGAAAGGTAGGAGAGGAACCAGTGAAGGTCATTGCCGATTAACCCAATTAAAGACTCAGGGGTGCTTATGAGGATTGGTTGTTCAACTATGTTGATGGCAGCTGAGAGGACCTGCAATATCAGGAGGCAGGTGTCATCTTAATCTGTGATCAGGAGGGCATTGTCTACGATGTGTCTCTGTGCTGCAGTATGATCTGAAAACAGACTGGTAGCAGTACATGATATGGTTGGCATTAACGTGATCTTGACTTTGAACAAAGCCTGCATTTTCAATGATTTTGCTGATGCATGGTAGGCGAGTGATGGGCCTGCAGTTGGTGAGGACATCAGGTTTAGTGTAGGTTTCTTTAGGAGTAGGAGGATCAGGCCTGTCTTGAGACCTTCTGGGAAGAGCCTTGAGCGAGAGAGGCATTGGCAATGGTGTGTAGGGGTGAGAGAGTATCCACAGAGAGAGATTTGATGAAGGACGAGTGTGAGAAATCGGGTTACTGGATGATTGGGGTGTGAGCCCTGGCCAAGCAGCAACCACAATCCTTCTCAGGGTAAGGCTCAAGAAACCCCCAAATTAACCTGTGTTCAACCACCTATCAGCTTGGCACAGAGCAGTCAGGCTTAAATTAGAGGCAATGTGTAAAGTATTTGTGTGACACTTCAAACCATAAAACGGTGAAAATACCACACAAAAGACCCCACACCGGGTTAGAAAAATAGAGCTGAATTTAATAAATAAAACAAGACCAAAATGACAAACATCAAATAAGTATAATCAGAGTTATGATTTTTTAAAGAATAAATGGTAAAATAGCTCCTAAAAGCACAAAGCACCAACCACGGCCATCTGGTTGCACTGGACCAGGTCAAAGTCAAATGTTTAGGCCGACCGTGATGGAACACAGGTCGGACACAGTCCTAGATAAGTCCCACTGAAGTTTTACCTTCTCAAGTTTTGTGCCAAGAGTCCTGTTCATGTTGGAGAGGGCTGCAAGGAGAGCGTCGCAGGAGACTGTCGGCGTGGCGTGAAGAGCTGTGCGCTCGGCCTGGAGCTTTGCGTTGGCGATTCCCCGCATACATCGATGCTGCAGTGCGGCTCACATTAGTTTTTGGTGGGAGCGGCTAAGGCTTGATGCGGACGGGCCCGTTTGCGGTTGCAAAAAGCCCAAAAGCTTGATTTAAGCTCGCTGAGCCACACTAAGGGTCCAGGACCTGAGGGGCACCACTTGAGGGCCAGGAACTCGCTTCAGCTGGGGTCAGGAGCTGGTTGGGGAGACTTTTATGTCCCTGAGGCTTAGATCAGGAGGCCAGCAGACTAGCCCTTTGCGTTACTCTGGGGTCCAGGGTTCAAGATGAAGTTGCAGGCCCAGTCCTTCTTCCCCTGGCAAAGGGCAGCAGGGAGCAGGGCAGCAGTTCCTTTAGAGCAGCAGCCCAGCAGAGTGGTAGTCCTTGTAGCAGCACAGCAGTTCTTCTTCCTGGCAGAGTATCCACAGGTCCAGAAATGTACTGAAGAGTTGATTTCTGAGATCCTACTTTTATACCCTGGTGCCCTGATTTGGGAATGAGGGAGAAGCTTCTACCAATGCAAAAGTTTTCCCCCTGGACTTATTGTTAAAACCCAATCTTTCGCTATGTGGTTGGAGCATAATTGGTTGTTATTCTTTTACATCAAATATTTTTTCTGTTGTTCTTGAGTTGATAATTAAGCATCCGCATAGCGAAAGATTGGATTTTAAGAAGTCCAGGGGAAAAACCTTTTTATTGGTTTGCCTAAACCCTATCCCCTGTGCCTTTGAACAAGGGGTTACTCTCTAAATTGTTGTCTTCTTGTACAGGGAGAAGCTTTTAGACAGTGGCTCTGAAATGCATGGAAGTTCCTGCCGCTCCTTTCCTGGCTCCAAGCTGGCTAAAGTGACAATGCAGGGTTGTTAGGCCCTTTGTGTGAAGGCAGAGCACAGGCTATTCAGTTGTAAGTGGGGCTGTGCTCAGCTTCACCCTTATCCTGTCAACAGATGGCCCATCCAGGCACACCTAATCCCTCTATTGTGTGACTGTCTAGAAGGAATTCACAAAGTTTAACTGTCAGTTACACCCAGTCATGTGGCCCAGGCCAGGTCATAGGCCCAAAAGCCAACTTTAGGAGTAGGAGGATCAGGCCTGTCTTGAGACCTTCTGGGAAGAGCCTTGAGCGAGAGAGGCATTGGCAATGGTGTGTAGGGGTGAGAGAGTATCCACAGAGAGAGATTTGATGAAGGACGAGTGTGAGAAATCGGGTTACTGGATGATTGGGGTGTGAGCCCTGGCCAAGCAGCAACCACAATCCTTCTCAGGGTAAGGCTCAAGAAAACCCCAAATTAACCTGTGTTCAACCACCTATCAGCTTGGCACAGAGCAGTCAGGCTTAAATTAGAGGCAATGTGTAAAGTATTTGTGTGACACTTCAAACCATAAAACGGTGAAAATACCACACAAAAGACCCCACACCGGGTTAGAAAAATAGAGCTGAATTTAATAAATAAAACAAGACCAAAATGACAAACATCAAATAGGTATAATCAGAGTTATGATTTTTTAAAGAATAAATGGTAAAATAGCTCCTAAAAGCACAAAGCACCAACTACGGCCATCTGGTTGCACTGGACCAGGTCAAAGTCAAACGTTTAGGCCGACCGTGATGGAACACAGGTCGGACACAGTCCTAGATAAGTCCCACTGAAGTTTTACCTTCTCAAGTTTTGTGCCAAGAGTCCTGTTCATGTTGGAGAGGGCCGCAAGGAGAGCGTCGCAGGAGACTGTCGGCGTCGCGTGAAGAGCTGTGCGCTCGGCCTGGAGCTTTGCGTTGGCGATTCCCCGCATACATCGATGCTGCAGTGCGGCTCACGTTAGTTTTTGGTGGGAGCGGCTAAGGCTTGATGCGGACGGGCCCGTTTGCGGTTGCAAAAAGCCCAAAAGCTTGATGTAAGCTCGCTGAGCCACACTAAGGGTCCAGGACCTGAGGGGCACCACTTGAGGGCCAGGAACTCGCTACAGCTGGGGTCAGGAGCTGGTTGGGGAGACTTTTATGTCCCTGAGGCTTAGATCAGGAGGCCAGCAGACTAGCCATTTGCGTTACTCTGGGGTCCAAGGTTCAAGATGAAGTTGCAGGCCCAGTCCTTCTTCCCCTGGCAAAGGGCAGCAGGGAGCAGGGCAGCAGTTCCTTTAGAGCAGCAGCCCAGCAGAGTGGTAGTCCTTGTAGCAGCACAGCAGTTCTTCTTCCTGGCAGAGTATCCACAGGTCCAGAAATGTACTGAAGAGTTGATTTCTGAGATCCTACTTTTATACCCTGGTGCCCTGATTTGGGAATGAGGGAGAAGCTTCTACCAATGCAAAAGTTTTCCCCCTGGACTTATTGTTAAAACCCAATCTTTCGCTATGTGGTTGGAGCATAATTGGTTGTTATTCTTTTACATCAAATATTTTTTCTGTTGTTCTTGAGTTGATAATTAAGCATCCGCATAGCGAAAGATTGGATTTTAAGAAGTCCAGGGGAAAAACCTTTTTATTGGTTTGCCTAAACCCTATCCCCTGTGCCTTTGAACAAGGGGTTACTCTCTAAATTGTTGTCTTCTTGTACAGGGAGAAGCTTTTAGACAGTGGCCCTGAAATGCATGGAAGTTCCTGCCTCTCCTTTCCTGGCTCCAAGTTGGCTAAAGTGACAATGCAGGGTTGTTAGGCCCTTTGTGTGAAGGCAGAGCACAGGCTATTCAGTTGTAAGTGGGGCTGTGCTCAGCTTCACCCTTATCCTGTCAACAGATGGCCCATCCAGGCACACCTAATCCCTCTATTGTGTGACTGTCTAGAAGGAATTCACAAAGTTTAACTGTCAGTTACACCCAGTCATGTGGCCCAGGCCAGGTCATAGGCCCAAAAGCCAACTTTATCATTAAACAGGGCTCTTCACTACAATTCCAAAGACACCACACATGACATAGCTACAATCAATCAATCAGAGGTTTATGTAGCACGGCTACTCACCCGTAAGGGTCTCAAGGTGCTGAGGAGGGTGGGCTGATGATCTGACTGGGCACAGGGGTTCAGTCGAAGAGCAAGGTCTTGAGATCCTTCCTGAATAGGGTTAGCGACAGGGATTGTCTGAGGTGGAGAGGCAGGGTGTTCCAGGTCTTGGTGGCGAGGTGGGAGAAGAATCTTCCTCTGGCTCTGGTCCTTTGGATCCATGAGACGGTGCCCAGGGCGAGTTGGGCGGAGCGAAGGTGTCTGGCAGGTACGTGGAATGAGAGGCAGTGGGTCAGATATGCTGGTCCTGCCATGTGGAGAGCTTTGTAGGCATGTGTGAGGAGCTTGAAGGTGATTCTTTTGTTGACTGGGAGCCAGTGGAGTTCTCAAAGGTGTTCGGTGATGTGGCTGTGGCGGGGGATGTTGAGGACCAGTCTGGCAGCGGCATTTTGAACATTCTGTAGTTGCCTGAGGAGTTTCTGGGTGAAGCCGGCGTAGAGTGCGTTGCCGTAGTTGAGTCTGCTGGTGATGAGTGCGTGGGGGACCGTCTTTCTGGACTCTGTGGTGATCCATCTAAATGTCTTTCGAAGGAGGCGGAGCGTATGGAAGCATGATGAGGATACAGCGTTGATCTGGCGGTTCATTGTGAGCGAGGAGTCCAGTATGATGCCGAGGTTACGTGCGTGGTCCGTGGGTGTGAGGGAATCCCAATGTGGCGGGCCACCAGGACTTCTCCCAAGCTGAGGGGGTGGTCCCAGGATGAGTACTTCGGTCTTGTCTGAGTTGAGTTTGAGGCAACTATCTCTCGTCCAGGTGGCAAAGGCCTTCATCCTGCTGTGTAAGTGATTCTGGCGGCTGAAGGTTCATTGGTGAAGGAGAGGATCAGCTGGGTGTTGTTGGCGTAGGAGACGATGTTGAGTCTGTGGTTCCTGATGATGGCAGTGAGGGGAGCCATGTAGACTTTGAAGAGGATGGAGCTCAGGGAGGAGCTCTGGGGCACTCTGCTGCTGACCTCTGTGGGCTTTGAGAGGAACGGAGGTAGTCTGACTCGCTGTGTTTTGGCCGGTAAGGAAGGAGTGGATCCAGTCCAGGGCCTTGTCACGTATGCCAGCATCATGGAGTCTCATGATAGGGTGCGGTAGGAGATGATGTCGAAAACGGCCGAGAGGTGCAGCAGGATGAGGGCTGCGGTTTCGCCTTGGTCAAGGAGGGAGCGGATGTCTTTGGTGGTGGCGAGAAGTGGGGTCTCTGTGCTGTGGTTGCTTCTGAAGCCAGATTGGGAGATCTCCAGGACGTGGTTCACATCGATGAACTTGGAGAGTCGGGCGTTGATGGCCTTCTCGATGACCTTGGTTGGGAAGGGGAGCAGGAAGATGGGTTTGAAGTTCTTGAGGTCTGTCGGGTTGGAGGATGGCTGCTTCAGCTGGGGGTTGATCTCGGCGTGTTTCTAGTCATCGGGAAAGGTGGCGGTCTTGATGGAGCAGTTGATGGTTGATGGGAGCTATCAGCTCCCAATTGGGCATTACAGCTCCCAATTGGGCATTACAGCTTATTAAATGAATAAGGAATCCCCAATGTTATCCTATGGGAGGGGTAGACCTCACAGTAGTGAAAAACGAATGTAGGAGTTTTTCACTACTAGGTCATGTAAAACTGAAAAGTACTTGTCCAACCTTTTAATTACACAGCACCCTGCCCTAGAGCTGCCTACGGCTACCTTTGGGGTGACTAATATGTAATAAAAGGGGAGTTTAAGGCTTGGCAAGGGGGTTTAAATGCCAAGTTGACACTGCAGTTTAGAGAGGGGAGAGGATGTGGACTAATGGCTAGAGCAGTCGGCCTCGAAGCCAGGGAACCGGGTTTGGGTCTCGGCAGGGACGCTCAACATCCTGTGATTCTGGGCAAATCACTTAATCTCCCCTTGCCTAACAAAAAATGAATGTGTCCGTCTGTAATGCAACTGGTGCTCAAGTAAAGCACTCTGATACCTTCGGGTCTAGGTCGCTTAATATAAATCTCCCCCGAAAGAACTGCATTCAGGCTGCAGTGGCAGACCTGGGACATGTTTTAGGTGCTACTTAAGTGGGTGGCACAATAGGTGCCTCAGGTCCACTGGCGAAATGCAAAACACACAAGATGATGGACGGAATGTTGCACATTGGCAAACATTCACCCCCAGTCACAGATCTGGGTTTAATCCATCGTTATTTTGCTTCACCACGCCACCCCAGTTCAGACATAGCCATATGCAAATCAGTCTTGACCCTGTGCCTCATGGGAACAGTCCAGACCGAACTGCCAAGCCATGTCTTCCCTGGACCGGAATCAAGCATCCTAGGGCCGGTTTCGGGCTTTCAGCCCTCATCAGCCAGGATAGCTTGACTCCAGTGGCGTAGTGAGCACGGGACCCACGTCTGGGCATACCCTTCCCACTTAGAGCGAAATGCAAAACACACAAGATGATGGACGGAATGTTGCACATTGGCAAACATTCACCCCCAGTCACAGATCTGGGTTTAATCCATCGTTATTTTGCTTCACCACGCCACCCCAGTTCAGACATAGCCATATGCAAATCAGTCTTGACCATGTGCCTCATGGGAACAGTCCAGACCGAACTGCCAAGCCATGTCTTCCCTGGACCGGAATCAAGCATCCTAGGACCGGTTTCGGGCTTTCAGCCCTCATCAGCCAGGATAGCTTGACTCCAGTGGCGTAGTGAGCACGGGACCCACGTCTGGGCATACCCTTCCCACTTAGGGCAGAAATGCAAAACACACAAGATGATGGACGGAATGTTGCACATTGGCAAACATTCACCCCCAGTCACAGATCTGGGTTTAATCCATCGTTATTTTGCTTCACCACGCCACCCCAGTTCAGACATAGCCATATGCAAATCAGTCTTGACCCTGTGCCTCATGGGAACAGTCCAGACCGAACTGCCAAGCCATGTCTTCCCTGGACCGGAATCAAGCATCCTAGGACCGGTTTCGGGCTTTCAGCCCTCATCAGCCAGGATAGCTTGACTCCAGTGGCGTAGTGAGCACGGGACCCACGTCTGGGCATACCCTTCCCACTTAGGGTGAAATGCAAAACACACAAGATAATGGACGGAATGTTGCACATTGGCAAACATTCACCCCCAGTCACAGATCTGGGTTTAATCCATCGTTATTTTGCTTCACCACGCCACCCCAGTTCAGACATAGCCATATGCAAATCAGTCTTGACCCTGTGCCTCATGGGAACAGTCCAGACCGAACTGCCAAGCCATGTCTTCCTGGACCGGAATCAAGCATCCTAGGACCGGTTTCGGGCTTTCAGCCCTCATCAGCCAGGATAGCTTGACTCCAGTGGCGCAGTGAGCACGGGACCCACGTCTGGGCATACCCTTCCCACTTAGGGCGAAATGCAAAACACACAAGATGATGGACGGAATGTTGCACATTGGCAAACATTCACCCCCAGTCACAGATCTGGGTTTAATCCATCGTTATTTTGCTTCACCACGCCACCCCAGTTCAGACATAGCCATATGCAAATCAGTCTTGACCCTGTGCCTCATGGGAACAGTCCAGACCGAACTGCCAAGCCATGTCTTCCTGGACCGGAATCAAGCATCCTAGGACCGGTTTCGGCTTTCAGCCCTCATCAGCCAGGATAGCTTGACTCCAGTGGCGTAGTGATGCTTGTTTCCGGTCCAGGGAAGACATGGCTTGGCAGTTCGGGCTGGACTGTTCCCATGAGGCACAGGGTCAGACTGATTTGCATATGGCCATGTCTGAACTGGGGTGGTGGAGTGAGCTAAAAATGATGATGGATTAAACCCAGATCAGTTGACTGGGGGTGAGTGTTTGATTTGCTCTAACGCTCCGTCCATCATCCCCTTTGGTATCGCTTTGTTCGCCCTAAGTTGGCAGGGTATGCCCAGACGTGGGTCCCTTGCTCACTTTGCCACTGGATTCAAGATAGCCTGGCTGATGAGGGTTTTGAACCCGAAACCGGTCCCAGGATGCTTGTTTCCGGTCCAGGGAAGACATGGCTTGGCAGTTCGGGCTGGACTGTTCCCATGAGGCACAGGGTCAGACTGATTTGCATATGGCCATGTCTGAACTGGGGTGGTGGAGTGAGCTAAAGAATGATGATGGATTAAACCCAGATCAGTTGACTGGGGGTGAGTGTTTGATTTGCTCTAACGCTCCGTCCATCATCCCCTTTGGTATCGCTCAGGTCCACTGGCAGCATTTAATTTACAGGTGCGGGGTAAATGGTAAACCACTCTACAAGGGACTTACAAGTAAATTAAATAAGCCAATTCGGTAAAAGTCAATCAAACTATGTTTTGGTGAGCGAGCAGAAGCAGTTTAGCAGTTTAGTCCTAAGACCAACAAAAACTAATTCAGCAAAAACAATGGAGGGTAAAGGCAAAATGTTTGGGGGTGACCCTTAAGAGAGGGCCACGTCCAACAACGAGGGTAAAACATCATCTTCCTAAGAAGCGGCTGTTAGGAAGTTGAACATGTCGGCGAGATCTCTAGACATAGGACTTTGAAACATGACCATTACATGATTGTATGGTAAGTGGTGGGCTTCAGAGATGAAGCAAGCTTGGTGTTCATAATTTAGTGTTGGATCTTCTGTATTTTGTTACTGAAGACACTGATGGCATTGCACTTTTCTGTGGAGTGAGGAACAGATGGGTCTAGCAGGGTCCTGGGGCAGGGCTTGTCTTGAAAAGCATTGTGCTTCTGTAGGTTCCTTCACTGGTGTGTTGGTATATGGCTTTGCTTTGGCTGATGTGTGATGGGCTATCTGTTTGTTGTGCTGGGGGACTTAAGTATCACTAGGTTATCTGGAGGTTTGTTTTTCTTCCATTTCTTTCTTTTCTGTGGATAGACTATTTTTTGACAGCATGTTATTTAGAGTTGCAGGGTGCTGAAGTCTTTAGTTTACACTTGTGTATTTTAATTGAATTGTGGATGTTCCCACAGTTTTCCAGAACAGTCTTGCAGTTGTTTAAAAGGGTATTGGCATCTGCTGTGGAGTTGGTAGATTGAGAGATGAGTTCAAGTATTAGGTTGACTATGGAGAATTCTTTGAAAGTTTTGATGGTTTGGTCTTCTCTTTTTGGTTGACCTTGGTTTGTTGGTAAGATGCTGAGCTGGTAAATAGGGAAAGTAGTCAGTCCAGTCCAGGAGAATGTGTTGTTAGCTTTAGATTGTTCATTTTTTTGAGAAGGCAAGGTTGAGGATGTGGCCTTTGGAGAGGGTTGGTTGTGTGACATGCTGCATCAAGTTGAGTGTGTCGATGAGGTTGAGGAGAGTATCTCCTATTTTTTATTAGCTTACATTGTCTGGGAGGTTGAAGTCACCAAAGAGGGTTGTGTGTACCTGTTGATGCACAAGGTAGCAAGGAGGTCTGAAAATTCATCAGTGATGTCCTTGTTCTGCCTAGGGTGCCTGTCGATTAGATGGAAGATGGTGGACTTAGTTACAGAGAGTGCGAAATGGCCTGTTAGCAGCTCCATGGAGTTGAGTGTTGGTTGTCTAAATTGCAGGACCAGGAGGTACTATGTATGACAATGAGGCTTCCTTCTTTATTGCGTGTGCAGCCCACATGATTGATGCTGTAGCCTGTAGGAAGAAAATCTATGATGTGTGAGGATGTGGAGTTGTTTCTGTGATGAAGAAGGCTACAAGCGTGCCATTGGTGATGAGGTCTGCAATGTTGTCAGATAAGTATTAAGGTAATTATTAGGTAAGGGCTAGGGTTTGGTTCAAGGCTAAAGTTAGGCTTAAGGCTAGGGTTAGAGTTATAGCAAGGGTTACACTCAGGACTAGGGTTAGTCTCAGGGTGAAACTTTAGGTTTATAGCTATGGTTAGGTGCAGAGCTATGTTTAGGGCTATAGCTAGGGTTAGGCCTGGGGCTAGGATTAGAATTATGGCTAGGTTAGACTCATGATTAGGCTTATGGTTATTGCTGGGGTAGGGTTAGGGCTACGGTTAGGCTCCGGGCTGTGGTTAGGTTCAGGGCAAGGGCTAAATTCAGGGCTAGGATTAAGTTTAGGGTTATGGCTAGATTTTTAGTCATACTCTTAATATGCTGGATGTATTTTACCATAGCATTGCCTACATTTATATGCTACATACCAAAACATATATAATATCATAGTATAAAAATGTAGATGGTTCTTTGATAAAATACCATACTATAAATACAATATATGTTTGGTCAGTGTTTTGTCTGCAGTAAAAATGTATCACAATAATTTAATACTCAATATTCATACAGCCTGCTTACAGCTTTTTACTAAGATATTAGTATTGGGCGAAGGACTAGGGTTAGGCTCAGGGACAAGGTTAGGCTCAGGGCTAGCTTTAGTGATATGGCTAGGGATAGGTTCAGGGCTAGGATTAGGCTCGAGTCTAGGAATAAGTTTAGGGTTAAGGTTTAGGGTTAAGTCTAGATTTGTAACAATACTTTTAGTATGTAATACATACTTTTAGCGTGTATTTTATCATAATATTGCATACATTTATATTTTAGATATACACAAAGGAAAATATACTATAATAGTTTAAATAATACAAAAACAAAATGCTCAATTGGAAAAATTAATACAGCAATCATACACATCAGGTGTCCCTTACTTACTACAAACAACCAACGCCTAAATGGCTAAATCCTAGGGAAAATAAATTCATCCTTGCAAGCATTTCCCTTTATATTCTAACACGTCCTTATTGTTACTAAATTCAAATTGCAATTTTCTTTTTTAAACAATATTTACACAATAAACCATACCAGTTAAACACATTTCTAAGCATTACTATCAGCATACCACTTTCAAAAATCATAAAATACATTTTGAGATTTTTTCATTATTTTTTTTCCTTTGCATTTTTTAAACAATGCTTTACAAGAAACTTTAGCAAAGCCAACAGCTCAACACATACATTATAGGCACGCCACCTAGTTGCTTTGCCAATGCTTGGACAGAGCTGGCTTCAACAACTGTTAAAATAAAAGCCACTTACCAATGCCAGATTTAGCTGAGCCTTAAGCACTCAACATGGCTGGCAAAGCAGAAGCAAATCAAGTCAGCTACACTTCTCTGAACAGTACCAGACTTAAATGCGAAAGACATGGGCAGGAGGAGCAAACAGGATGATCATCAGATTATATGTACCTAGCTGAAATCCCTGTGGCAATGGAGGAATGCCAGGAGCACAAAACCAAAGGTGGAAGCTAATTAATCCAGGGTCTATGACAATTGCTTTGGCTAAGGTAATTGACTGAAGATGTCAGGATGGACGATTTGGGAAGATATATTTTTCAAGTTATCAATTCAATTTAGGACCGCAAAATGTTGAATTTGTATTTGAAATTTCATAATGCTGAGACACAGAACTGGGATTTGGGTGTTTTCCTAACCAAAAACGTCCATGTTATACTGTGGAGAGTCTGCCAGAAGGAGTGATCGTCTGTAGCTGTAAGTTTATGTTTAATGGTGGGAACATGGGAGCTAACGGGGAGGGAGATAGAGAAGAGGGTGAACACCTACAAAAAAATTACTCAGTGGTAGTTCACTAACAATACTAATGGGTTTTTAAACAAATTTCCACAGTTAATATTGGTACAAAATATTGTGTGTAACTGTTTAGAAAAATCACCAATAAGGTTAAAAGGAAACCATGAAACATTTTTGAAAACTTAAATGTTCAATGCTAATTTCTACAAAACTTTCACCTGTAAATTATCTTCATGAAGTAGTGAGAAAGCAGTGCTTACTTTGTTTGCAGGACTTCTTCTGCTCCAGGTGCCCACACAGTGCTCTCCATTTATTTTTCACAGCAATGTTTACCCAATGCCTTTGTTATTGGTGGCACTTGGAGGAATGCTCTGACGGTCTTCACTCACCACACTTGAGCTCCATGGTCCCCATTCACAAAGGTAAATTCACATGTGTAATTTTACTCATGTGTAAATCTACTCCTGCACCTATCTGTATGTTTAAACTTTTGTGCTATTCACCATTTCAGGGTATAGATTTACATCAAAGTGTAGACTTAGAGTCTCTACCTCTTCAGTTCAGGGAGTGGAGATACCACCTAACACTAAATTTACAAGTGTTAAGTTAATAGTAGTAGCCTTTCACACATAGGTCGAGATCTCTGACACAGGGGCAGGGATCCCCCTAATGAAAACTGAAGGGAAAATTAATAAAGTTTAATAATTTTGAAATGTATATATAAAAAATATTTCCATGTGAAATATATATGTCAACTATTTAAAAAAAATCATATTTACCGTAGAACTAATAAAATGAAATGTTAAATCTTCACAATAAATCTTCACAATAAATATTTATTAAATAATTTAAAATGTTCAATATATTTTATGAATATTAATTTTTCCACAAAATACAACCACCCTCACTATCATTTTTATTTTTACTTAATAGTTAGTGTGTTATTAAAAGTTGTATTTAATTCATATAAATTAATTTATAATTCTCAAAGTTTAATAAATTAATGCAACGCCTTATAAATAAGTATATTGTTCCTTTTTAAAGCTATTTTTAATTTTATTAATTTAATTCAATTAATTTAATTTTTAAACTAACATATTCCTCCTTAGACCCCTTTATCTCCCTAAACTGCTTTATAAATTTCCCCAAACCCCTCCCATTTAGTAATAGGTATTACCAGCCACTCCCTCAGATCCTCCCCCATTTAATATAAAAAGTATACTTACGTGTGTGGAGATATCCACACAGAAAAGATTGGGCAGGAGGAGATAGATGGTCTCTGCACATAGATGTGGGAGTAGCATTCTGTTGTATGTGAGTAGAACCACTGTAATATTACTTTATGTATTACAAAATGCAGTTTGTGAATGAGCCCCCATGAGTTGACAGTGACACCTCCCACTGTTGGGTGAGCATAGGTCAGACATCCAGTCTTGTGCACCAACAAAGTAATTTCTTTTCTGCCCTTCCATTGTATGCTTGGCTGGTAGTCCATTTTTTTCTCAGCACTCAGTTACAGTTCACCCAAGTCATGCACCTTGACAGTGAATGGACCGGTGAAGAATGAGGAGTCATGCCGCGAGTGAAGATTGCAACATTGTAGCACGTGACCGCCTGGCCCGGCAGTGAGCCTTCTCGCTTTATCTGTAAACCGCTCTTTGTGACTGCTGCTGCCTACTTGACACATCCATAATCAAAAGAGAATGGATCACTTGTACCTGTGTAACCAGGGTCAGGTATGGTGGCCGTCTTTAAAAACCCTCATTCACGTACATAGGTGGTCGGGCGGTATTTCTTGGTTGTCCGCCTAATTTTTAACGTGACAGCATCATCATCGGGGACCGGTGGGCTTAATAACCTGACGGTGTTGGTATCCGCGACTTGTGCTCGCTCTGAAAATGGTGCCCTGGGTACAAGTGATCCATTCTCTTTTGATTATTGATTCTCATTTGGAAACCGAATGGATCTCAGCTTCTCTCTCTCCCTTTTGATTTAATACTTGACACATCGAACAATTCCAATTAGATTATATTTTTTTAATTTTTGTTGAAAGTGCCGAAATGGCATGATAGCACAAATACCAAAATATTGAAAACTGATGAGTAGTGTTTAATCAGTGATTTGAATGGGCCAGTACTCACTGGTACAGAGCAACGGCATGTCTCATTTTTTTCCCCTTTAGGTATTGAACTTCTCCATAGGCAAGGAGGGTACCATTATCCCCAGTGGCAGCCGAGGTCAGGCTCAGAGGTATGGGTAAGTGCGACACAAGTGCTTCTACAAACAAGGCTTTCAGATGGAGAGGAGTCTATGAACTGTTCTGACAGGTGGTAGCCAGTGTAGTCCAGTGCTGGGATGCTGCTGCAGCCTTACATTCTATTTGACAGCGCATTAGGAAAGAGCAGTTATGACCTAACGACCAGAGCTGTTGACACTGGAATTGGGGAACAAGACTTGAATTTCAGCATGGGATCAACATTCTGTGATTCCGGGCAAATCACTTAGCCTCCCGTGCCTTAAAAACAAAAAAATATGCTTTCACGTAAAACTTCTACTTCTCATGTAAAACGTTCTTAAGCCCTTGGGCCAAGTTCGCACTATATAAAACTGCAAAAATTACCTATTTGGCCCTGCAAATATGAGATAGAGGCTCACTTCTGACACATCATACAACAGGCACAAATACCAAATGATGGTAGCCGAGTACAGTGTAGCCAGGCAGAGACCAGAGATGGTGGGTTGATGCACAGCAGCATGAGCGGGACCTCAGCCGCAAGCGTAAAAAAGAACAAATGTTCCTGCAAGTGCCGATCTGAGTGTTCCTGTGGGTATATGCCCATCCGTCCTGTCACAGACCCACATATAGTGGCAGAGTTGGAGGAGACAAGCTGCCAGTTACTTCCTCGCACTCAATTCCAGAATGCCGGAACGCCCCTGTTGTGCCCCTCACTGCCACCCACCCTTGAAGTCTTTTTTTTTTTTTACTGTTTCGTACGTAGTAGGTGTGGGGGCTCTGGAGAGCAGGGTAAGCAGGTAAGCTTCAAAGCTTTTTGTATGTTAGGGACCACCTACATTCATTTTCAAGCGTGCGCAAGATTGGATGTTCATGTTCCATTATTGCTGGCAAGAAAGCTCAGAAACTTTATGCACCTGCTGCAGAAATCTGCTTTCAGCCACTGAGTTAGAATTCTGATAGTTCAATTTGTCTGATCAGATACTTACCCTTGAGATTATTTGTAGTAAACTGAGTTTCTCATTAGCAGCACTGCAAAACCGCAAGACCTTCCCATAATGCACTAGTATTAAAAATGAGTGAGTGATTACTGTTTTAATATGCGTTGGCGCTTAAATTGTCTACATAGTGTAGATTACTGCATCAAAGGAAAATGCTTTTTGTTAGACTTGGCATCTTTTGGCGTGTTTCCCCCGAGTTTTTGCTTTCTGCCCTCCCGGTTTTGACTCTGTTTTTGCTGGTGTAACGTTTCTGCGCGCTTTTCGTACTGCTGATCAGTGGTAAAGTGCTGGTGCTCCTGTGGTAAATTGTGTTATGATTGGATGTTTGACTTACTTGTCAGTCCCCAGTAAAGGGCACTGCGGGTGCCGGGGCTTGTGAGTCAACCGCTACTCGTGGGCCTGCAGCACGGATTGTGCCACCCATGTACGTAGCCCGAAAAAGGTATAAGTGAGTGAAGTTTGGTATGCCTGAACTCAGCGTCTAAAGACGCAGCCTTTAGCGAGGGTGCCCTTTTCATTCTGAGTTCATAAAGGCCACTTTTAGAAAGTGGGTATTATTTTGCTCGATCAGCCCGTGTGCCTCTTCTGGAATGTGGATTGCCTGTCTGGGTTTTGGACGACAGATGGCTAGGAAGCAGGGTGGCTCCCGATAGTCTAGGTAGGTCAGGAAAGGGCTAAATAGACCTGGGCTGCGATGGGGGAAGAGGGAGGAGATTTCCTCGCACCTCAAAGGGCCTGGTCTGCCTCTGACAAAGCCGTCTCCACCTCCTGCCAGGAATTCACACCAGAGAAGGCCGAACTGGTTCTGGCCGGGCACAGACACCCTCTGCCTGGAAGATCAAAGGATTTTGTGTACAAATACTGGGGCCCAGACCCCTGAACTTTAGAACTCATCTGGATCAAGAAGACTGCCAAGAAGAAGAGCCGGAGAAGCTGCAAGAAGGAACGACTGCTTTGCTGCGTGCTTTGCTGGGCCGACCTGCAGTGGCTGCTTCTGTCTTGGGCAGTGAAAGGTCTGGACTGGACTTTCTGCAACTGCATTGGTGAGACTTTCCAAGGTCTTGAAGTAGAGCTTGCCCCCTGTTCTCGGAGTCTCAGGAACATCAAAGACTCCAGGTTCTTCGACCCACAGCACTGGGGACTGTGTGTTTCGTACTGCAACCCGAAGAACATCACCTCGACGACGCCTACGACGACCCTGCCGACCCCGTGTCCTGAAGGCACCGCAGAGAGCACCGCCGCAACGCCACACCGCGACCCTGGTCTCACCGACGACGACGCTGACGCCATCACCGAGCCGCTGCTCGCACCGTGACCTGTGGGCACCGCACTCCGCACCGCCTTGCTTCACGCCAAAGCTTTGGCCCCGCAGAGGGCACCGCCGCAACGCCGCACCGCGACCCTGGTCTCACCGACGACGCCTGTTGATGCCATCACCGAGCCGCTGCTCGCACCGCGACCTGTAGGTACCGCACTCTGCACCGCCTCGCTACACGGCGACGCCGTGGCCTTCCTGACGCCGCCACTTCCTGCTGAGATCGACGCCGCTGCTTGCACCGTGGTTCGGGGGCACCACTCGTAAGTTACACGACGCACCGCCCTCATCCCACACCGCAGCCCCGGCCCACCGACGCCGGTGCCATCGACTCCCGCTCGTCAACCGACGACAGCGCTTCAGCAACGACGACGACACTGCTTGCACCGTAACCTGCTAGCACCGTGACGAGCACCGCCTCCATCTCGCACTGCGACCCTGGTCTCACCGACGCCATCTGACGCCGCCACGAGCCGCTGCTCGCACCGCGACCTGAGGGCACCGCACGCCGCACCGCTGCCCTTCGCCCCGCAGCACCCGACGCCTGTTGGCGCCAGCCCTCCTGATCCCATCAGAAAGGAGCTCGACCTGCAACGCGAGTGACTTCAATGGCCCCATCGCCCTGCATCTCTGAAAGGTACTGTTTGCGTGTCTTCCCGACACCGTAGCTGGCCTGCGACCCCGCGGTCAGCCAGAACTGTTTTTGGATTTGTGTGTTCACGACGCCGTGGTAGCCCGGACGGAGCTATCCACACCAGGAACTCTTTTTAATCAGCGTATTTTTGAACTGTGAACTTTTAAGTATAGTATTGTGGCTTTTTATCGTTTTTGGTCTTGTTTTAATTATATAAAAATATTGGATATTTTTCTAAACTGGTGTGGTGTCCTTTTGTAGTGCGTACACTGTATTACTGTTGGTTATGTGCAAATGCTTTACACACTGCCTCTAAGATAAGCCTGGCTGCTCGTGCCAAGCTACCAAGGGAGTGAGCAGGGGTTATTTTAGACGTGTAACTCCCTTATCCTGACTAGAGTGGTGGTTTTTGCCTGACTTTGGCCCACGCCCTAGCCTACCAAAAATCCCATCTCTAACACTTTTCTAAATAAGAGAAGATATATCTACAAAATGCAAATAAAAAATGGTGATGCCTCTCAGTCTAATCACAGTGGTGCGAGCAGCTCTGCACTGGACACATGTGCACCCCCACAGCCAGAGTATGCACAGGAAATGTATAAGCACATCAATACACACGATAGTTACCCATACACAAACCGTTGGTAATTCATGTATCACCCTCAGACGGATGAAAGGCTGAATTTGTATTCTGTCACATAGAGATCTCCAAATGGGAGTACTCAGCTTGTGCTAAATTGTCTTAGAGGTGTTTAGACAGAATACGGGAACCAAAAATATTGCGGGACAAAATACCGTGTCAAGAATATCGAGGACAAAAATATTGTGAAGGTAAGTTTCTGTAGGTATGTAAAGTTTTGCTATATATAACTACACCTGTATGTACCTTGGCGATATATATATCTTCAAGCTACGTTGATGTGGAGTTAAGCGTAGTAGGTCTATACTTACCGATTTGCACTTACCTTCTCGATATTTTGATCCACGATATTTTAGACATGATATTCTGTCCACAATATATTTTTGGTTCTGATATTCAGTCAGTGATCCCCTGTCTCGCAGCCACGCCCCCATATAAGCTCTTAACTGCCCTTCAAGGCCCACCCCAATTAATTTGGTGAGTACCAGCCAGTGGTTAATTTGTAAAAAAATACGTTCTGGGGCTCTCGTCAGAAGACAGCTTGCACCAGCCTATTCCTCCTGTTCGCGCCGCCTAAATAGAAATACTACTAATTATGAAAGTGGAGGCAGGGTGTGGCGTAACGTCCAGAGCTGGCAACCTCGGAGCTGGGGAACCAGGTTCTAGTCTTGGCGTGGACTCAACGTCCTGTGCAATCATTTAATCTGTGTCCTTAACTTGTGCTCATGAAAAGTGCCGGTGCTGAGCACCGGAAACCACCAGCTCAAATTAAGTACTGGTACCAGCAGTTTTTCTTTTTGCCATTTAAAGAACTGTGGGGCATATTAGCAAGACCGGCGATAAAATTATCGCCGCTTTAGCGGCAGGAAACTGCCGCTAAAACGGCGATAATGGGCTTGCTAATATGCGTTATAGAATTCAATAGAAGCCCATGTTAGATGTGCAGGACATCTAACCTGGGCTTCTATTGAATTCTATAACGCATATTAGCAAGCCCATTATCGCCGCTTTAGCGGCAGTTTCCTGCCGCTAAAACGGCGATAATTTTATCGCCGGTCTTGCTAATATGTCTCTGTGGGCATATTAGCAAGACCCACGTTAAAATTATCGCCGTTTTAGCGGCAGGAAACTGCCGCTAAAACGGCGATAATGGGCTTGCTAATATGCGTTATGGATTTCCAATAGAAGCCGAGGTTAGATGTCCTGCACATCTAACCTGGGCTTCTATTGGAATTCTATAACGCATATTAGCAAGCCCATTATCGTCCGTTTTAGCGGCAGTTTCCTGCCGCTAAAACGGCGATAATTTTAACGTGGGTCTTGCTAATATGCCCCTGTGTTTAAATCGGTAAAGTCTTTTTCATTTTCAATGCAACTGAACGAACCACACACTTCAAGGACTTAGCGATCAATAGTGCAGCATGTACGGTGGCCCTGGGGCAAACTACAACTCCGTTACTGCAGTATTTTGTTGCCCTGTGGGGAATAGGGAGACGATTTTCCTAGCTTGCATTAGGACTCTTGAAGCCCTTGCTACGCCACCGTGGCCAATCGAAGTGAAAATGACCTGTGGTCGTTTTGTCCATGCCTTCACCGATAGAAGTAGCTTGCTGTTAGAAATCTGGGGCAGCGGCTTGTGAAAGGGCCTGAGAAGAAGTCGTGCTCGCTGGTTTTCGTCAGGGAGCGGCGACCGTTACCGCTGGCAGCCTTTAATGCGCGCAGGTGCAGGCTGTTGGGTCAGATGTTTGCTTAACTTAACCCGGTTATCGCGCGCTGTTATTGATTCCCGCGCAGTGTGACTTCGCCTTCATTACTTGTATTTATGGTCTGTACGATAAGCCCAATTTGTCAGTGGAGCAATATTCCCAAATGGCACGGCTCTTGCTCGACTTCGCTCGGGCTCACGTCTCAGGAAGACGATGTGAATGCTGCGCGGGTCATTTGACTTTAATGGCAAAACCTTAATTACAAGTTAAATTAAAAAAAGACTCTCTCCTAGTACGAAAATTACTCGCTTGCTTCTTGCTCTGCAGAAAATGTTCCAACTTTCAAAACGAGACTGTGAATTGAGCCAATTTAACGGGTTGTTCTTAGAAATACTTCTTTGCTCACAATGTGTAATTCTTCTCTTACCCGTATTCAATTATGTTTGAAAACAACTCCTTCAAATGAAAATCGTCATAAAAAAAGTTAAAACATAAGTAAAACCCAGATTCACACAAAAGAATCGGGTAGCCGATTTCAAAAAATCGAAAAAGGTAGGAACACTCCCAACAGGCCATGAACACACAGTGGAAGTGCCCTTTGAATACTGTGCAATGAGGGTGCTGCACACAGGGCATGGCTTTCAGTCAACTCAGGACCCACAGGGGGTGGTCGTGCCCCGGCCCTTCAGGGTTACAGAAACCCTCATAGGGCCACCCTTACTACCCAAGGCCCATAAATATCTGATATACGGGAGCCTCATGGGCCCCTTACCACATTCGGCATGTGGGCCCCATCATTTTGTGTTAGGCCACTTATTCCACCCCATGCCCCTGTAATGCACCACTAGCCGCTCGCTTCCTCTTTATTTCACTTACAAGCTGTTTTTCATCCCTGCTTTCTCCCTTTCTCACTGTTCCTCTCTCTTTCTCTTCCACCTTCTTTCCCTCTACTGTGTTTTTCTATGTATTGATCTGAGTCAAAGTTTGTTGAGGCAAAATAAGTGCAGGTCCCCAAAAATGAGTGCCGGTGGGCCCCACGTGCAACCACCGGCTCAGATTAGGCACTTGACCGTGAACATGGCGGTAACATTATTTAGTGAGCAGAGCCTCTGTCCGTGGTACTTGGATGTCCCAAGTGTGTTACTCCTGCCAACAGTATCCACAAGGAATGGCTTCTGGAATTTTGAAGCAGGCAAGGAGCAAATTATGTGGCAGGGTTAACTAAATTATGCAGCAAGAAAAGACAAATTATGCAGTGCAATGCTGCTCATGTAATGCCACAGGTGAAATCACAAATTACATCAACGGTTTCACAAATCACCCCACCATTCACATCGTCAATGACATCACTAACAATGTACAATTGTTTATTTACTTGTTTGTTGTTTTATTAAAAAGTCTGTCATATTGCAGACATAATTCATAGGTTTGTGTGTAAGGTAGCAAAACGTATTCATTTCATCAGGACACAAAAGGAAAATGGATTGTTACAATCTGGGCCCAATAACCCAGTCTGCACTGGGACTCCTGAAAAAGATCACACACTCTTTATACCTGTTGTTGGCAATTACAGACCTGGATGAGTTAATTAAGGCATCCTACAAAAGAAAGGAACTAAGAATGTAATAATAAAATGATCTGAACCACAATTAGGTTTAGTCTGTACATTTTTGTATAAATAGTCAAATCCCCAACCAAATATGATCTACAGTACGGTTTTTAGTATCAATAGGACCAATAAACATTTGTTGTAAATTCAGAGAAGAAAGTAGTTCCAAAATTCCCTTGACCTTTGCCACTAAGATCCTACGCCCATTAATTAACATTTCCAGTGATGACAATATCAGCTTGGTAGCAGATCATAGCAATGAGCATAGGAGATCAACATAGAAAATGCACTCATGTTCTGTGGGGTTATAAATAATGAAAATAGAAATGTTGACTAATGGCAAGGAAAGCACATAGAAGAGCAGTATAATCACACCAATCATAACTGGACTAGGACCTGTGAACACAGACAATTGATGTTTACCAATTGATGATATCTCATCACCACGTTTACCCTCAGGTTACTGGGCCTGAAGACTCTGGGGGAGAAAGTGACAGTGAGGGCTGTCTCTCCAGGTTCATGTGAGAGCCTGGTGAGTGGGGACAATCTGTGGTAATCAGTCGCTGAGGAAGGAGAGTGAGCTCAGTGCACACTTAGGAGCATGCCACACATTCACAGTCCCAATAGAGAAGGCATGTAGTAAATCACTGAATAGGGGCTGCCACATTGGTTCCAGAAATCGAATCACAATACTAGAATGCTCACTTGCTGAAATACTGAACAGCTCATTTGTCTCAGTCAGTGTGTTGCCAGATGCTATGGTGGCCATAGTGAGAGTAAAAAAAGCTGGTGCAACGTCTTGCACCAGATACAAGCAGCGACAGCCATCCTTGCAGAAATTGCCATCAATCAAACAATTTACTCCAATTCGTCCTTTAAATTCTGTTTATTCCAATGTTTTAACATGGTTACCAGATTTTGCGCAGAGGCTGCGTGCTTCCATGCTTTAAAAGTTAGGAAGAGCACTGATGCAGAGGGATTACAGGCACCAGCAGACAGTCATTGGTTTTAGGGGGCATATACTTTATGTTTCGTAGGTTTTCTGTGTCGGGGTGATGATTATGGTTATTGATGGGCTTCCTTTATATTGCTGACCCCTGACGAAGGGCTTGCTTAGCCCGAAATGCATTGGGTGTACTCAGGTATAACGCGCTTTCTGACGGGCTGCAAACTAAGGCCTGGATTGCCATTTTTGCAGCAGTTAAAGCATGGAAGCACGCAGCCTCTGCGCAAAATCTGGTAACCATGTTAAAACATTGGAATAAACAGAATTTAAAGGACGAATTGGAGTAAATTGTTTGATTGATGGCAATTTCTGCAAGGATGGCTGTCGCGGCTTGTATCTGGTGCAAGACGTTGCACCAGCCAGTTTTGGAACTTTTAGTACCGTGCTAAAGGGACAGAGCATTGGCACAAGTCAGCACGCCAGCATTTGACAAATGTGTTGAAATAACTGAAGAACATAAACTACAATAAATACGGTGTGCATTTCATCAACCACTGTTATGATAGCATAGTGAAAGTAAGCCACCTTACAATCCAAATGTCTAAGTGATCTCTGACTAATCTGACACAAGAGAAACTGAAGAAAGACTACTGCGAAACCAAGAAGCTTGCACCTACCCACACAGGGTCGTTGCAACAAAAATAGACATCCTGTTCGGGAAGTGAAATCAATTGTGATTGTCTTCAAGAGCACCTGCTCTGCATTAGGAAAACTGGTTCCCAACTTTGAACCCCCAGTTTATTTGATTTGTGGCCTCAGCTATTTAGACTTCTGCTGTGTAGTGAGACTCCCTAATGGAGTTGCACTCGCTGCAAACTGTTAAACATGTAACATGCAACACTGTGCAGTCGCGGCCCGGCATGGCTCGTGGGTGGGGGGGTGGGCTTGGGGGGAGGAGGGGTCGGGGGCGCCTGGGGGGGTTACACCTCGGGTCGGAAATAATTGTTTTTTAAACTTACCTTGAGGCCAGGTCTAGCGTCTTCTCTGCTCCTGATCTCCTGCCTCCAACAGGAACAGGAAGCAGGCAGACAGGCTCCCTCCCCTAAGCCAATCACAATGCTGCAATGCAGCATTGTGATTGGTCTGAGCGCCGTGACACGGCGCTCTGCAGGGGCTAGAGGTGTGGGCATGTTCTCCATGCAGGCTGTAATGCAGCCTGCATGGAGAACAGAGAAGTGCGCATGACTGCTTTAGGAGGCCCGAGAGGGCCGACCAAACAGTCATTGCGCACAGGAGTGTGCAAACCACTCCTCCCCTGCCCTGCTCGGAGAGCAGCCCCGCCCACCCACCCGCTGCAAAGCAGCAGGACAGGAAATACAAAATAACAATCACTCTAAGTTATTGCATTTTATGTTTCTCACCGCTTAAAAGCAGTGGGGCGATGCTCCTCCGCCATAGCAGAGGAGCCGCCTCTGACACTGTGCAACATGTGGTGCTCGCCTTGTAATATAAGGACAGCTGCTTTTGGACATGTAGGGTAAGTGGCTGTAGATAGGTTGCAGGGCTCATGCAGAGAAAGTACTGTGCATGTTTTATCTGTGGATTAAGGTAGGCATGAAGTATGTTTGTTGTGCTGTACTGTATGGAGAAAGGAATCTTTTTTGGATCTCCTATGTGTAGATGGTGCAAAAGATAGGTATTGGGGAGAGCCTTAAAGGCTGGTATCTAGATTGTAGGAACATTCATGAGGTCCTTTAAAGTGGTCTAAGGACAGTCCCTTTCCCCTGCCTGCTTTATTCTTTCCAGGGGTGATACCGCAGCAATTTTGTCTAGTAGCAGAGTGGGAACTCCTCTCTCTCTTTTGTGACTTTGTCGGTGCACACTCAGCTCCACCCTTCTTCACACCAAGTTGGAGTCACAAAAGACTTCATCCTGACCAGTTTGGGTCTAATAAACAAAATATCAGGAATTGCTGAAACCTGCCTCTGAGATGGATCCTTGGAAGCCACATCTAACTCTGCAGAGCTATCATAAATACTGGATAGAAATCCAGGTCAGTGTGCTAAGAATCTCATTGATTAGTGCCCGAACTTACACATCAATGTGGGTGAGAAATACTTGAACTTCAGCACCAGGATCCCTGCTCACTGACTTCCTTACCAGGTGGGTACACACAGGATGAAAGCCTGAGAGGAGAGCAGTAAACTGTCTGGGGAAGGAGGAACTGCCTGCTGAAAAAAGATGATTGCTGAATTGTAGCCCCCGGAAGAAAGTCTGCATTTTGAGTCATCATTCCAGTGTCCTGGTGATTAAGGAGCTGTGCAAGAGGCCAATTTTGTGAAGAAAGGGCACTGGAAGAGTTCTCTGAAGGAGGACACCATCTTGAAAGGGAAATTGCAGTTGACTGGAGCAACATCGCACAGCGACCAGATGGAGTGGTCGATAAAAGCACATCAATATTGATGAGGCATTAGTAGAGTTATGTGCTTTTTAAAGATCTGCTTGAGTGGCACCTTTGGCGATTTTCAACTCAGAAGCCTCAGCATGCAGGGCGTAAAATGTGAATACTTGCACATTTGTCCCCAGTGGATCAGGGAACCAACATCAATCCTTAGGGAGGCTGCACAGAGGCAGCATCATGCTCCAGACTGCCTTGCAGAAGGTAGAAATTCCCAGGCTTAAGTATATCTGGAAGGAGAAGGCAGGTTCCCACAAATGGCAGGGTTCCTGCTAAAACCATGTTCTAGGGTCTCACATTTGTGAAGGCCCAGAGGAAGCGGAACCATTTATGGAGGTAGCCGCGGCCCATGCAGGTAAGAGCGGGGGGGATGGATTTTGACGGACGATGACCAGGGAAAAATAAATAATTATTTTCCCTGGTCAACGTCCGTCTAAATACACCCTCCCCCCCCCACCCGGCCCCACCGCTTTCACCAGCACGGTCCGTGGCTGTATGAAGGGTCACAAGGGATTGCTAGGAAACCGGGTAGGCAAAGGGAGAGCTGCAGAGGATTCATAATAAGTTATCTTACATTAGGCTATAATGTTGTTGTTTCTAAAGGTAAAGACTTTTTGCTAATGTTTTAACATTGTTTAAGGTCTCCCTGAAAATCAATTTGGTCTCTCTAGGAAGGTACCTGAAGTAAGTGCCAAAACTGGTATGCTGGGGCTAAATGATTATAATGTTTTTGTCAAACGAAGCAGGCCTTACATGTACCTTGTGAAAAACATGACCAAGTCTGTCGGCATCACTGTGTTTATTGTGGAAAGCAACATCTCTATTGCAATTGGCCTCTAACGGGAGATTGATAGTTTGAAATGTTAGGACCTGCAGACATGCAAATTGTTACTATGCACATCATGCATAATGCCAGCAGACTAGATTGAGGAGGTTAGTTCCCCTTGCGATAAATCTTCAGGGAAGGTAATCTGCACCCTAGTTATTCTGCAAGGCCCACTTTAGGAGGGATTAGGAATTTGCATTCCCACCAAGATTTTACTGACTATTTGTTATACTGTTTTGCCAACTGTATATTCTGTACATATTAGTAATTTTGCATGTAGTATTTATCTGTGCATGCATTAGTTTTCCTTTTTTAAAGTGAAAGCATGGACTGTACAATTATTTATTAAGTGTTACTGTGTGCATTACTGAATTCTGATATTCCAAACTATGTGACCTTCTTGCAGGAGCTTGGAATGCTCTTCTGTCGCTACCTTGACAGTCATGTGCTGAAGGGGTGTGCTTGGATTTCCGTTAACGGCATCAAAAGTATAGTGACCCCAGAACGCCAACGATAAACAACCTCAGTTGACAAAGTTGAGGCCTAGTAACCCCTAGGAGCTCTCGGGCCTCCGGAATCATCTACTGTATCATCTCATGAGGACACCATGAAGCATAAACTCCATACATCCAACACATGAACCTTCAGACAATGGAGTAATAAATAAATGTGTACTTGTAGAAACACTGCAATAAGAACCTGCCAAGCTCTATCAAGGTATCTCTTCCATTCCCCTAGTTAAAAGAAAAAGGAAAAGAACCACAACTGGTTCCTACAATATGTGTTAACCGTAAGAACCTGGTAAGCAACAACCACCATAGGCAGCACTGTACAGTCTTCAATTAAACCTCACCTTCATAACTGCAGGTCAAACACAAAGTTTAGCTTTAAGATCCCTAATCCGATTAACTCCAATACCCCATACCTCTTATTTCTCACTTACACATGGCTGAATTAATCTTCTCCTCCAATACTAGACCTCCTTATTCCACAGGAGTACTTCATCATACACCTTGATGGTACAAAAATACTTAAAGGTAAGAATATGAAACATTTTCAATTCATGTCATTTGAATGTCCCCATGTGTAAATTGTATTGACTGATGAATCCCTACTATATTACATTTCATTTACCACCATTTGAGAGAACACATAGTATCTGTGGAACAACACTGAATTCATAACAGAGAATCTGATCTCCTCGGGTCGCAATATCCACCGGGGAGACTTGAATACACTGGGGAGAGGTTAAAGAGACAGATGTCTCAGAGCTCTGTTCAATCTTATTAAATAATAAGTACAATCAATTATGTACCACTCTAACCCACATTAAAGGCTCCATTCTAGAGCTCATTAGTGATGCAGAAGGGAAACTTAAGAGTTGGTAGTCTCGCATGATTGGTCAGATCTGTTCCGTATGCCCTTCTCTTTCATTACCTCTACATTCCTGACTTCAGGCCAACCAAAGAGATCAAATCAGTGGGTCAGTGACCTTAATAAATGTAATCCTGACATATAGATGACATCCCACGAGACCCAGAAGTGAATCGGTTGCCAAACCAGTACCCTGACGCCTTGATATGAATCATGGGCACAGCAGACCCAGAAAATTAAAAAGAAAAAAAGTCAGAAAAATACACAGAGAGGTATTAAAAAAATCGAAAGAAAAAAGGAAGAGTGTTAGAGCTATAACACTTTTGTAACACAACTCCTTAGATTCTAACTCTATTAAAATGGAGGAGTGAGAGACACAAATGCGGACAATGCGTTTTTAAAACCAAGTCCACCTTCCCCAGGATGGAGAATGGTCAGCTTTTGCCCCACATTGCTAAGGAGGGTTCTGCATCTTATTATGCCCTTGTTGGCAGTGAGGTTGCCACTCCTTGCAGACCAATAATGATTTTAGATGAGCCTCTCCCTGTGAGGCAGAGACCTAATACTTCCCGCACTGGCTGGAGAATCTGTTTCCAGACACCTAGCTGTACAGGTTGAAGATGCTTAAAGTTTTGTCTTGTCGGCCATCTGAAAGTTGTCTGTGAAAGAATCTCTCTTAATGCTGCATCAATATCCAAAACAAAACCCTTGTATAGTTGTCAATCCAAGCCACATAAAGCCTCATGCTCCCTTCTTCTCTGAACAATATAACCAACTCTCTAGATTTCCATCACCTTTCCCTCCATTTTTTATTAGAAAATAAGGCAGGACTAGTTAATGAAACTCTATTCTTGCCCACAAGGCATCCACCTTCAAAGGTCACACAGTAATGTTTCCCTTATTAATCAGCTATTGCTCTACTTCAAAGGCTCTTGCCCACCCTCCCCACAGCATCCCCCAGTCCTCCACCTGTGCACAGGATGGTTGTGTATTAATTTCTACACACGTAAAGATCCAAAAGGTGCTATACTAAGAAGAAGATTGCTTAGCCATCATGGATATCTTGAAACTGCTCTCTCAGTGGTGGCTCCTCCACAAGGGTGTTAGAGTGCTGCCCTCCCATTGTGACAGTCACAACCTAGGGAAATTGCATTGATTTTAAGCATGCATCTTTATTAAAAATGATATGCCCCACTTTCTTTTCCCCTTTGTGATTATGGGGCAGGGCTGCAGTGCTCTATCTTGGTGTCAGGTGTGGGCAAGAGCATAGCCAATCAGGTTGACAGCAGAAAAAGTCATTACAAAGTGAAGTGCACATGTGGAACTGGCCACTCTTTTGCCATGACCTGCGCGACATACACACTTCAGCCATCTGCAAACCCGCACTATGTCTGATGGAGCGTTGAGTTGGCTGCCCAGGCAATCCTGATGAAGTTTTTATGCACTTAACTATAAACTGTTTACAAAAATGTCTTTGAGATCAGTATATTGATTGGCCGAGCCAGCGCAGAAACAATCTCCCAAGATTTCACATGCACTTTATGATGGTGTGAATGACAAGTAGCACAAGGGCAGGAGCAATAACTGCATTGCCAATCATTATGAACATTTGTTTGAAAGCTGCACAGTGACTGGACATGTTTTGCTGCCCCTTGTCTTGATGTCTTTCGCACTCGGCAGCAACTGCATGTGCAGTTGTGGAGGCGAGCCTTAACTGTTATCCCTGTGATGATTAAAAGTTGGCACTCGGGGAAAAAGATATGGACTGGTGCAAGGTGGCTGAGAAAACTGTATTTGAAAGCAGGGGTTGTCCCAAGAAATGGGAAAAAATTTGGAGCAAATGGAACGTCTATCGAGGAAGTCCGTGTGTGGCCCCCTCTGCTAGGCCAAGTAGTATAACAAGTTTGAGATATAACGCCTATGATGAAGGTGCTAATGGGGTCGGGGGCTGGAATTCAGACTAACTGTAGTACTATAAACCTGAGCACTAGAAACACTGTTGATATCCTTGATTGCTCTGATGTAAATGCTGCTGAATACCTTGTTGTATTATCAATAAAAAAAAAATAATAATTTTAAAACAAAAGTGGGCACTCGATCTCCCCTGAACTTTACGATATTTCAAAACTGAGCAAGTCTCAAAGACTGACAACAGGTAAAGCAATAAATGGTAAATACATACCACGGCCTATATATAGTAGGAGTCTTGCTGTTTTAGTCAATCAATCAGAGTCTTGTAAAGCACGACTACTCACCCGTGAGGGTCTCAAGGTGCTGGCTTTTAGTGGGAGGGTTGGTGGAAATGAGAGGGTGGAGGAATCCTGAAAGGCACCAACGTATGAGAATAGCCCAGTTATCTGATACCAAATGTTAGCATATTTTGTGGTGCATTAAAAGTAGCATGGTCGAGCGGGAATCCTTTTTCCTGCTGGCCCGAAAGAAAACACTGTCTATTTCTAAGCGGGTGCACGTGTGTTTTTCTGAGAGATGGAGACCACAAGTCTTTTTTGGCTGCCCTTTAGTTGCTTCTTTTGTCTTCAAGGGGGTTCAATAGTACAAATTGAATAAGTTTTTATTTATATTGGCACCTGTCACTTTGCAGAAGGTGTCCAAGGTAAAGTGGAGAGTTGTGGTTTTGAGAATAAACAAACCCTGAAGCGTTCTTTATTTAGAATCCACTCAAAATAGTTTGCTTTAATAGCAGAAACACACACTCCTTACAGCAAAACAAAATTAATGGTAATATTTTAAAAAACACAACACTTGTTTCCTCTTGGCGCATTTTATGCTGAAACGGAATAAAAGTCAATTAACAAATTCCAGCTACAAGGATCAAACAAAAATAAAGCAGGTGATGTGCTTTAGGCTTTGGAAATAGTTGGTCTGGTAAAACTAACAATCAGAAATTACATTAAGGCAGGGGCCAAGCACTGGTACCTGGGCACAGTGGGTATGTGGAAGTCACACCAGCCCGAACACCAGTTCCTCCTTGGGTCTGTAGTTAGCATATATATATATTTATTTTTTATTTAATGAGTGTGTGCGTGTAACATTCCTGACGGAAAGTAAGCATGAGCCAACTAAGTGTGTAGTTATATGCAGTGCTTTAAATGGGCCGGTACTGTCCGGTATTGAGTACCGGCACTTTTTTATTTTGAGAGGGAGAGTACCTGCACTTCTCAAGAAAAACTTAATACTTTGAATTGGAGAGTACCAGCACTTCGCAGAAACAAGCAGGCACTCTGTTACACAGTGCCTGCACTTCTATTTTTCCATTTCAAGCACTGGTTATATGTAAGTCAGGATTTCCATAGGAAAAACCTTTTTTGTTTTACTTATAACTTTCACACTGTTTGCTAAGTCTTTTCCCTGTTTCCTTAATCCACGCGTCCTGTGTGACGTATTGGTTTTAAAAAGACTCAGAAGTGAAACTGTGGTCATGTGATCAAGACCCCGTGTGAGGTCGAAACACGTCTTGTTTTCTGCTAAATAAACCCTTGAATTGCATCTCATCCAGAGTGGCTCGTTATTCGCACCGGGACCAGTGAGAGAATTTCGTTTGTGTGTGTATATATATATATATATATATATATATATATATATATATATATATATATATATATATATATATATAGATAGATAGATAGATAGATAGATAGATAGATATATTTATTTTTGCAATGTGGCATCCGCCACTCTGTAGTTATATGCAAGGCAGGATTACCATAGGAAAAGCCTTTTTTGTTTTACTTATATCTTTCACAAGGTTGTCCATATCTTTACCCTCCCTGGAAAGTTTGGGGTGATCCGTCATGTGAAGGCCGAGTAAACAAGGAGAGTCCTAAAACACCTTGTTCCGTATTCAATTACCATAGGGAAAATTAGACACTGATACAGAAAAAACAGCTGAACGGAATTACACCAAAATTGACAGAAATCTAGATCTTTACTAGGAAACTGAGGGAAAATAAAGTGTTCTGATTGATTGACTGGTCCTAGGTGAACCAGAGAAAGTGATTGGCTGGTCGCAACTTGAGGAGAACTTTTGCAGCTGCCATTACAGGAATTGGGGACTAAGTCACTTCATATTCTGCAAGTCCTGAAAAAACTATTTTAAAAACATAGATAGTGGCAGGGTACCGATACCCTGTCACCCTAGACCTCGTGGAGTATCCCAGAGGGGCCCCCCAAGCTGTCAACATTTTGTTTTTAAAAATTGGGGGCTCATTGGGGTCCTTCAGGAGCCAGAACGGGCCCCTCTGCTCTTGCTGTTGTCCCACGGTACCTACATCTTTTTATTTTTAAAAGGTATAATGCAGGGGGGATCCATGAGCCCTCAGCCGCTCACGGGGGTGAGACTGTCTGCAAGGGTTGGATGCGGGGCTTAGCCACAGGCCAGGCCCTGTGGGCAACCCCACACTGCACAAGACACAAGGCGGGAGGTTGGAGAGGATAGGAGTGTGCCATATTTACTAAACTATGGTGCTTTCCTGCGCTCCCATGAACTGGCACACTATGTGCTGCCTAGCACCAATGGAGACACCCTTGCCCATGGTGTTAGGGTGCCTGAGTTGCAGGCAAGCTTGTTTTTGTGCAGGAAGCGACACCTTCCTTACCAAACAGAATCCTTAGCAGTGTTTTTATCTTTCTAAGTGTGCACACTTAGAAAGTGGAAACAACAAGGAGAAATAAAGATATTTCTCCTCGCTGCGCCTCTATCGGGAAGGCGTACAATTTAACGCATCCCAAGGTTTATTTGCCTTGGTAAATCTGGGAATGTGGCAAAAAGCAGGGTTGGATGTAAACCATGTAAATCCTTCCCGACGAAGTGTAACACAGGGCAGCGACTTGCACTGCCTTGTGTCACTCCCGATTTGCCAAGCAGGGCCACGCAAGGTGGCTTTGAGTGGCTTGATAAATCTGACTTCAGTACTCCATTGCCCTTGCGTCACATTGCGTGGCTCAAGGGCAACACAATCCTTTGATAAAAGTGGCCCTCTTTTTAGATTAATTTTGTAAAAAAAAAAAACCTCACCTCAGTTGACAAAACAGGGTCTATTTTTGAAACAGCTACATAAAAAGGGAAACACAATTTCAATAGAACACTACTTATTTTTTTGCCATCAATGTAATAAATATTTTTGTTTTAATCGTTTTTTCACAGATAAAAGACTATCAAATGATTCATTAGACAATCAGGTTACTTGAAAGAAACACATTTTGTTTTACCTCATATTAAACCTAACTTGATGATGTAATATAAAAAATGTGAATGGGAGCCTCATATGACTAAATAGCCAAAATGGCGAGTTTCTGGTAATATTAATAAGCTTCTCAGCCTTCATTCTTATGCTCGCTGCAGTGGGCTCGTAGACTTGTAATACGAGACAATAAGAATAAAAGTACATTGTTACAGTGCTGTTTCGCATTTTAGACCTGCGAGGCACACTGAATACAGTTGTGAGGTAATAGCATAGTTCGTCATTCAGGCCTTTGCATTCAGTCTTCGAGACGCTGAGGCAGTATAAGTCTTGTCTCTGCTGACCTTGCGATGGCCGGCCTGCCCAATTTCAAGGTTCTCTATCAAACTTTGGAGGGGTACTAGTTAGGAAAAGTAGTGGCACTTTCAGCGAAATCCATGTAATGCTGGTCGGGCCCCCCGTATCATGGCAGCACGTTAAAACAAAAAAGCAATCTCCTTGACGTCCTGGGCATTTTCTCCCAGCCTATGGTATGGGATGACACTCCTTTTTTCCTTAAATGCATAGCATTGCAGCTGTGGGAAAGCAAAAACTACCTCTGAGGGCCTGCCTTAAATACCCATGGGATGTTTCCAATGGTGGAAACACCTAAATATAAGGCGAGGAAATTGAGAGTGGGCAGAGGTGTAATGCAGGCCTGTGCAACCCCTGTGGTGCGGGGAGCAACCCTTCAGGGGGCCCCCCAATACCTCAGGGGCCCCCTTTCAGCCAAGGATGTTGGCCCGCTGGGGCGGTGCATGGGAAACCTCTATATTCATTCCACTTATTCCAAACTTTTCCCCATTTTTGTGGACACCCTCTATTTACATAACTCGTCTTTTCGGCCGCCATGCACCAGTCCATGTCCCTCTCCCAGTCCTTCATCCTTGCTTAGTCTTAATTTCACTTCATGACTCTTCATTCCAACACCTTCCACATCCAGTCCCATTATCTTACTATTTCAGGGTCCTTTTCATTCCAATTTTCTGCCTTTGTCACTGTTTTCATATCCTCCTGTCCCTCCTTCTATCTCCTTCTTCCTCCTTTCTCTTAAATCTGATGATGATAAATAATGAATATCTGTGAGATATGGGAGACTCAGGGCCCCTCATCATATTCTGCATGGGTGCCCCATCATGTTGAGTTGCCCCTCTGGTGGTGTATCTGGAACCCGGGCTATTTATGGTGCCTTTCGTGTAAATGGGGCCCATAATATTGTAATTATATTGCATGTATGCTGTGACCCACCTGGAAAGTGCAACAGAACTCCTGGGCCTTAAGGTCAAGGTACACAATCACTATATTTGTTTCTTTTCTTTAAAAATGTGTCATGTAGGTTGATCCGCTTTCCCAAACAATAACCGGAGCAGACCGATGTTCCAGAGTTTGGATTAGGTATCACTAGTATACTGTTCGATATCTATCCATATAATTTACCACAGACATCCAGTGGCTTCACCGACACATTAAAGAGACGTGGAGTAAGAAGCGATTTAGTGGTATTGTGCAGTCGGGTACAGAGATGTTGGTGCAGTAGGATCTGGCCACTCACATAAATAGAAAGATCTTCAATGTAAAGTTGTCCCATGCACTCTGAATTTAATATTTAGTTACCAATACCTGCCAAAGGCCTCCTGCATCAAACTCACTGCAGGATTTTTCTATACCAAGTTACGTGCTTAATTTTTGCAGGTGGTTGTAGGTGGTAGGCACTGGCTTTCATTTTTTAGGTACAAGACAAATTTATCATCATCAGATTTAAGAGAAAGGAGGAAGACGGAGAAAGAAGGAGGGACAGGAGGATATGAAAACAGTGACAAAGGCAGAAAATAGGAATGAAAAGGACCCTGAAATAGTAAGATAATGGGACTGGATGTGGAGGGTGTTGGAATGAAGAGTCATGAAGTGAAATTAAGACTAAGCAAGGATGGTAAGTGCTTTAGTACCACAGCGGAAAGATCCTACGAAATTTTTGGGCCTCTAAGTGGAAAGAACGGCCACAAACGAGCAAAATCCCATTAGAAAGGCACCTTATTAAAGGTTTCATAAACCAGGGCTGCTGCATCAGCGCCTCAGAAACATATGTGCTCGCGGGTTCCAGCGTAATGTAAAGACAGGTCGAAGAAAAGGCAGTCAGTCCATAATAACCACATCTCACTTATTTTGGGTTTAAATTGTAGGTTACCCCATCATAACCGGACATTTTATCCTTAAGAAAATATAAAAATATCATAAAACACAGGAAATTGCAAATTATGAACAATAAAATAATGGAGAAACTAACACACAAAAAAAGGAAAAATCAAGTCCCTGCCAGCATTGATGTTTTTCGTGGGTCATTTTACATCATCAAATACACATTTGCAACCCCAAGCCTTTATCACTCCCATATGCTAAGTAACCTTGTGTTTTAAAATACAGAGTTTATTATATGACTTTCTGCAGTTATTAATGCAAACGCCTTGAAACGGCACTAATGATTTGGGAATTAAGACTTTCAACTGATTTTGCTGATTCTGAATGGCCATCCTTAGGCAAATTAAGAAAAATAAAGGTAAGTCAGCTAACTTTTTATTATTCCTGTTTTAGGCACTTAACCACATACATAGGCTGAGGCACGCACAGTTTGTTCAGCTGCACAGTGCCCAGTATTTTCAGCGATATGGAGAAGGGGCTGAGCAACTCTTTGAACCTGTGTTTTTTACCCAATCAACGATGGCAACGAGACTATGGGACAAGGGGAATTGGAGGTAACATGTTTACTAATTTTTCAAGAAACGTGCTACAATGTGTTTTTCTATCCCCTGCATCTCAGCTTCCCTCACGCCCCAATAAGGTGACAGATCTTTTTTAAAAGCGCCCCAAAACTTTATATTTTTTTAACCTTCTTGAGAACTTCAGAGAGTAACTGGGTCATACTTGGAGAGAAAGTTACAACCAGGTAAACGATCAAAAACAGTGTATTAACATAGTAGCTTCAACCTACACCAAATTACCTGTTTTCATTTGCCTTGGGAGACTGATGCTAAACCACTGCGACTCTTAATTATGCTGACCAAATTTGCAAAATTAACAAATTTTGTATTACGTGAACTAAAATTTCACTTCACGTAATTTTTAATAATTTTAACCCTGCAAGAGACTGGCTTGCACAGGCGATGCCATGAGGGAATGGTCTTGCATGACTTTTGAACAAAAAAATAGAATGCACTTTCTTACACCCTAACTAGTACATATGACCATGAACATATGCACAGATTATGGTCATGGATGTCAATTCACAAAAATGCCGGAAGCAGCAGGTGTGACATCACCCACCCTGTGGCTACCAATGAAATCAGTGGGTTGACTTCCTGTCACACCCTATGACCCAATTGAACCTTGTGTTTGCTGCGGAGACACAATGGGAGGGGCAAGATGTGGAGACTACAGAAATAAAGTGAGGCTCCATAGCAGTCTCATAGGGGCACCGAAGAACCCCTCAGGGGCAGCAGCTACTATCTCTGGCTTGCTCTACTTGATTATGCCCATAATGGCATCTTAGCTGATAAACTAATGTATAATTGATCCGGATTGCACACAATCTATAGCGAACAGCACCAGCACGAATAGACTGCATTGTCATGTTATGTTTTCCCAAGTGATGCCTTACATAACATTATGCAATACAATGCCATTAAGTTATATTGTGAAATCATATGCATGATTTATTACACACCTACTTGCACCTAAAAGAATCACTGGTACCTGGTCTTTGCTCCCATTAGACGTGATCAATGACTCGGAAAACGAAAATTAGACTATACACAGTGGGCATTACAATGTGTTGTAATACCACGCACATAGTGTGCACATACACACACACACACACATATATATATATATATATATATATATAAATATATATGATCCAACAAATGCCCTGAAGCATTGAGAGGGCACACAACGGAGCTCCGACCATCCGGTTTGTATTTGCATATCAGCTCGTCTTTTGCTTCCCCACTGTTTCTCCTGCCGACGCGTTTCACGGCACTCTGCCACTTCTTCTTGGGCTGTTGCTAATGAGGCAAGGACAGCTCACTTCCCTTAATTTATTCATTTTATTAGATTACATCATCGCTCATAGTGGGCGCAGCTCGATTTTACCGCCGAATTGCCGGATGGGACATGTTGTTCTGAGGAATACATTGCCCAAGGGAATGAGATTAAACTTTTCCTTTTAGTAAGTTCGATGCATCATCACGGTTGCAACATTAAATATATTCCCTATAGTAGGGTGGGGAAGACACCGCAAGCTGCATTAAATGCTGGAAGTCCGTGCTGACCTGTAGGGAATCGTTCCCCAGCAGCCTTTCTAAATCTCGAAATGGTGCTCCACTCCACGGCCAGGGTAGCCGTGCAACAAAATGATCCAACAAATGCCCTGAAGCATTGAGAGGGCACACAACGGAGCTCCGACCATCCGGTCTGTATTTGCATATCAGCTAGTCTTTTGCTTCCCCACTGTTTCTCCTGCCGACGCGTTTCACGGCACTCTGCCGCTTCTTCTTGGGCTGTTGCTAATGAGGCAAGGACAGCTCACTTCCCTTAATTTATTCATTTTATTAGATTACATCATCGCTCATAGTGGGCGCGGCTCGATTTTACCGCCGAATTGCCTGATGGGACATGTTGTTCTGAGGAATACATTGCCCAAGGGAATGAGATTAAACTTTTCCTTTTAGTAAGTTCGATGCATCATCACGGTTGCAACATTAAATATATTCCCTATAGTAGGGTGGGGAAGACACCGCAAGCTGCATTAAATGCTGGAAGTCCGTGCTGACCTGTAGGGAATCGTTCCCAGCAGCCTTTCTAAATCTCGAAATGGTGCTCCACTCCACGGCCAGGGTAGCCGTGCAACAAAATGATCCAACAAATGCCCTGAAGCATTGAGAGGGCACACAACGGAGCTCCGACCATCCGGTCTGTATTTGCATATCAGCTAGTCTTTTGCTTCCCCACTGTTTCTCCTGCCGACGCGTTTCACGGCACTCTGCCGCTTCTTCTTGGGCTGTTGCTAATGAGGCAAGGACAGCTCACTTCCCTTAATTTATTCATTTTATTAGATTACATCATCGCTCATAGTGGGCGCGGCTCGATTTTACCGCCGAATTGCCTGATGGGACATGTTGTTCTGAGGAATACATTGCCCAAGGGAATGAGATTAAACTTTTCCTTTTAGTAAGTTCGATGCATCATCACGGTTGCAACATTAAATATATTCCCTATAGTAGGGTGGGGAAGACACCGCGAGCTGCATTAAATGCTGGAAGTCCGTGCTGACCTGTAGGGAATCGTTCCCCAGCAGCCTTTCTAAATCTCGAAATGGTGCTCCACTCCACGGCCATGGTAGCCGTGCAACAAAATGATCCAACAAATGCCCTGAAGCATTGAGAGGGCACACAACGGAGCTCCGACCATCCGGTCTGTATTTGCATATCAGCTCGTCTTTTGCTTCCCCACTGTTTCTCCTGCCGACGCGTTTCACGGCACTCAGCCGCTTCTTCTTGGGCTGTTGCTAATGAGGCAAGGACAGCTCACTTCCCTTAATTTATTCATTTTATTAGATTACATCATCGCTCATAGTGGGCGCGGCTCGATTTTACCGCCGAATTGCCTGATGGGACATGTTGTTCTGAGGAATACATTGCCCAAGGGAATGAGATTAAACTTTTCCTTTTAGTAAGTTCGGTGCATCATCACGGTTGCAACATTAAATATATTCCCTATAGTAGGGTGGGGAAGACACCACGAGCTGCATTAAATGCTGGAAGTCCTTGCTGACCTGTAGGGAATCGTTCCCCAGCAGCCTTTCTAAATCTCGAAATGGTGCTCCACTCCACGGCCAGGGTAGCCGTGCACCGCGAGCTGCATTAAATGCTGGAAGTCCGTGCTGACCTGTAGGGAATCGTTCCCCAGCAGCCTTTCTAAATCTCGAAATGGTGCTCCACTCCACGGCCAGGGTAGCCGTGCAACAAAATGATCCAACAAATGCCCTGAAGCATTGAGAGGGCACACAACGGAGCTCCGACCATCCGGTCTGTATTTGCATATCAGCTCGTCTTTTGCTTCCCCACTGTTTCTCCTGCCGACGCGTTTCACGGCACTCTGCCGCTTCTTCTTGGGCTGTTGCTAATGAGGCAAGGACAGCTCACTTCCCTTAATTTATTCATTTTATTAGATTACATCATCGCTCATAGTGGGCCCGGCTCGATTTTACCGCCGAATTGCCTGATGGGACATGTTGTTCTGAGGAATACATTGCCCAAGGGAATGAGATTAAACTTTTCCTTTTAGTAAGTTCGATGCATCATCACGGTTGCAACATTAAATATATTCCCTATAGTAGGGTGGGGAAGATTTAATGCGAGCTGCATTAAATGCTGGAAGTCCGTGCTGACCTGAGTGAAAAAGACTGGTCGTGACATCTTGAATCCTACTAAAGGAAATATGGAAGCTTATAAATTTCAAATGACACAGAACCCACTCAGGGATTATTGATGCTCAACTCAGGGACTACTTTTCCCAGGATGCAATATCAAAGCATATATTAATTGCAACGCCCACTGAGGGTGATGAAATAATAAAAAGTATAAAAACAAAAGAGAGCCTTACCTGGTTATTTGAAGCAAGCCTATGAGGAAGAGGCGGTCAAGCCTCGAAACGCGTCAGGCTGGGAAACAATAATCGAGATGTCATGCTGAGTGGCAAGTACATGCTGGATGGCGGGCGAACTGCTGTGTGCCCTTTCAAGGCTTTAGGGCATTTGTTTGGTAATATATATATATATATATGAAACACACGATTTTCTTCTGTTGAAGTAACCGGAGGGGACACAGCGGGGATACCAGGAGAAGAACTTTATTAAAAGCAATGGCATGACGCGTTTCGGCGTGTATGCCTTTTTCAAATGCCATAGAACAAACAAAGTCTCCCACCAGCTGCTTTTAATATTCACTCGCTCTCGCGTCGGTAGCGACAGACCAGCTGAGCCGGGTTGATTGATGAGATCTTGCTGCAGTCTGCATCGGCGAACTGCAGTTCCCAGCAAGCACTTCCCTGGCTTACTAGGTGAGTATCTATCACGGCTGAATCCCATAGTGAGTGCTGGAAGCTGAAAACATGTAGAGCATTGAAAAGAGTCTCTCTGGTGAAAAGGCGATGCTGCTGCTAAAATAAAACCTCCTCCTTGGTCCCCAACACCCAGCCGCATTTTGCCAATGTCCAAAGTGCCCTGAGGCATCGATACCGTGATCTGGCCTCTCCGTGTAATCACGGACTGCAACTGCAGCAGTGCATTAATGTCCTTGGATGCGGCGGTCTGGAGTCCATCCAATACCTTGGAGCACCTCACAAAAATCACCCTTGCTGCTCCAGATTCTTGTTAGGCGGGTCCCCCCAGCGCGTCAGGGGCAAACGTGCAAAATATAAAACACACGATTTTCTTCTGTTGAAGTAACCGGAGGGGACACAGCGGGGATACCAGGAGAAGAACTTTATTAAAAGCAATGGCATGACGCGTTTCGGCGTGTATGCCTTTTTCAAATGCCATAGAACAAACAAAGTCTCCCACCAGCTGCTTTTAATATTCACTCGCTCTCGCGTCGGTAGCGACAGACCAGCTGATATATATATGTGTAAATATTTAAAATATTTATGAATATTTTATTGAAATATGTTTCTTTTTTTAGGGGACCCCCCCTCGCAATCACCATTTTTATTTTATTTCCTTTTTCTCTTTTGGGGGTTAACCCCACCCCTTTTTTACACCTCCCTTACATCTTTCCGCCTCTTCCTGAGCCTAAACCCAAAACCTCCCTTTACTTCTACCTGCCCCTGAACCCTAAAAGCCCCTTTAACTCTCTTTACCTCAAACCTCCCCTGAACCCTAAAAAGGCCTAACCTCCCTTTATTTCTACCCACCCTGAAGTCAAAAAACCCCTTACCTCCCTTTATTTCTACCTACCCTGAACTCTAAAAACCCCTTACCTCCCTTTCTCTTTACCTACCTCTGAACCCTAAAAACCTCTTCAATCCCTTTACCACTACCTACCCTTGAATACTAAACTCCTTATTTCCTTTAACTCTACCCTCCCCTGAACTCTAAAAACCCCTTACCTCCTTTCACCTATACCCACGCCTGAACCTTAAAAACCCTTACCTCCCTTTGTCATTACCTGCCCCTGAACCCTTAAAACCTCTTACCTCCCATTACCTCTACCCTCCCTTACCCTAACACCCTGAACCCTTACCCATCCTGTTACCCTTAAATTAATTTTTTTAAAGATATAATTATGGCATTTAAAAATATATATGTATCCTTACCTGCGTGGTAAAGTCCTGTGGGGTAAGGACTGAATGGTAAAGACTGCATACCCTCCAAAATCTCATTTGAGGAGCTGGGCCTCTCCATAGTGATTCTGCTTGTTCCCTTTACAAAACAATAATAGGCGTTTCCGAGACATGAGCTGACTGTCGCCACCAGGAAGGCTGTGAAGTGCTGCATGTTCGTGTCCCTTGAGACGCTAACTTCATATAAAATTACAGCCTATTTCTTAAGCTGCTATATGTTTTGATTCTTGCCTTTCTTTTTGCCTTTGTGGTGAGCAGAGCCCTGGGGAGCCTAAGCTGCTGTAGTGTAAGGAACTAACAGCACTATGGCATGGCATTCTTCTACCAAGTGTTAGACCAGACTTTAAAGGTCCTTTCGAATCCCCAGGTTATAGGCCTGGGCCCTAGGTGAAGTCCTTTGACATAGGATAGAGCCTTTAAGATGTGGTACAGTCTTGTCGGCAGTCTAAAATGCTGTTAGAACATTCCACCCCCTAATAGTAGAATTTTTGTGACTGATATATATTAATGTTGCAATGCTGCCTTTCGTGACTGTCTTTCGGCACTGATGTTGTGCGACACACGTGGAATGCACGGCTCGGCATTCGATGTGAGCGCAGTGATGATCGCAGCTGCGGACAGTTGACGGATCAAGCAGGCGAGGGAACCTCATTATTGGGATGGGAAAATAAATTGCAACGCAACTTTGCTTTTGTAGTGCGCATGTTAAATACTACTAGAATGTTCTATATTAAACAGGGAGAAACAGAAAAACAAACATTGGAAAGTTGGAGCAGAAAGTCTATAGCAGCCCTTGTTAGCCCTCGATTACTCCATTGCTTCACCAGAGCTTCCAACACTGCAAAGTCCTATTCTGGTCCAGTGATGGGGGTTATACGAATATGCATGTGCTGGCTTGCAGCCTTCCTACCTCCTCACTGGACTCCTTCCGGTAGTGATAACTGATAAAAGAGCGGTTGTATAATCTCATAAGATGGCATCTGTAATGCCCTAGCGACCACTCTTGTGGTCCTTTGAGATCACAGATGTGTGAAGATGTACTGAAATGTGGAATGTCTTATGATGCAATGGGTGATGCTGTTGGAATGGGGAGTTGTGTAATGTTCTAAGCAAAAACTGTTATCTTGGCATTCAGCTGGAGGTGACTTGGAATAAAAGAAAGTGGAAATCAACATTGGAGTGTGTCCAGTTACCACAGAAATCTTTCATTGGTGCCTGGGATACCAGTCACATTAGAAATACCCTTTCCTTCCCCAAGCATTACATCACTAATTGAGGCATTAAAATCTTCCCTAGTGTTCCTTCCTTTGCATTCTTATGCTGGGACCCACACTCAACTATGCTCAAAATTGCCACACTTCTGTTTGCTGACGCCAACCTGTTGGTTTCCAAGACACTTGGTTTATAGAACCTACTTAACAAACCTGGTGAGTTCTGTTCCTCCAAAGGTTTGTCCATTACCACATCTAAAACAACGTTAATGATGTTCCACCCACACAAATGTGGTAAGAATAAATTCAGGTTTGACATCTTCCCCCTTAAGTGGGTTCACAAATTTACAAATCTGGGTGTAGCTATCACAGATGACGTAAAATGGAAATAACACATGACTAGATCCAGACCTTTTAGACTGTGAGGAAGGACGCATAATGAGACTTCCCACTAGTACCCCTTCGGTACCTCTGTTTCTGAATCTTGAGAGGATGGATATTTCTTTGCCTGCTAAGCAAAGAGGCGTCTGAGGATGGAGGACACCTGAGCTAAGTCATCAGCTCATTGGGATGGTACAGACATGTTCATGAGTCATTGTGAAAGACAGGTATGCCTGAGCCTCGGTCCTCAACCGAGTCTATCACCCCTGGAATAATATGTGAGGCCACAACTACATCAACAAGCATTTGCAATGCAATAGGTCTCGCATTTACGAGAGTTTGAGCTATTGGCATTGTAATCAACAATGCCTTTTATTTATGTGTTTTGTTTTTAAAACAGATAAATAAAAGGCATTGTCATTTACAATGCCAATAGCTTAAACTCTCGAAAATGCGAGACCTATTGCATTGCAAATGCGTTCGGTGCCCATGCTATAAAATGTTTTAAAAAGCATTAGGAGAGAGCGTGTCCTGCTTGCAACAGCAGGCAGGACAAAGCTGTTTGAGAAAATAGTGCTCAGAGGCTGTAATTATAGCCAACTGAGTAACAACACACGTAACAGGGGGTGTTGCTATGGGAGGTTACAAAATGAGACAAGGCGGTACTAAGGAGGGACTACTAAGCCTATTGACCAATGAACAGCCAGAGTTTACAGTGGACAATGACACAAGCCAATGAAAAACATGGGTAGAGAGTGGGCGGAGCTTCAAGTCCTTACCTGAATACATCGCGCCTCGCAAGGCAGTGCATGTGCTGCCCAGGCTCGACCTAAAAACGGCCTTCTAGATGGAGGTTTTAAAACCCCACTAGACGTTTTCGCAAGTTTTTATTTTTTTATCCAAGAATCATATATCCAAATAAAAGTCATACTTGGACATGGTGGAACTAACATTGGCCAAAGTTTTGCATCTCAAGCTAAGGTATGGCATTTTACAGCAAAATTGTTTCACCTGTAACTGGTGTACAATTTACATAAAATGAAGATTATGCTAAAAGTTACCAGAATACATATAAGACGAAAAAGCCTTTCTTCTCCTTACCCATAGTATGCTAACCCGAGGGCAAATGGTTCAGCAACAGCCTCAAAATATTGTCATCCCAAGAGCGAAACTTGCAGTGGACTCAATTAAAACTGAGACCTCAAGACCTGTGGTCTTTCCAGACTCACTTTTTTTGTTGGCTGCATGGACACTCATCATTTGCCCAACATGCAAACAAAAAAATTCATTTTTGGTGCCACTATGCTACATAGTGGAAACTCTTATTTATACTATGACGTGTTTTATGTGTTCAGTCTTCATATCATGTATTTTGTCGTTTTTAAGTTTGATAGGCACAGGCCGAAATAAACAAACGACTTTTTGACCAACTATGCTAATTTCCCCCCCAACTGGAATTTGAATCTCCTGTTGCTCAAGTATTAGGGCCTAAACATAGTCTGCGAGTACATCTGGGAGGCCCTCGCCCCCGCCTCCAGACCCTCTCTCAAACTCAGTCATCTGTCTTAGCCACTGTGATTTCCAAAGGATACATGTGTTACATTGGTTGTATTTTTTACACAGAGATGTGAAAAATGATGACAGAACACAATCTACTAGATTAAGGAGAACTAACAAAGAGCACAGGTGTCAGGCCTGACCACATAAGCCCATTTTGGGAATAAAAATACTTTAATGCACAGCTGGAGCATAAGCAATTGTATTGAGAGGACTGATAAATAAACCCTATTATTTGCATGTCACATCATTATGCACCCTCGCCTTTGGCAGACAATCAGCGGGTGACAACAGTTGCCGCCCTCAACAGAGGGCTTTATCACTGTTAATGCCCCAAGCATAGTATTAAAGCATTAAGGCCCTGATTATGAGGTAGGCAGAATTCAGTGCAGGGATTCCCAGCGGCTGGAATTACCATTACCAGATTATATATCTACATGGGATTCCTTCTATCATGAGTCAGTCCGATCAGAAAGGGGAATAACTGTGCTGACACTGAATTACAGTGCAGAATTATGCATGGTTTTACCTATTCCGAGGGGTTTAATACTCACTCTCATTTACCGCTTGCTTCCCTGAAGGGAGGGCAGTGGGCAGAGGGGTGCTGGGAGGATAGGGGACAGCTCAAATTAAGCACTGCTGGAAAGTCAGCATGACTGACCATAATAGGAGAGAAACAAAGAAGCCCGAATGCCACAAGAACCAGCACAGATCCCGAACTGTGTTAACTTTAAACCAGACATGAAATTAGCTAAAAAAAATCCCCTCATGTACCGATTGTAAATCACTGGGGAAAAAGCTAGATCTTTGATGGACCTGTCACTCTCAGTTGCTGGTATATGGAGATGCCACGGGGGCAGACTGGTGTCAATCTGCTAGGAACACAATGACCACTGGTGCAATGTCCGCTCCCTATCACTGATGCTGCATTACTCCATGTCAGTAATGAATTTCAGTTTCTCATCTCTCCCACTTATCCTGCCCCATCACGGACTCTGCCTAGCTCCGGGTCTCTGCCCTGCCCCACTGCCCTTGAATGGCGAGTCATCCAGAATTCCATTGACCCACTCAACAATACGTGTATTGCTTCAGCTATTTCCATTGCTGAACATCTGTGAGCTACACTCTTCCGGACAGTGCTTAATTTGTAAAAAAAATAAGTACCAGGGTTCTAATCAGCAGGCTATTTCCGCTTACACTGCCCACTGCTGCTGTCAATTACAGTAACAGCATAACTAATAAGTCACACTCCTACAAGTGTGAGAATTCTGACAATTTCAGGACCCCAAAGTTAAAAGAATGGCTTTGGCAGCAGGTATTAGTCATTCTTAATGTATACTGAATTAATAAACAACAGTTGTTGTGCTCATCTCTGAGTTAAAAAAACAGCGCCATCATGTGGCAGACTGTCATAGGTACCGGTGCTGACAATTAAGTGCTGGTGCTGAGCACCGGAAACCACCGGCTCAAATTAAGCACTGCTTCCGGACCTATACGACAAATACACTCCGAGCGAGATTCATGAGCATAAGATTTCTCTAGTCACATCTGAACTCAACTGGGATCTTCCTAAAAATCCTGCCCTTAGCATACTGCACTGTTTTTCCATTGAATTCGGAAAACCTGAATACCAATGGAATTTTTGGTTTACCTGCATCCTTTAGGAGTGGACAGATATCACAACCATTGAAGTCCTGGAAGATCCTGTTACAGAACAACATGGCTCGAAAGAGAATATGATTGCATAACTTATGTTGCTTGACATTTTGTGGCGCAGATGCCGACACATGTTTTGAAGGGGTTTTCAGAGGTCACAATATTGTCTCAGACAAAATGGGCTGAAGCAAAGGTGCCCAGCCTACATCCAGGAATGCAAATGTATCTTCTCCCAATACATACTGTACCTACAGCCAAGTCTGAGCAATTTCATATTTATATAGCAACGCGCGAAACACATATTTCCAATGGCAGGTTGCTCAGGATATCTTCAGACCGTCTGCACAATTTGGTGCTCTGCCCGGGAATTATAATTATTTTCTGGGGTGGAGATGGATTGAGTGAGGCAGGTTTTCACTTGGAAAATAGTCACATCCTATCGGTGCCAAAATCCTTAGCAGATCATAAATTACAGTTGATGATTTCGGCGCGCATTCTGCTCAGAAACATCCTTGGGTAATCCGCCAGTTGTTGACACCATGCAACGGCTAGGTGTGTTGATGGGAATAATGCTACAACAGATGCAGACATTTGAATCCAGGATATCCAAACCACACTGAAAAAGCAGGGCTAAGCTATATATTGTATTCCTATTGGGGACATGCGCCGAAAGGCCTGTCTTTCGCTGCCACGCTTCCAACTGTCTGTACGTGAAAAAAAAATCAGTTCAAAAGCAACATCTGTATCCTCAACCGTTGCCACTTCCTGTTTCCCTGGTGGCTCAGGGTCACAGACAGGATCAAGCTCGCACTCCTGTGCAGAACATACATATTTACTCCTGCAACTGTCCTCCCACGTACATTCACACACACAGTCGATCTAGCCAACCCGGTCTTCGGATTCATGGGTTCGGAGACTGGCGAGTTCGACTGACGAGTCTCCCTGAATTGGAAATCTCTAGATCAAGCGCCCTCTAGACTCCTCTCCTTTAAGATAGGCCAAATAAACTACCTGCACAAACCAGTGATGTAACATTAGCCCCTGCGGGGGGTGCCCCCGCTCCAGGGAGGCCTCTCCGGCACCATGCACTGGCAGCGGGCCCCTGGCCTTAGAGCTCCTGACTGGGTCTGGCGCGTGGGGGGTCTCCTCCATGTACGTTGCCGGGGGGTCCACTCAAGTTTAGTTACGCCACTGGCACAAACAGCTCCGCCTCTAGACAAGCAATCAATTGTTCTTCTTGACCTGCATCCACCCATTGTCCACATACACAATTGAAGGGTCACACCACCTAATGCCATAACAAGCAGATTTAAACCTGCACAGTTTGCAACAGACGGACACATGACTCTTTCAGTCTCCTATTCTGTCCCGATGCTATTCCTCATTGCGTCCTTGTGTTATACTTGTGTGACTTTATAACCACTTTATGCTGTATTGTTCAACAATAACTCTTATGAATCCCCTCATGTACCTCTTGTAAACGTTATCACATAACATGTAAAGCGTCTGATACCTTCGGGTCTAGCTAGCGCTATATAAAACTCAAAATAATAATATTAATAACACTATGAAAACCCCAGATACCGAACCTTGTGCAGTTTACTTCCTTTAGGTGGAGATCTGTTCCTTTATATGAAGCTCGTCTACAACACCACTGACATATCCATCTCTTCACCTCAAATGTCTGCTTTGCATAATTCATGCGGCTCTCTAAACTTGCAAGTACTTGTTTTTTTAAAGTATATAACATTCCCTGTCTGGCTACTGAATTGTCTACTAACCTCATACCCCACTGATAACAGAGCTGCCAACTTCTCAAAACGTTTTACAGTGTGATGAGTGGGAGGGGTGTTGGAGGAACCGGGCTCTGTACACAGGGAAGTCTGGCGCACATCTACCCCCACCCAAAAAAAATGTCCTTCTGAGGTTTTACATGCAGAACTGGACATCAGCTGTTCACAGCCTCCAAACAGAAACTGGAAGTCTACTCTGTGGGGGTTTCCACCTCACTTTGTATTTCACTTTGTGAGGTTGGTTCTTCACCAGGACAATGTGTGAAGGGACGCAATATGGTGGGACAATGTGAGTTGTAAAGTCTCTGATAAGAACAAAATCACCCAAAATGTCAGTAAAAAAGAAACATTTTTGCAAATAAGAGTCCTAGACTGAATAATTTTCTTAAGTCAGGACTAACCAATATTTCTCTGCTATGGTCTTAGCAAACTCTGTTGCCAATATGGTCTGCATCTCAAATGGTCTTTGGTGTTTGCATGTGACATGCTTTCTATTGGAATGGCCTTGAGCACCATTGGCTGGCTAAAATGTTACAATATGGCGGAACTCGGCTTTCAGGTGCAGCAGATTCTCCTTGGCTGTTGGGTTTAGTTATAGTCACTGTTTCATTTAAGACACAAAAGTACAATGTTCAGGAGTACATAGATATTTTGGTTGGTTGAAATCTGTGTAACTAACCTGAAGTTATTCAGGCAGCCAGGTCAATAGACTTCCTAAATGCAAAGGGCCGAAGTCAACTAATTTTAGCATACATGAGTGAAACTTAGATGCACAGAAGTGTCAGCTGTGCTCGGAAACAACCTGGAGAAGGCTGGTGGACACAGACGGATATTTCCCAAAAACCGGTCGGAGGAGCGTCGCCCCACCTGCTGTGAGCGTAGCAGCTGTACCAAACATAATTGGCATGACCATTTTAGTGAATTGGGCACCATGTCTCGGCTCGGGGGAGGGCCATTCCGGCTGCTGATTGGCAGCAGGAATGACTCAGGAATGACTTGCCTAAAGTGCGCATGTCAGGTTGGTCAACTGTCTTGAGACGGTCAGCCCGACATGCACACTTCAGCCAACCAATACTAACTGGAACATGCAGTGAGGACTGCAGGCACAAAGGCTCCTAGTCTAAAAAGGAGCGCTGTGTTAGCCTGCTCCGACCAATCATGGCGCTACTTTCATGCTGAAAACGGCATGAGAGCAGCTCCATGATTCACTGGCCCTTCACTTCATTGTTCATAGCATGATCATGTGTGTCCTAAGTTCCAAGCTACGCTCTGGTGTTGTTTGGTGTGGGGGCATAGTGCCGCCGAAAACATCACTTCTAAAGAAGACTCCGAAGCAAATTTGCAGCCCTACCAGTAAATATTCAAAGATCCCGCCAGGTAACTGATTGAATAGCTAGTGCTAGCCTTTAATTCACCTGCTGCGCTTGTAATTGACAGCCTGTCAGCGTCTGGCAATCAGAAATCTCAAGAGCAAGTGAAGTCAGACGGCGCTTATTCATTTGAGCCTAGTAAATTATTGTATAAGTATTGCTAGTTGTGCATTTATGTGGCGATTGGCTGTGCATATAGCGTTGGGGATCCAGTCCCCTGGCACATTCGAATCACAAGGCTGTAAAGTGCAACATCTGGTAATCAACAGCGTACGCCAGGCAGTTTGCGGCTACAGACTGCATATATAGTCGTTTGTCGTGAAAGCAACCTTTGAATGCCCAGTATGTTATTGCACTAAATAGTTTCTCTTTTCCCACCTTTGTAACGCCCCGGCACATCTCTGCCAGTGTGCTGAGTAGATAGATGTTGGCACTGCTCTCGCTCACTTCTCTCATCCACTCAAAAGTACTGCCTTCCAAGTTCTACCTGAGGGGCACCAGAAGTAGCGGCTCCTCCGCTATGATGGAGAAGCGTCGCCCCACTGCTTTCTCGCAGTGCGAGAAGCAAAAACATAAAATGGTAATAACTTTTAGTTATTACCATTTTATGTTTCCTTTGCGGGCGGGCAGGCGGGTGGGCGGTGCTGCTCTGCTTATTGGGCAGGGGGAGGAGTGGTTTGCCCACTCCTGAATGCGCAATGACTGTTTATTCGACTGTCTCAGGCCGCCCAAACCAGTTATGCGCACTTTCCCCTTCTCCATGCAGGCTGCATTGCAACCTGCATGGAGAACATGCCCACCCATCCAGCCCCTGCTGTGTCACGGCGCTCAGACCAATCACAACCTGCGCGATCCCCCCCTCCATGCCCCCCCCCGCGACCACACCACCCGCGAGCCATGCCGGCTGCAACTGGGCACCAGTACTCCACTTCCAGTACTCTAGAGAGATACCTGTCAATGATGTATTAGTACTGTTCTATAGGTACTCTTAAAGAGACAAAAGTACTGTTCTACCTGTGCTGTATTGAGGCAGTACTACTGTTCCGTCAGTAAAGCATGAGTACCGCTATCTAGTAATGCACCAATACTGTTCTTCCAGTGAATACAGTGAGCACCAGTACTGCATATTCAAATTTGGGGGGCCCTGGCTCATGATGATGTTAAATCGGAAGAATAAGGCATGACAACATTAGGGCAAGACATCCTGTCTGGCACGGTGGGCATTCGTGAGTGGTGAGCGGCGTTTGTTGATTAGGCTACTGCTTAGTTATAGGGACGCTGCAGGTTCAACCTTTTAGAAGTTTAAACCATCCCCGGGGTAGGTTACAAATTACCAACAGGCTTTCAGTAATGCAGTAGCTTTAACTAGGTTACCAGGCACTTCATGTTTTCAGGAACAGGGTGGTCCAGTCACGAGTCTTTATCTAACAGCATAAGGCATTATGGGAATTGTAGTCCTATTAATTCAGTTGATCCACTTGAACTAAAACCCCTAAAAACAATCAATTATAAAATAGAAGTCCAGGACAGGAGCATTGCGTCCTTAGTGGCACAGAGTTATCTGGTAACCTTAAGTGGCTGCAGAGGTTACTGACTGCCACCAATGCATTGGTACGTTTGTTGATGCAGAGATGTGTTTGGTGAGATTAAGATGGGGCTCAGTATTCAAAGGTCACTCATTTATTTAATATTCTTTATTTTTCATGATGTAATTTGGATTAGAACACACACAGTCATTTTCTCTATCTCTATCTCATGTCTTGTGATGTGATTCCCTGTGATGTCATTACTGGTCCAAAGGTCACGCAACATTTTTTAGTGAAACCATATACTTACATGTGGTTTTGAAACTTGAAAAATTATACCTTTTTGGTCACAGAATGCTGTTAAGAATATTATATCTATTTGTCTGTGTTTCAAAATTCGTAGTTGCTCTGTGTGCATTTTGTACATTGACATATAGCTGAGGGAAGAAGTGTGTGTCTTTCATGACACGTAACCCTATCACTGTTGTTACTCATTTATCTTAAACAGCTAACAACCATTAACAAAGCCAATCGTACTAACAGGTTTTAGGTGTGTGTCAGTTGTTTTGTTATATATCTGGATGCAATTACATCTCAGAGAGAAACCAAAAGGCTGAGTGGCACACTATGGGAATCAGAAATTTATTTTACATATTCCCTTTTGGAGAGCCCTCCCTTTTTTCATCCACTCCCACTTAAAGACCTGTCTGCACATATTTGTATATGACTGATTGCAGCCAGCAGCTGTGGGTGCTTCCTGAAGCCTGGTTGCAGCATTTTCTTCCAAAGTTGATGCCGCATGCAAAGCAAAGCACTGGGCAAGCACACACTTTGAAGGGCTGAAGTTGTCTCGCTATCCAATTTGCACATCACAGTAACTGTTTAACATATTATTGCTGTAAGATATGGGGCAGTTTCTAATGTGTTTAATATTTCGATACTGCTTTATAAGCCTTGCTTTATCACGAAATTCATTTGTTTTAAACTGCACCATTTGCCAATCTTTTTTCAATTTTATATCAGGAGTACCCACCCTGGACCCCACGTTTGTCCATTAAGTTCCCTCACGTCGCGCACCCATAAAAGTCTTACACCACTTTTAGGCACACCACTTTTAAATGTCACCAGCCGCCACTGCAATTGACTGCCTGTTGACAAGCTACTGCAGTAGGCCTGTAAGACTTTTTTGCACTTCCAAACATATTACTTGGCATCATATATAGCCCTTCCAAAGTGACTAAATCTACGCCAGTCATAAGCTTCGTTTCTTCTATCATGTGCAGATTTTCTAATTGGCGTACAAATTGTGCCTAAGTGACTGTACTGAGTTGTCGGAAAGCTCAGCAGACTATTTTATGACCCTAATCAGGAATTCTTAACGACCCACTTGATTTTACAATCTCCTGATGTAACTGCAAAGCCAGTCTGAGGGAACATAGGGAGATTCTGGAGGGAGCTGACGTGCACTCAGGAACACGTGGAGTTGAGTCTGATCTAGGTGGGGAATCAGTTTTAGTGTGGGGCTGCGGGTTGCTCTTTAGATTTATTTAGTTGACGCTTCAAAGTCAAAGTGCCTTACACTAATATAACTATTTGTAAAGCACACGTTCACCTGGAGGCATCTTGGCGCTGAATAACAGATGGTTATTGTTACCCAACGGTACTCATTTTATCGACCTCAGATGGATGAAAGGCTGAGTGGACACGCTGGGATTCGAACCTGTGATCGAACTCAGGTCCCCGCAGTGGCCGCATTAGTCCAGCTAGGCAAAATATTTTTTTTTTCTTAGACATGCATTGATATGGTGTACATAAATTTACCTAGTCCAACTGGACAATACACACTTTTAATACAAACTTTACGTATGTCAATTAGATCTTAGCGAAACGCTTTTTGGAGTTATGCGCAGTATGGGAATAACGATGGATGATTAGGGTGATCCTGCTGTTCGGCTGTAAAGGTTGGAAGATGCGGAAAATAAGTGCGAAGCGTGAAGGGTTTGGGCCATGGGTTGTGTGGTGTCTAGAGTAAGGCGAGAGATGTTGCCTCAAGCGTTGAGGACAACAGAATGCACCATGGCTGAGGAGACGAACACTGACATGAGAGCCACTTCTATCTACAAGACTAAAGCAGCCATCAAATGCTCAAGTGCTGTGTTCTCCCCTCAGTAAATATCGCGATTACAACAGACCTGTCCGACGCGTCTCTGTTGACTTTATCCGGTGATCACTTGTTAGGTCATTTTGGGAGCGCCTTAATTAGCAGGAAGCACATCAGTAAATGGCAGTGTTAGACTGTAACGAAGAAATGTGAGCCCTGCTGCAAAGTCCAGCATGATAAATGGGCCCTCTGCAGCTCGCCTGTTATTAGCGTTCTCACTGCCAACGGCTTATCGTCATTATGTGGAGAGCTAATCCGGCCTAATGACATCATTCAAAATGGCAGCTCTTTGATCTGCGTTCTAATCCTGATGGCTTCCTGTTAACCCCTGCAATCATTTTGGGTGTTTCATGTCGCACTTGTCTGTAACAGTAGTTTAGTACTTAAAGCAAGTAGCAAGCAGAGGAGGCCACACAAGGAAGGTTTTCCTAACATGCAGGTCACGCATATATAAGATGGAAATGTTTTGACAATAGTATTTATGAGAATGTGCTAACTAATAATCGTGCACGGATGCTTAGCTAATTTAGGGCCTTATGTAACAAAGCTATTTTGCGGTCACCAAAGCTCCAAATCTGAGCCTTTGCGAACGCAAAATAGGTTTTAGGTAAGCACAAAACCCATGTAGGTTTCTGAGTACATACCGAATCGTTCATTGGAAGGGGTGTGAATCAATGGTTTGCTACTGCAATTTCACTCGCAAACCATTGATAGATTACCAACAACTCAACCCATTCGCAAACGGAAAGGGGTTTCCAAGGGACCCCTTCCCCTTGTGAATGTTGACCCAAATTTTTTTTTCATAAAAAAAGTTTGTGAAACTTTTCATTTTTTTTTTAAAACACTTCCCCTTTTCTTTAAAGAAAAACAGGCTGCATTATATATATATATATATATATATTTTTTCATTATATTTGCTTTATTTAAAAGCAATCGCAGACATGGTGGTCTGCTGACCCCTGCACGCCACCCAGGGGTGGCTCTTCCGCTAAGGAGGAGGAGCTTCGCCCTACTGCTTAATGAGCAGTGCAGAGGAAAAAATAAAATTATAATAACGAAGCATTATTATCATTTTATTTTTCCTTCCTAGGTGCGGGGTGGGGTGGGGCTGGCCAGAGCAGGGGCCAGGGAGGAGTGGTGAGCACACTCAAAGTGCACATGAATGTTTGACCGGCCGTCTTGGGCCGGCCAAACATTCATGCGCACTTTGCATGTTCCCCACCAGGCTGCATTACACAGCCTGGTGGGGAACAGGCATAGGCTCCCTGTCCCCGTCCCAGAGCCGAACCACGGCGCTCAGACCAATCGCAGTATTGTGATTGGCTTAGGGGAACTTAGGGGAACCAATCGTCATTGGCTTTGGGAGCCTGGGAGCCGGGGTGTTTCCTGCGAGTAGGAGAGGCAGCGAAGAGGCTGCGGCTGGGACGCGACCGGCAGGTAAGTTTGCTTTATTCTTTCTTTATTTTTTTATTTTCTCGCACCAGACCATTTCTCCTGCTAGAGCTGCCTAAAACAGAACCAACTACTAACCATGAAAGTGGGGAGAGGATGTGGCGTAATGGCCAGAGTTGACGACTTCGGAGCTGGGGAACCAGGTTCGAGGCTTGGTGTCGGCTCAACATCCTGTGATTCTGGGCAAATCACTTAATCTCCCCGTAAATGAATATGTCCTTGGTGTAACGGTGCTCATGAAAAGCGCTGGTGTTGATGAATAAGTGCCGGTGCTGAGCACTTAAAACCACCGGCTCAAATTAAGCACTGCTTGTACGTAGAAAGGGAAGTAGCTGGCAAAACAAAGAGGTCGATGGGCAAATGTCTTTGCCGCAGAGATCTGCGTGTAACCCAAAAGATACAGGCTTGAATTCCTGTCTGTCCTTTCATCCCTCCAAGGTCATTCAAATGAATGTCATTGAATTAGGCAAAAACAGTATATAAACAGACATTATTATTATAGTGTTTCTGGTGTTTTTTCCAGTGGGCATCTGCCTGTGGTAAGGATTGTGTTTTTAGAACATGATGTTTGTGAGGTTCTTGCTGATGGCGTACAAAGGGAACCCCTTAGCAGCCGTCACTTGTTTTGTTGCCTGGAATCCATGTGCGCTACTTTGTAGTGACTAAGTCAAACTACTGAATCTTTAATGTAAGTGTGCCTTTAGTTTCAGTTTTGTTAGTTTTAGTACCCGTTTATTTTGTCTGTTGCATAGCACTACGTATTAGCATGCTACAGCTTTGCACTTTCTCTGCTGTTAAGAACTTTTGTTTTTTTTTACATTTTTCCGTTGCGTTTCTCACTGCATTTCTATCTTTTCACTTCAGTTGATTGTGAACATTGGAGTTCTTTCTTACTGTATAGTTGTAATTGGATCCTTTTACGCACAACACCTACACACATTTTCGGAGGACTGCTTTGTCGCTAAGGCAAAGCTACTAAAGAAGAAGGAAGATTAAGATTGTGCTCATTGAAACTAGTTTACTACAGTGGATTAACCCGCTGGACCTGTTGAATTAGAAAAAGCTTAGGCAACTATATATTTAAATATTACATTTATATTGGGGGTATCAAAGTAAGGATGCCGAACCCAGATAAGAAGCTAGAGTTAGAGCATTTTATTGTATCAAAGAATATGAAAAAAATACATAAATAGATACATTTTAGTCTAATGATGATATATAATACAATCAATTAAAAACAGTGTTATATCATTGCGTTATAATGGAGGAAACGTTATATACATTCCTGTGTCCTCACACATCCTTCGCTGTATTTTTCTTCATACACTATTTCATTATCAATTTATTGTATAAACATAGCATGGTTTGATTCTTACAATGAAAAAAAATAATGTATATTCTATAGTACATTGAATGAGAATGTGAATCACTGTAATTGATTTTATGATCTTCTCAGTTCTTGTTCAATGAAATGATATCTCACACAATGAGGACTCTATGAATGGATTTTTGTAGTCCGACATGGCTTTATAATCCCATCTCTATGCGCGTTTCGGCTATTTAGCCTTCATCAGGAAGCCATGAAAAATAGAAAAAACCTGAAAGTTAAAAGTGATTTCAACAGGTCGACCATCCTTTATGGATCATCAATGCAAAATGTGGGCAAGGATCTGGCCCAAGGGAATCAGAAAAAGAGTTGATTCCTAATGCGGTTCGATATAGTATGGAATGGGCTCCTGTGAAAGTGATGTGACGGTGAAAACGGGTACTTCTTCGCCTGTGCAGATAATAAATGCTATTGCACTAACGCGTTCTTAAACTGGTTTTACTTCACTTTCTGTGATGAAAGCCCGCGTATGGGTGCTGACTGCCTTGCGTTACTCAGGGCCCATGTCCGAGGTCTGCCTTACGTTGCTGCAACCAATGTAGGGTAATCAGGGGAACCCCTATTTATATACAGTTGTTAACCCGCTGGACCTACAATATAGGCTAGCTTTCACATCACCATTACAAGGGCAGAAGCGGCAATATGTTCTAGCGTCGAGGGGTGCAAAATGTCTCACACTGGCTCACCTTAAGAGCAATACCTTTAACCTTCCAATACATTTCTATTACCTGCTGTTCTGCGTACTGCATTTACAATAATCACTGGCAAAGCCAATCGAGCTTACTTTGGCAAGCTTTTGTTATGATTATTTTTTTATTACAAGCAAAAGCCACTCAAATAATAAGAAGATATGGAAAATGCAACTTGCTGCTGTCTAAACTTGACGACATTATGCTTGCAATAAAAAATCTAAATTTGAAAAACGCACTGCATATAACTTAAATAGAACAGCATTGGTGTTTCCTTGCAGGAAGCTGTTACTTAGAACAGGTAAAGAAACATTTTAGTACTAATTCACATCACATTAAAATATAATTCAGAATGACACAATGAAAAGGTACTACTGGCTTTGAATTACTATAACCTGAACACCAGCAGTGGCTCCTACATTAGGGCTGAGTAGCGCCGCCCCACCTGCCACCACCCTCAAATAAAACGATAATAAAACGGATTTTAAACCCGTTTTATTATTGTTTTATTTTAATCCCCTGGACCCGCCCCCAGGACTCTGACGAGTCTTGGGGGCGGGTCCAGGGGATGACACTGCTGGTGGGAGAGTGGTGGGCACTTGCTTCACTAAGCATAAGGGTTTGGTCAGCTGTCTCAGGCCAGCCAAATCCTCATGTGCAGTGAAGCTCTCTCCAGCCCCAGCTGCGCTGCTGGGTGTGGAGGGAGAAGGCACAGGCTCCCAGTCTGCCTGGGAGTGCAAGTTGCCAGCGCTCAGGCCAATCCTGACACTGCTTTCATGCAGCGTTGTGATTGGCCGCAGTGCAGTCTGGGAGCCTTTGCCCAGAAGAAGGAAGATCGCAATGCAGCGGGCGACGGCTGCGTTCATGTAAGCTTTTTTAGTTTTAGTTTTTGAGTGGAAATCTTCTACCAGAATGGTTTGTCAGAGACGGTAACAAACACCAAAACCCTTGCCTACTAAGTCATTCTGTCAGATTACATATAAAACAAAATACTTCTGTACCCTAGGCCCCCGCAAAATTTCATTCGTGCCAGCCAGTGGCGGCCACCATAAACAAAGGGTGGTGAGGCGGGTGGAGGGAACGCGGGAGGGGTCGCGTCGTGCGGCCGGGGGGGATGGTAATAATTTTTTATTTTATTTTAAAGAACTTACCTTAAGCCGACATCCACCTCCCCTCCGCGTCGCGTTATGTTAAAAAATTCTTATAAAGTGCACGTACACAGATTGGTTTCAGGCGCTGCTCTAAGAGATGCTGGAGCCCTATTGCATTAATCGTAGGCTTGTCTGAACAACCATGTCTTGAGAAGTTTCCTGAAACTCAAGAGGTCAGTGCAGGATCTAATTTCAGAAGGAAGGGAATTCCAGAATCTGGGTGCAAGTACTGCGAATCTGCAGCCGCCCTGTCGCTTCAGTTTGTAGGAGGGTGTCACCAGGAGGTGCATGTGAGCTGAGCGCAGGTTGCGAGTGGGTGTATGCCTTTGAATAAGGCTTTCAATAAATTTGGGACTTCTGCCATACAAGGACTTGAAGATAAGGCAGACAACTTTAAAGGCGCATCGCTGTGGGATGGGAAACTAATGCAACTTCCTCATGAGAGGGATGCCATGTTGCCATCTAGGCTGCTGGGAGATCAGTTTAGCAGCCTGGTTCTGCACTAATTGCAGTCTTTTAGTTAAATATAGTGGAATGCCAAAGTATAGTGAATTGGCATAGTCTATATGAGACATGACCATGACTAGAACAACCTGCATCAGTGCTTCCTGAGTGAGAAGTCTGCTGATCTTTCTTAACTTCCTTAACTAAAAGAAGCAGGTTGAAATTACTGATCCAATTTGAGTATCCATTGAGAGGTCACAGTTAATTGTCACTCCAAGACTCTTAGCAGAGGGGGATGGAGTGGGGGGGGGGGGATCCCAGTTCAGTTGGCCAGAAGTATGAGCTCCATGGATTATGGGTACCCCCTGTCAGGAAAAATTTAGTCTTCTCCGGGTTAAGTTTTAAATGATTGCTGTTCATCCAATTGCGGATGTGCAGCATAGTTGTTTGAAATTCAAGAACCGATTCAGGAGTGTTACTAATGGTGAACATTAATTGAAGGTCGTCTGCATAGTTGAAGGTGCACACCTTTCTCTCTTTCAAGGACCGGATTCAGTGGGAGAAGATAGAGGTTAAACAAATGAGGGGATAGTGAGGAACCCTGCGGACCTCCACAATTGTTCCTCATTTTGGGTGCCGTGAACTGAGATGTGCAGACCAATTGGGAGCGGTCCTCCAGGAATGATCTAATCCAGCTAAGAGCCGATCCCTGGATACCTGCATCCCTGACACGGTCGACCAAGATGCCATGGTCGACCGTGTCAAAAGCTGCTGAGAGATCCAGCACTACCAGGGCCTGCGGAGAGCCTTTGTCGGCCTCCTTCCGGAGTGTGTCCAACACAGTCAATATCACTTCCTCTGTTGAGTGGGCTGGGCGGAACCCTACTTGGTGAGGGTCAAGGTATTCAGACTGTTCGATAAAGGCACAAAGGCATTTGGATATGTGAGCTTCCAGTACCTTGGCCAAATATGGGAGCAAAGAGATCGGGCGATAGTTGGTCAGAGTCTGAGGATCAGCCCCTGGTTTTTTCAGAAGAGGGATGATAATTGCTTCTTTAAAGGCCCTGGGGACGCAGCCCTTAGATAGTGACTCGTTCAGAAGAGGGCCGGCCCAGGGAGTGCAGTGAAAGCTTCCTTTAAAATATGGGGTGGACAGCAGTCCCTGGGTGATCCAGATTTTACCTTGGTCAATAAGTCCAGAAATACTTGGTTACTTATTGCCGGGAATTGCTTGAGAGAACAAGGGTTTCTCGGCATTGATGGAAGTGCCTCAGAAGTGGGGCATGTAGGAATGCTAGCTTTGATCGTTGTGATTTTATCAAAGAAAAAAGTATTCAAGGAGTTGCAGAGTGTTGGAGAGGGTATAGGTTTTATAGTGACTCTGTCAGGGTTGGACAGTTCATTAACATCAGAAAATATTTCCTTTGATCTATTGGTGGTACTCAGGATTTTTGAAGAAAAATAGGCGGCCTTGGTGGTTAAAATAGATTGTTTGTATTCTTTCAGGGAAGCTAAATAAATTGCGCTTCCTCTTCTCTTCCCAGCAGCCTCTGTGACAGACTCCCATCCAATCCCAGCGCTGCTCTCCTAGGGAAGCAGCACAGGGATTGGCCTGAGAGGGCTGAAAAGATGCTCCTCTCAGGTCAGGGAGTCTGTAGGGTTTCTCCAGCCCGGCTGCTCAATGCAGCCGGGCTGGAGAAACCTAAGTGTGCATGTGTGTTTTGGTCGGCCTGTGACGGCCGGTCAAAACGGTGGGCAGTCAAAATATCGAAAAATAAATATCGACCTACACTAATATCGAGGTGACAATATCGAAGGGACAGAATATCGATGTTAAGAATATCGATGGACAGAATATCGACCCTAAGGTAAGTAATATCGAATTTTTTTATATCGATGTAAGTAATATCGAAGTTAGTAATATAGGGGCCCATTACGATACCCGGCGTAAAAAAATCCGCCAGGCATGGAAGCGGCAAAAATCCGCCCGCACACACCGTCTGAACACCGACCACGCCATTACGATTACACAAACCGAAAACCGCCATCGGCGGAAAAATCACACAAGATACCGCCCGCCATCGTCCGAGTCGGAGTCAAACCGCCCGCCACGGACGGAAACACGCACGACAACACAAAACCGCCCGCCCTCACGGCCGACACACCGCACGTGAAATTACGATCGCACCGCCATGAGCGCGGGAAAACTACAAATATACCGCCCGCCAGCGCAAACAACGCCGATGAGAATCGACACGGCAGAAGCCATGGCGCCCACGTACCTGCACAGAAACCATCCGCTCACAAAACCAATAGCACACAACATGGCCAACAAGTCCACACAGCAAGGCACGCACAAATACACAAGCACAGTACACATCCCGAAAACACCCCCCGGACAAACAAAAACTACAAAGGCCAGAACCCCAGACACAACACACCTGAAAACAACAGACCATGAGGACACACCCACATAGGTAAGTACAAAAGCAGCACTCCCACAGACCACAACCCCTTGCAACATTGCAAACCAGAGAGGAGAGGAGAGGACACAGTGACACAGCAAGGACAGCAGCACACCACAGAAACGCACACATCACAACCACCACCACCACCACCAAACACCTGCACCACAAACCCCCTGCACATTACACAACACACACCGCACCAGCACCACAAACACCATGGCACCACAAAGAATGCCCAAGTTCACGCCCATTGAGCTGACGGTCATGGTCGACGAGATCATCAAGGTGTACCCACAAATCTATGGGAACATGGTCCAGCACACACCACTAGCCACCAGAAACAGAATGTGGAACCGGATCGTAGACCAGGTCAATGCAGTCGGGACCCTGCCCAGGAACAGAGGAGAAATAAACAAACGTTGGAATGACGTCAAGAGCCTGGTCAAGAAGAAGGAGGGCAAAAACAGAGAGCTGGCTGCCGTCACTGGCGGAGGGAATCCCGCACTCTTCAAGACCTTCAAAGCGTGGGAGGAGAAGGTGCGAGTCATAATACATCCGGAGATCCTCGCCGGATTAGCAGGGGAGTGGAGGCTGGTAAGTACAAACTAATGTATACCAGCACACCGCTATGTACTCACATGCACTACCACCATGCCACAGCTCCCAGGGACAAACACCCCCATGTCCAGCACACAATACACAACACATCACACACACATGCAACAGACACCACCACACACAGCCCAAACCGAACAACTGTAAGATACGTGGGGACATGTGTACACTCAGCCAGCCACGTAACCACCAACAGGTCCCCAAATATGCCAGAAGCGCCACAACGAGCACCCACCACACCCATGTGTCCGCCACAGCTGCACTAACCGACAAGTAACAGGTAAGTGGCAGGAACACAAAGTGCAGTGGGTGGGACGGTGGACAGCCCAAGTACAACACACACCAGGCCCCTAGTCCCACAGCACAGCAAGGAGGAGCATCCCCCACACCCCACAGCCACGTGTCAGCCACCGCAGTGCACAACGACAGCCGAAAGGCAGACATCACGGTCCACAGCAATCGGTGTCAGTGGGTGTCCAGCCACCCCCACGACCCACAACACCCCCCCACCCCCACAGACCTGCAACATGGAGCACCCCCCGCTTAGAGCCATGTGGCATCCAGTACAGTGCACGCACGAACAACTTGCAGGTGGGAAACTGGACAGGGCTGGATTACTGGAGGCATGAGGACCGGAACACGACCAACACATGGGACATGTCACGTAGCAGACGAACACGCAGCACCGCCCACCGTCACGAACAAGTGAACAATGTGCACACGGACATGAACAACAGACTCACACCCCACATGACCCATCACAGACATAGCAACACCCAAGGAGCCACGTCTGCATGCACAAGCCACACTGAATATAGTACCACACGGCAGCCACTGTGCAACTCATCACACACAACCGAAACACCATTGAAGTCCTGTCCATGTAGCCCCTACTGCCTGTCAACCACACACCCCACAACTACGCCTATGTAAGACAAACAACACTAGACGCAACAGAGCGGAACAACATAAATGCACACGAACACCACTGAACCCATCAAACACACAGACACACCATGCACATACAACATACCATCCATCCCATCCGTCAGCCCCAGTCTCATGAAAGGCATGTCATCCGCACAGCTGCCACACATACAGCAGTCACGCTAAGATACATGCCCATGACCAACCATGTGCCAGAAGTCAATGAAGCGCACGACACACTGTGAGCAACAGCACACAACATGGGCCACACCCCCGAGCACTGCAGTGATGCACATGGCACAGGGCAGCACGCACACCAAGGAGATGGGACAACTGCAATACGTTGGCTGGCACACAACCATCACTCACTCATAACGATGCGTCCAATGCCATGTCCAGTAATCACAACAGACAGCAAATATGCAGGCCATGTCAAGCATGCACACACCTCAAACCATGCACTGTCATGCTGCCACAACACATGTCACGTTCGGCACCCATGGCTCACAGCATGTACCCCAAAAGCATATTCCCTCCCAAATGCGAATCTGGGGCATGGCCCCCATGTTGCCATATGCGTTCCTAAGCGTTCCATTTGAACCCCAAAAGCATATTCCCTCCCAAATGCGAATCTGGGGCATGGCCCCCATGTTGCCATATGCGTTCCTAAGCGTTCCATTTGAACCCCAAAAGCATATTCCCACCCAAATGCGAATCTGGGGCATGGCCCCCATGTTGCCATATGCGTTCCTAAGCGTTCCATTTGAACCCCAAAAGCATATTCCCTCCCAAATGCGAATCTGGGGCATGGCCCCCATGTTGCCATATGCGTTCCTAAGCGTTCCATTTGAACCCCAAAAGCATATTCCCTCCCAAATGCGAATCTGGGGCATGGCCCCCATGTTGCCATATGCGTTCCTAAGCGTTCCATTTGAACCCCAAAGCATATTCCCTCCCAAATGCGAATCTGGGGCATGGCCCCCATGTTGCCATATGCGTTCCTAAGCGTTCCATTTGAACCCCAAAAGCATATCCCCTCCCAAATGCGAATCTGGGGCATGGCCCCCATGTTGCCATATGCGTTCCTAAGCGTTCCATTTGAACCCCAAAAGCATATTCCCTCCCAAATGCGAATCTGGGGCATGGCCCCCATGTTGCCATATGCGTTCCTCAGCGTTCCATTTGAACCCCAAAAGCATATCCCCTCCCAAATGCGAATCTGGGGCATGGCCCCCATGTTGCCATATGCGTTCCTAAGCGTCCCATCTGAACACCAAAAGCAAAGTACAAACCAGACCCAGGATGGGCCAGGAGCCCGCATACACCAGAGTCACAATAAGTAGGGGCACAGCAACACACCCATCGGCATGGCCAATCCGTCCCATGCCACATGTGCACAGCACACAGTCCCATTGCCAAGCACACACAACTACAAATGCTACAGCCACACACACGCCTCCGGGAAACCCATGTACGAGATTGCACGAACTGTTAATGTCAGACGACAAATACATACTTCGCCAGGTGCAACACAATAACAAATCTCATTCTCTCCACAGGTGACGAACTGCTGGATGCTGGGGATGGAGCCAGCAGCCAGCACAGCCAGCCTACAAGCCCCCAACGAGGACACACGGATGTGGAGGATCTGTCCTCCTCTTCGGACACGGACCACCAAGCAGGCCCATCTGGTGTGGCAGGGCCCAGCCGCTCCCCAGGACCCCTCCTACCCACCAACCCATCATCCAGGGCTGCTGAACATTCCCAGCCCCCTGCTGCCACTGTCGTTGCGGCCACACCCACGGTCATTGCGGCCACTACCACTGCCGCAACCGCCACCATCGCCGCACCGACCACCACCGCCGCCACCACCACCACGTCTTCGCTGGCACCAGCCCCAGCGCAGGTGGTGGCCCGGCCGACTGGATCCACCCTGGGAGCCACAGCGAGGACCGTGGTGAGCAATGTGGCTAGTGGGCAGGCCGGTGGCAGCAGGACTGGTAGGAGGAGCAGGGTCAGGGAAACGCCAGCCTCCCCTGGGAGCCATGCCCTGCCTCAAATGGCCAGAGTCCTTGGGGCCTATGAAGAGGCCCAAGGACAATGGGTCAGGTCTGCTTCAGACACGCGGGAGGTGCTGGGGGTGCTGAGGTCCATGGACGCCCGTATGGGCCAACTCGTGGACCTCATGGGCCAGCTGGTGGTGGCGGTGAGGTCACAGCCAGGGACAGCAGCTCCCCCTCCGCCACCACCTGCCGGGGCGCAGGGTCGAGCAGCAGTGTCCAGTTCCCCTGCGTCCACAGCCAGTGAGCACACCTCAACCACCAGCATGTCGCAAGCAGGCACCCCCTCGCAAACGTGGAAGGGGCCGTCCGAAGTGGAAACCGATCTCCCGGGAGGACTTCGCACGCTCCAAACGCAAGTGAGGCAGCCAGCCAGCCTTCCTTGACCAGCCACTGCATTGACTTGGACTACGATCCCACTCCACACAGCCATCTGGATGGCATGTGTGTGTTGGACTATGGACATAGAACCAGTGGGTACACCCTGAGCATCACGCAGCCATGACCGACAGCTCATTGTCACTGCACGCACCACTTTTGTCATCACCTTACACACAATCACATGTCACAGTTTGAAATAAATGCACCTCTTACACTAACTGCTGTTTGTGCCCTGTGTTTTATTTGTACGGAATACAACGGCCACCTTGGGCGGAAAGGCACCTGATGCGTGGCATGGCAATGGAATCCGGAGGGCCTGTAGGGACCTAGGGGTGGGAGACAGAACAGGAGCACATTCAATGAGTGTGTCACACACCCATCACACAGTACATGTCAACAACTACAAGCAATGTACACACATCGCACAGAGCAATAGGGCACAATGCCACAGCCACCAACAGTGGCATACTACCCTGGCCATGGAGCGTTGACACACAGCACGCAGTGAACAAACGGCCACCCTGACACAGCACACACACACCTGCACAGATACAGCCACATCAGCCGTCGTACATGGACACTCACCGTCAAGTGAAGTAGCGGGCGATGAGCTGCTGCCGCACATTACCAGCTTCCTCCTCTCCGCTGTCCTCCTCACTCGAGCTGTCCTGGTCTGCGGGCTGGGGCCCTGGTTGATCTCCGTCATCCACGATGAGGGGGATCTGCTTCCGAATGGCCAGATTGTGCAGCATGCAGCACGCCACCACTATCCGGCACACCTTCTGTGGGGAGTACGCCAGCGCACCCCGGTGCGGTCCAGGCACCTGAACCTGGACTTTAGGAGGCCAAAGGTACGCTCGACCACACGTCTGGTCCTCCCATGTGCCTCATTGTAGCGATCGTCTGCTGGGGTGCGAGGATTCCTCAATGGACTGAGCAGCCATGCCCCATTCGGGTACGCAGAGTCACCTGGGTGTGAGGGACACAGAGAACCGTTGCTATTCCAACTGGACAGGGGACAGCATCGCACAACCAGCACGCTACACCACTCCACATACTCACCGACAATACAGCCACGATCCTGTTGCATATTGGACATCAGTCGTGGCAAGATGCTGTTGCGCATTATGTGTGCGTCATGGGCCGAGCCTGGGAACTTTGCACACACGTGGGTGATCACCATGTCCGCAAGGCACACCACTTGCACATTCAGGGAGTGCGTGTGCTTCCTGTTGCGGTACAGGTGCTCAGTGGCCTGTGGTGGAACAAGGCCGACATGTGTGCAGTCAATGGCTCCAACGACGTGTGGGATTCTGCCAAGGGCATAGAATGCACCCTTCACTGCCGCCAATTCACGAGCCCTGGGGAAGCGGATGTACCTGTTTCGGTACAGCATCATGGCTGCCAGTACATCCCTCAGCACCTTGCTGAACATGGGCTGGGACATCCCTCCTCCAATGCCCACTGTGTGCTGGAATGACCCAGTGGCGAAGAAATGCATGGCGGCCATCACCTTAGCCGTGGGGGTGACAGCAGTCGGATACACCCTGCGGGGACGGAGATGGGGTTCTAACATGGCACACAGTCGATGCAGGGTTGGCCTGTCCAGCCAAAACTTCCTAATAACCTCTGTATCGTCCATGTCCGCCAGCAATTGGTATGGGCGGTCAATGTTCGGTCTCCGCCTAGGGACAATGGCAGAGGACACATGTCAAAGCAACACGACACATAGCAATTTCGCATACACATCACTGACATGACTGAGCAAGCACATGAGCCACAGCCCAGCTGTCAAGCTGGGACGGCACGGCCACAATACACTTACACAGGTCTCCCAACAATGGCAATGGCTAGTGATACAAACCACTGCCATGTGCATGCACATGGGGATCTAGGCCCCAATGACTTGCGGGGCGTGCTGATGGGGACTGACTGCATATCCGTCAAGCGGCAACGCCACGGCAACATGAATGTCTGCTGAGCATGGAACTGCTTCCGCGGCTGGATGAGTATGGCACACGACGACGACGATGTGGGCACAGGCTGAGCGGCCAAAACAAGTGGGACCTGTGGCACGAGGGGATATGAGACAGTAGTAGGTATCAGCACTGCACCCTATGTACAGCACTGTACGGATCACACCTCCCGAAACATTGACAGGTGTCCACATTGACAGCCCCATGCCAAGACGGCTGTGTGCTTGCAGTCACACGTGAGAGGTTACATTGCACGTGCCAGGTGGCAGACGTACATAGTGGGAGCTGGCATGTGTGTGCATGTGTCTCCTGTTCAGGATCCACCAGATGGGCGCTGACTCTGTACTGACCATTGGACACAGCATGTTCCGTGGAAGGCTTGTGTGTGTGGGATGGTGGCACTGGATGTGCCTCCGTTGGGTGGGGGCCATGCACAGGGCGGGTACGTCGATGATTGCGCATTGTTGGTCACGGTGGGTGCACCAACTAAGATGTGTTGCCCTGTGTTCAATTCCTATGTCCGCATGATGATGGACTGTAGATGTGGGCAGACTACACATTGGTCGATGTGCTGTCTATATGCATGTGCCTTCACACCAGGCACAGCTGCCCCTGCACATGTGACCCCTGCTGGACTCGCTGCTGGGTCTGTGGAGCTGATGCACCTTCTGCGCGTGGGGCGGACAGCTCTCCTCACTTCCCTCATTGCGCATGTCATGACTTTGCCGCAGGTGACATAGATCATGGAGGGCCCACATGTACGCGTGGGTAGGCTACACATGATTGTTCACTGGTCGCCACCCCCAGTCAGTGTTTCGAATGGGAAGGTTGTCGTGCTGGTGGTATGTTCGATGTGGCGGATGGGCGGGCCTAGGTGCGGGCTTACATTCCGGACATGGGGGTAGTTGGATTGGCGACTAGTTGCAGTACACACGGGACACGTCTCTTCCTTTCCACATCTGGGTCATCCCTTGTACTAACTGACAGTGATACAGTCATCTTCGCCCCAGCCCTCATGTCCTACCCTCGCTCCCCCAATATGCATGCTCACCTGCGAGGCTAGCGCTTGCACAGGCAGCCCCAAGCTCGCACCAGAGAGGGCAAGGAGTGTATGTGTGGGTCCAGTTGCACGAGTGGGCTGTCTCAGGGTATGATGTGTGGCGGGACGCCGTCCACCTGCGTGGTGCCCCAAATGGAGACCCGGCCTGCATGGACTATGCATCACAGTCTTCGCCTTCCGGATCCGCCACCTGCGACACCCAGTGGCTGTGGCTGCCCTTGCGGCCAGGCTGCGTCCGTCTGTGGCTGATGGCCCACACATTCACTCTTTGGCCTCTCTGGGGAGGGCTCGGGGGTGGTGGCGCACGCGCTTGCACTTAGTCGCAATGGCATGTGGCGTGGTTGGTATGATGGGCAATGGATGGGATGGTGCGAGCCACCTCCCGTGACGTCAGTGCTGCTCGTGCTGTGGTGCGTCCCCCCTACACTTCCATTTGACTTGTGCCATGCTAGACGTTGAGGTTCTATTGCCTGCGTGATATGACCAGGAGGAGCGCGAGGAGACCTCTCACACACCATGCTCCACTGCCATCCCGTGCCCTGTATCGCCTGTGCGGATTGGAGAAGTGTGGCTCAATGGTTAGAGCGGCACACCCTGATGCAGAGATCTGGCCCGGGACCAGGGTTCAATTCCCGCCTCGGCGGGTCTTGGGCTCAATTTCCTCAGACCTGATAATTCTCGCCTCGGTGCCTATTCTAATCATGGGTCCCACTCTGCAACTCTGGGCAATAGCTTGCTTAATCTCCACAACGGCCCCAACAGCGCTGGGATGCCTGGCTTCACCCTGGGGGTGCCCAGGAGTGGACATTTCACAGGGAAAAAGCCAGGAAGGGTTCCACAGCGGTATGCGTACAGCGCCTGGACACCCCTTTGGGGGTATGGGTGCGCTTTACAAGTACAAATTTCATTTCATTTCATTGACTATGTTGGGGTTACACCTGGTCGACTGGGGCTGTGTGTGCCTTGTCAAGGGGCATGGCGGGCGCACAACAGGATCCAGCTTGTCCACAGAGGGTGGGCTGAGGTGCGCCTGGTACCGCTTTGTACGTGTGCCCGGCTGCTGTGCACACACGTGTTCACTCCCCCCCCGACAGGTGTCCTCTCACAATGCCCAGGGAAGCGGTGGTGTACTGTTCATGACCCCTCCCAACACGGCGTGCTCCAACTTGGCATGTGCGCATCTACCCGTCACACCCACCCACCTGAGCACTGCGTCCATACGACTTCACACGACACATGTGTGTCTTCCACAGTTGTGCTACTCATTTGCGTTGACATCCAATACCAGTGGACTACATGGTCATGTCACGACTGCCGTGTACTTCACATACTCTCATCCTCTCTCATTCGTACTTGTGAAATGAGTCAGCGGAGACAGTTTTGGTTTCAAACATTATATTGAGTCTTCTGTCCTCTGTGATGCAGTATAGTGGACACTACTGGCAGCGGAATACATGTTGAGGATATACTGAGCATGATTGCAAATGGGATAGGGTGTGGGGTTACATGTGATTGGCTGTTGCATGTGGGATGTGGGCTTCAGAGTGACATCTGCTTGGCCAAGGCTGTGCTAATGTACATTTACGTATAGCTGCGGAGCTGCGGACTTTGACACAGACGGTATACATGTAGCCTACCAGACCGCTTGGCATCATGGGCACAGTCCATCTCAGTTCCATGTGACAGGTTTGCTGCGGTTGTTCCTCATGCACGCGTGCATGTGAGATGACATCAGGGCATGTGCTTGCGTGCATGCAGCGGTGTGCCACTTGTTGTTGCACTGTGGTGGTTACTGGACATGTCACAGTCACTGGGGTCGTGTTGTTGTTGTATGCACTTGTCGTCCATGCAAAGGTCCTGGTATGGGATTCCCGGGGCGGGGGTGGGAGGGGTGCAGCACCCACAGACTCCAGGCGACCTATTCATGTCCACTGAGCGGTGTGTGTGTCCATGTGCGCTGGATCCATGTCGTGTCCTGGTTGTTCGTGCAGTTCCGTCCATGTGGGTGCGATACACAGAGCCCATGCCACTGCCTCCCACGATGCATGCGGTGTTCCTGGATGTGATGGGGAACAGTGTGCATGTCCCGGTCATATCCGATGTCATGGCGATGTCGTTGATGGTGTGGTTACAGTTGCCGGTCGTTTGGTATGGCTGTTGTGGTGGTGACTGGCCAGTCCGTGCGGAAGCTAAGCATGGGTGCGGGGTTGGACATCATAGGTCAATCGGGGAACCTGCGTTGTGGTCCGACGAATTTACAGGTTGTCAGGTATGCGATGCCGTCCAGCAGGGCTTCCATGTCATTGGTGGTGTACATGTTTGCCAGCCAATGTAGCGGATGGTGGCTGTCAAGGTGTTGTTCGTAAGTTGTCCCTTGGAGGACCATGATGGGGCATGCTGGGTGACATTCGATGTAGCTGTTCTCGATGATCCGTCGTGTGGAGGCACAGTGGTCCCATTTCAGTGCGGGTGCGATGTTGGCCACATACGCCATGCCCCCATAGGCAGAGCAGGCCCTGTCGTGTGCGTCCAGAGGGAGGAGTAGTGGTAGCAGGTCCGCCTTCAGACATGCCGGGTTGGAGAGGCATATCTCCACGGGATGCTGGTAGGGACACCTCCGACAGTAGAAGACGGGCATGACGCAGCTGAACAATGTGATGCGGTAAGTCAGTCGGTAACTTACGTTCAGCAGGGACAGGAGATCGCATCCCAATATATGAAACAGGTTGGTTTTGTACAGCTTGAGCTGTTCGGCGTAGTTGGGTAGGTGTGTTGCGGTTGCCATTTCGCAGCGGTGCGTTGTGGTGGCGTGCTCCGGCTGTGTGTGCAGTCTGCAATGTGCACGCTCCGAGGTTGCTGTGAGCTCTGTGTAGTCGTAGGGAGACAGGACTTGTGTTCTGTTGGCTTGTTTGGAGGACACGGGCCCTCATCCCACATGCTTCTCAGACAGTTCAAGGTCAGTGATGTGTGACTCCTTCCAATTAACTTGCATGTGGCCGACATGGGGGAGTGTTTTCTTCTTTCTTCCCCGTCCGTTGTGTGCTTCTGTGATATGCGCTATCTGCCCTGTGGTCGGTCTCCTCGGCATGCCTGTGTTGGTCTATTCTTGGACAATGGCTGTATTCACCGGCTTCTGTCGTAGGGCTGTGGTTTCGGAGTTGGAATGGAAGGTCATTCAGTGCTGTCTGCTCTCCCTTGTGTGGGCGGCAGGCTGCCTTTCCGCTCTGTGTTGGGCCTTGTGTGTGAATGTTATTCTTGGGCCACCTGTTGTCGGTCCCCGGGCTCTTTGGTGTTCCGTTTTATATGTCTTGTTCATATGTGCAGGGTGGTATGGGTGTTTCAGTGTGGTACTGGCGTTCCTCTTCCCGAAGGGGCCCTGCTTCTCCTAGTTGGTGTTGCCGCCGCTGTGTGCTACGCCATGTTTGTTACACTGGGGTGTGTCCTGCTGTTGCGTGTCTTCACTGACATGTGTGCGTCGGTTGTGTGGCGTTGGGTGTTGTCCGTGAATTGGGCGTTGGGGACATGTCTGTGGCAGGCCTGTCACGTGTCATGTGCGTTCGGGGTGGGGCTGATGTGTGTGCTGCTTGGTTGTGTCCCTGTGTCTGTGTGCGACGCATGCATGGCGCTGCGGTTGGCCTCTGCGTTGTGCGCATGTGTGGCGGCGTCATCGCCGCTTTGGGGCCGTGACGGGGTTGTTGGTTCCTAGTCCCAGGTGGTGTGTACACATGTGTTACGCGATGTTACGATTTGGCCTGTGTGTCATATGTGGATGCAATGGTGGATGTGTAGTGTACACGCGCTGGTGGGGGTTGTCCGCTTTTCCGCCCTTGCACTGTGTGCGCTGTTTGCGTGCACTTGTTGTGTGTGTGCCTACCTGCGTCTCCGCGGTACGTTGCGTCCTTGGTGGTGCATCAGCAGGAGCATGGGGAGGGCCTGCAGTGCTGGATTCATGCTCGGGGAGCCGCTTCTTCGTTGTCCGTGCTCGGCGTCCGTGTTACCGCTTCGGTTTGTCGTACGGTATCTCTTGGCCGTGGGAGCCGTTTGTTTGATGCATCGTAATTTATACGCCGGGCGGGACGTGTTTCGTCGGACGGTGTGTGTCAGTTGGGCTGCGCCGCTACGTGTACGGGCGCACTTTGATGGCGGACGGTGTTGCTGGCTTGCCGGCGGTGTTTGGCCTACTTTTCGCATCGTAATTGGGCGGGCGTGTGGACTGCTGCGTGCCGGCGGTAACTGGTGGTTTTTGCATCCGCCAGCACGGCGGTTGTGCTTCCGCCCGCCATCGTAATGAGCCCCATAGATATCAAATATATCGATGTTACTAATATCGATGTTACTAATATCGATATTTATATTATTGTTATGTATTTTGTTATGTATTTAATATGTATGTGTTATATGTGTTTTTGTTAAGTGTTCTACTTGTCTAAAAATATATGTATACAATTTTTATATGTTAATAATGTTTTTATAAGTTATTTTTGTTTTTTAGTACTGTAGCGGGTAGTGGGTTTATAGGGGAATAGGTTGGGAAGTAATTTAATTATACTAAATTAATTATTAATTTTTAGGAATTATAGATTAATTTTAATTATATTTTTCGTTTAAGTTCTGTAGCGTGTTGTGGATTTATAGGGGAATAGGGTGGGAAGTAATTTAATTGTAATTAAGTCATAATTTATTTTAATTAATTGGTATTGATAATTATATTATTGTTAATTAATTAATAATTGATAATTAATTTTTATTAATTGATTAATTGATCATAATGTTAAGTGTATTATTTTATTATTGGAGTGTGTTGTGCGTTTATAGGGGAATAGTGTTGGAAGTAATTGAAATCTAATTAAGTAATTATTAAATTTATTGTTGGGTATTGATAATTAATTTATTGGACATTAATTATTAATTGGTAATTTTTGTAAATTATAATTTTTTTGTTATGAAAATTAATTTATTGTTGTTTTATCATTCATTGGTAATTAAATATTATTAAATATTATTTATTGATAAATTTAATTAATATACTAATAAGTAATTATTAATTGGTAATTAATGTTTAGTAATTATTATTATTGGTATAAAGAAGCATTTAATTGTTCAATATTTGTTAATTGGTAATTAAGTTTTAATAATTAATATGTTTTTGTTATTAAAAATATTTTATTGTTCAATATTTATTATTTGGTAATTAATATTAATTAATTATTATTTATTGGCATTTATTATTAATTTATTGTTAATACATTTTTCATTGGTAATTATGTTTTTAATAATTATTTATTGGTATTTGTAAATAGTTTAGAGTTATTTAATAATTAATTCATTAATTATTTAAAAAATTATTTTATTTATAAGTATGTTATTTTTAACTTCTACGCTATCCAACACTTTCCCTACTGTTGCACTCTCTGGAGTTGGAATAGTAATTTTTACCCCTACGCTATCCAACACTTTCCCTACTGTTGCACTCTCTGGAGTTGGAATAGTAATTTTTACCCCCCGCTATCCAAGACTTTCCCTACTGTTGCACTCACTGGAGTGGGAATAGTAATTTTTACCCCTACGCTATCCAACACTTTCCCTACTGTTGCACTCTCTGGAGTTGGAATAGTATTTTTTACCCCTACGCTATCCAACACTTTCCCTACTGTTGCACTCTCTGGAGTTGGAATAGTAATTTTTACCCCTACGCTATCCAACACTTTCCCTATTGTTGCACTCTCTGGAGTTGGAATAGTAATTTTTACCCCTACGCTATCCAACACTTTCCCTACTGTTGCACTCACTGGAGTGGGAATAGTAATTTTACCCTCCCGCTATCCAACGCTTTCCCTACTATTGCACTCCCTGGAGTGGGAATAGTAATTTTTACCCCTACGCTATCCAACACTTTCTCTACTGTTGCACTCTCTGGAGTGGGAATAGTAATTTTAAGTTCTACGCTATCCAATATTTTTTTACTGTTGTTTTTTTGGGAGTTGTAATAGTAGTTTTATTTCCTCCGCTATTTAATATTTTTGGTATTATTTTAGTTAATGTAGTATATAATTAATTTTAAAAATATTTAAAGTAAATTTAATTTTTTTAATTTGTTATACATAATTATTTAATTTTTATTTATGTTATTGTTTTATGTGTATAGATGTATTTGTAATTTATAATATTTTTTAATAATTTATAATTTATTAAAATAATTATTAAAACTGATTATTAAGTAAGTATATGTATTATATATTAGATGTATATGTTTAATTAATGTTTTATTAAATTATATATATTACTTATTAATTTTAAACATTATAAAATATTTTTAACTATGTTTATTTTATTTATAAGTATTATTTAGTTTATTTTACATATTTGTTTTTAACAAAAAAAAAACGATATTTTTAATAACGATATTTTTGACATCGATATTTTTTTTCGATATTTTTGTACTTACCATGTTGTAGATAGCATATCGATATTCTTGACATCGATTTTCTTGCTCCGATATTTTTGTAGGTCGATTTTTTGACCTTCGATATTTTGTCAGTGATCCGGCCAAAACACATATGCGCACATAGCACTCCTCTTCCCTCTCCCATGCCTCGGGCCTGCGCCCCCCTCCCTACAGCGCTGGCTCACAGCCGGCAATGGAAAATAAAATGATTTGCTGGCTCTGAGCCGAGCAGTGGGGCAACACTCCTCCGCCATTGTGGAGGAGCCACTGCTGGTGCCAGCCTAAAGTTGTATAATTTCAGGTATTTTGTGGTACAATTGTTGTGCAAAATGCATGCGATTATGCCATTACATCACAGAGCATAACTGAGACTTACTTTGGGTAAAAATCCTATAAGGGAGCACAGAAAGAATGTGAAGGAACCAAATGTGAGCAGCTGTTGTTCTCTTCACGTGTAATTTCTCGCAAATATTTTGAGCGCAAAATGCGTACTCCCACCAAAAATTAAAATAGACGTCAAGGTGAATTTTGCACTAAAAATAGTGGAGAACGCAAAAGCAAGCATTTCACTTAATAACACATAATTTTGCGTAATGTTTTGGGTATTTTGCATAATTTCAACAAAGGAAATTTCACACAGACCTAGTCAGCACATCTTAACACAGTGTAATACCAAACTACCATTAAAGGCCTATTGTCTTTAAAATGAATTTTCCACAATAAATAAGTTAGAACTACTGTCTTGTCATAACTTCTAATAATAATGAGTTTCTGCCCTATATAATCTGTCATACCTTTTCCCAACTAACCAATCAGGTTGATAGCCTGGCAATTTGCTAGTCACCATTACTAACTTATGCCTGCTATATTGAGGATAAGCATTTCCAAAAGGCAACAATCAAGTACACAGTCATAAAATTATAAATGTACAAAATTATAGTTGGTACAACAATATACAGCCCTTCTTGTGGAGGCCTAACAAGGCCTAACAGTTAAAGTCTCCTACACCAAGGTATCATCAAAGGGGTAACCAACACCAAGCACCTTGCACAACACAGTAATTTGTGATATTCCATGTAATGAAATACCAGTCTACAGGCTTGAACACAGTTTAATACCAATCAGCCTAAGGCTTTGCCCTGTGCTGTATGCTGAGGTGGACAGAAACAAAATGTGGATGACAGCTGAACAGACCAGTGGGTGAAGAGGCCTGCCCCTGGGCCTTTTTACTTATGTATATGTTGTACTTTTAAGATTTTTGTATTCCATTGGGCTACCAAATCAAATAAAGCTGTCTCTAAAGCCAGGTCTAGAAATATTATTTCTAAACAAATGTTCTAATTCATTAACTTCAGAATTAGAACCTTTTATGAATGAATATGAATGAGAGGAAAAAATGGACAACTGCAGAGGGCTTCAGAACTCCGAAGGCCGTTGGCATTATTGACAGAAGAAATTGTAGGATAATACCGGCCTTTGAAAGTGGAATTTTAATGTATCGTTCTGTCAAATGTATGGAAGAAGGAATTATAAGAGAGTTGGCATAAGCCTATTTTCATCTATACATATGTGGACGTGATAATTTTTAGCCAAGTTTCAGGAAAACTTCCAATTGAGAGTGTCCAAGTTGACCCACAATCTTTGGGAATGAGTTTACTATCACTACTGAAGATTCTCTGTAATCAGGGAACAGGCTTACTTCTCTGTCATTCCCTCCTTCCTTCTCTCTACACCTCACCAAACCTTACCATCCACCTACAGATTGTGCTCTGAAAGAAAAATATGGAGTGTCAGGCACCAGCCTTCCTTCTTTACCAGTTGCTTGGTACTGACAGAGTCTCTCCCTTTCACACCTTTTTGCTCTCCTCAATACTACTCGGATAGTAATAGACTTCCTTAGGTTTGGATTTATATAAAGTACCTTCTCGCCATTTAGTGTATTGGAGTAGCAGACTAAGGTACTAACCATTCCTGACCTCAACTCCTCCATGGATTGGAAACACCACCCATGCTATTTGGCCTCAACTCCTACCCATATGGCTCTCCATTCATTGTGTCGGCCTCTGTTCTGTGGTGGTACTCCTGAAGCCATGGCCCATATGGCTCCATTCCTCATACCTATAAATATCAAAAAGAGGAAGAGAGAAACGAGAAGTGTATGGCCCCCACTCTGCTTCCAGACTTATATACCAAAATATCAAAAGAAGTGAGATCAGATGTTATGGAAGCATCTCTTTTGAAAATTCTTTTGAGTCCTTCAACAGCTATTTTCGGTCAACTGTATATTTTCGCCACTGACGTATTAATAATGGGTAGCGTCATCATCGGGTCTTAACCTCCACCAAGACGTAGCCTCTCAGACCAAAGAGATTGTATGGTATCTGTGTCAAATAATGATCTATAATTACCTCCTATCCAGGAATAATAGGATGTGTGCAGGGTTCTATAAGGTGTCCCCCACATCATCAAATATATATATTATATCTGATGATGTGGGGGACACTCTATACATTTATATACTTATGTATAAGGTGTCCCCCACAACATCAAATATGTATATTTGATGATGTGGGGGACATCTTATACATCCCTGCACACATCTCTTTCTGTTCTTAACCTTACCCCTACCCAGGTTTTAATAAACCTATTGTTCCTGGATAGGAGGCAATTTTTGTTCCCACACAATCTGTTTGGTCTGAGAGACTACCTCCTGGTGGAGAATAATACTCAATGATGACGCGACCAGTTATTAGTACATCAGACATTCCTCATACCTCCAGGGAAGAGACACACCAAATACCTGATTTTCTCTGTAAACCCACAAGCCACTCTATTGGGAGCATGTACAGCGTGTACAACATTATTATGCATCATTATCTTGCATCTGCAGTTAATGCATAAGCAGCAGAAGAAATCTGGAGCAGTAATATACCCCCAAAAGTCATGTCCAGAGTTTTATCTAAGCATGCCAGATTAATATCAATGTCATTAGACATTGACGCCGTCACTGCTATGAAGAAACCTGGAATTCGACTCACCCAGTACAAAGAATTGGGAGTTTTGGAGTTCCTGGACTTGCCCCAGAAAATGTCAATGAAGCAGAGTCTATTAAGCCAAAGGTGTGGGGTGATTCCATAGAAAGAATACCGCTTTGGACGAATGAAAGGTACCTCGGAGTGGTCATGCCGGCTCTGCGGAGTTCAGTCGGATTCCCTAATGAACATAATTTGTATCTGCGTGCCCCTGATGCCACTTCGAAGATATTGGCTCGGCCACTCTTCTTGCAGTTAAACCTGAGCACATGTAAAGATGCGGTTGTTGTCTGTCAGTCCGGGAAATTCCTGCAATTGTCAGCTCCCTACTTGAAATGTATGCATCAGGCAGTTAAGCTCCTGAATTACCAAAGGAAGTAAGCTGAAGCCCCGTGCTCAAGTCCTTGGATGTGATTGGAGCTTGACAGCACCAACGAAGAGTTTAATGGCAAATGTATTAACTTGTTAATGATTGTATATTTTGCATAAGAATGATCAGTGTTTTTAGAAAGTAATCATGTTTATTGATCCTTAGGTACAGCATTGGAAATCTCAGATATAAACAGCAGTTTCCACAGAGCGGCCATGATCCCAGGTTAATGCTTTGAAATGAGGGACAGCATCTTACTACCAAGCCAAGATGGAACTGTATAATTTGCTTATAAGCTCAGCCACTTTGAGATACTTTTACCTGGAAACGTAGCCCTTAATTATCGGCTGATGATGGCTAAGTTGATCTTTGTTCCAATATTAATGTTCTAGATCTTATACGCCAAAACATGACATTTTTTTTGTTATGCATTTCCGTTTTCAGTGCTCTTCTAATCTTATTGTGAAGGTTTTAATTAACTGAAACAAATAAAGAAATACTTACTTACTTGTACATCAGGCTTCCCTTCCACCGAACCACACATGAGCCATTTGACCTGAGGGTCCTTGACTTCGCCAGAAGCTATTACCTGCTAGGAAAGGATGTGATCGATCTTGTCCTACCAATGGGATCGGTCTTGTCCTACCAATAGGATCGGTCTTGTCCTACCAATGGGATCGGTCTTGTTCTACCAATGGGATCGGTCTTGTTCTACCAATGGGATCGGTCTTGTCCTACCAATGGGATCGGTCTTGTCCTACCAATGGGATCGGTCTTGTTCTACCAATGGGATCGGTCTTGTTCTACCAATGGGATCGGTCTTGTCCTACCAGTGGGATCGGTCTTGTCCTACCAATGGGATCGGTCTTGTTCTACCAGTGGGATCGGTCTTGTCCTACCAGTGGGATCGGTCTTGTTCTACCAATGGGATCGGTCTTGTTCTACCAATGTGATCGGTCTTGTCCTACCAAGACGGACCTGAATCCGGACTCCGCACACTTTAGGAGAAGGTAGGAGTCTGACAATCCACAATGCAACAAAGTCCTTGCTAGACATGTCTGCTGGTCACCAGTACGAATTGTTAAGCAGAATTAACTACAGAGATGAGGGGAAATATGTATTTTTATATATATATATTCAAAATAGAAAAATATAGAACATAACTAATTATAAAAATTGTTGGGTGGGGGCAACCAGACACAAAGGCATGCAATCTTGCACCACCGTCTATAATGGTTTAGAGTTCAGGAGTCACTTTCAAAACAAAATGGTTCATTCACCTAACACTAGAGCACAAGTCAAGGAAAAGCAGATGAACAACACCCACAAAAAGCTGACTTCACTTTATAGAACCAGCATAAAATGGTAAGGGAGGAAACAAGGCAGGCTTATTTTCTGAGCTGCTGTTTCCTTTTGTGAGGCTATGCCTTGTTTCTCATCCTCCTCTGCAGTGTCTTTGAAGTCGATCGCCCTTGTAATTAGGCGGGCACACACGGAAGTGATTTTGTTCTCAGATAATACCATGGCTCCCAGATTACCAGTTAAACATTTCTAATTTCCCTGCTGCTCACACCGTCCCACCTTTTGAGCCTGTTTCCCACCCTTGCCTTTACTGCACATAGCTACACGGGAAGGTTGCCATCAATAAAATCATACACTGGACTTTATTGGTTATTCCCAGGTGTAATTAAAGGCTGTATGGCCATCACAACCCAACCCCTGCCCCCCCCCCATGGATACTCAAGTGTGGAAATTCTTGCACTGTCAATGCACGGAAGTGAGAGAGTGCGGTTTCGGTGAAGTGTAGTACCGGGAATCCAGAAATAAATTCAGGGCTTATTTACAAGCCCTTTGCGCCACCGGTGCGTCACTTTTAATATGGGAAAAAGTGGAGTACCGGCTGCGCAAGGGGCTTGTCAATAAGCCCCAAAGTGTGTGAAGCAGATTGTAGCTAGTGAGGAAGGAGGGCAAGTGATAACATACTTACTAGCCATTCTATCATTTATACGAAGAATGAAAGTACAGAGACGAGTCCATAGGTAATGGGGATGAGGTATCAGCTGTGGGTGTTTCGACAGAATCAGGACCCCTATGATTTGAAGAATGGATTCATCTGGATATATCAAACTGCTGACAAAGTGCAAAACTAGAGTTGCTTCCAATTTATGTTATTTTATCCATTGTTTTAATTTTGCTATGTATTTCAATTTGAATTTTGGTAGATTGTAGTTTCATTTTTTGCTCTTTTTATCAGAGTACTTTTATTTCTTTCGTTTTAAATACGTCCAATAGCGTGCTTGCTGAAACACTTTAACTAGAACAAGGAGATAAACATGTATTTGTACTGCATCATTACAAAAAATAGAAACTGTGCTTGGCACTGAAAAGGCTAAAAATAGGTTTGTTTGTTGCAGGAAAGTAGCTAGCAATGGTGCAGCAGTGGCAGTGGCACCGGGGCCCATTGATACGATTTTTCCTCTTCGCAGGGTCAGACTGGGACAAGAAATCGGCATGGGTACCAAAATAAAAATGGCCCCCATTAGCGAACCAGATAGCTAAACAAGCATTGGAAAAGCCAATAGGTCTTGCCTATGCAAGAGCTATTGGCTTTGCCAATATGTTTTAGCCATGTTGTACACCAGCGTGGCTGCTGTTCAACAAGGTTAAAAGTTAGTGGGGTGAAGGAGAGTGGTGTTGAGTAGAGTGTCATAAAGTGGAGTAGAGTGGAGTGTTATGGAGTGGTGTAGAGCTGAGTGGAGTGGCATAGAGGGTGTTGCATAGAGTGGAGTAGAGTGTTGTAGAGTAGAGTGGAATAGAGCAGAGTATATTGTTTTATAGTGGGATGGCACAGAATGGAGTATTGTAGGAGAATGGAATGGAATGGCATAGAGTGGAGTAGATTGTTGTAGATTTGAGCAGCGTAGGGTTGAGTGGAGTGGCATAGAGTGTCATAGAGTGGGGTGGCATAGAGTGGAGTAGAGTGGAGAAGTGAGTTCGAGAATAGAGTGGAGTAAAGGGGTACTGAGTGGCATAGAGGGAGTTGTGTAGAGTGTCGTGGAGTAGTGTTGTAGAGTGGCACAGAGTGGAGTCGAGAATTGTAGAGTGGAGTGGCATAGAGTGGGGCAGCGTGTCATAGAGTGGAATAGAGTTTAATTGAGTAGAGCACCATAGAGTGGAGTGTCGTAGAGTGGCTTACAGTGAAGTGGCATAAAGTACAGTGGTGCAGAGTAGATTGGCATAGAGTGCATTGGTTTTGAGTTAAGTGGTATAGAGTGCATTGGTTTAGAGTGCAGTGACGAAGAGTAGAGTGGTGTAGAGTGCAGTGGCGTAGAGTAGATTGTTTCAGAGTAGAGTGAAATGGTGTTGAATGAAGTGGTCCAGGGCAGAGTGGATGGTACAGGGTAGAGTCCAGAGGTGTAGAGTAGAGTGGCATAGAGTGAAGTGGTGTAGAGTAAAGTGCAGTGGCATGGAGTGCAGTGGTGCAGAATAGATTAGAGCGGTGTGGAGTGTTGCAGTGTGTTGTGGCGCAGAGTGCATTGGCGTAGAATGCAGTAGAGTGACATAGAGTGAGTGGGGCAGAGTAAAGTGCAGTGGTATAGAGTGCAGTGGCCAAGAGTGAAGTGGCATATAGTGCAGTGGCATAGAGTGCATTGGCGTAAAGCAGAGTGCTGCAGAGCAGAGAGGTGCAGAGAGCAGTGGCGTAGAGTAAAGTGGTGCAATGTAGAATAGAGTGACGTAGAGTGCAATGATGTAGAGCGGCGTAATGTGCAATCGCACAGTGGAGTGGTTCAAAGTAGAGTGTCATAGAGTGCAGTGGCTTAGAATATAGTGGCATAGAGTAGAGTGGTGCAGAGAGCAGAGGCATAAAGTACAGTGATGCAGAGTAGAGTGGCATAGCATGCAGTTGCACTGCATGCCGTGGTGTAGAGTGCAGTGGTGTAGAGTGTTGCAGAGTAGAGTATAGTGGCGTAGAGTGCAGTGGTGCAGAGTATTTGGCGTAGAATGCAGTGGCGTACAGTGCGTTGGTTTTGGGTAAAGTGGTGTTGCTTGCAGTGCATAGAGTTTAGTGGCTTCGAGTAGAGTGGCATCGAGGGCAGTGGCGTACAGTAGAGTGGTGCAGAGGAGAATGGCATAGAGTGGTGCTGCGTAGAGTGCAGTGGCATAGAGTGCAGTGGTGTGGAGTGGCGCAGAGTGGAGTAGAGTGGTGTACAGTGTAGTGGCATAGAGTGCAGTGGCATAGAGTAGATTCTTTTAGAGTAGAGTGAAGTGGCGTAGAGTGGAGTGGTGCAGGGTAGAGTTGAGTGGTGCAGGGTAGATTGCAGTGGCGTAGAGTAGTGGCACAGAGCGCAGTGGTGTATAGTAGAGTAATGCAGAGTAGAGTGCAGTGACATAGAGTGCAATGGCACAGAGAAGAGTGGTAGAGAGTTCAGTGGCGGAGAGTGCAGTGTTGCTGAGTAGAGTGGCGCAGAATGAAGTGGTGTAGAGTAAATGAATGGATGAATGAATTAATAGGGGGATTTATAGAGCATGTGGCTACTCCGGGGAGGATCCCGGCGTGGAGTGGTGCAAAGTAGAGTGGAGTGGTGCAGGGTAGAGTGGAGTGGTGCAGGGTAGAGTGGAGTGACGTAGAGTGGAGTGATGCAGATTGTAATGTGTGGAGTGTAGAGGCATAAAGTGCATTGGTGTAGTGGCATAGAGTGGTGCAGAGTAGAGACCAGTGCATAGAGTGCATTGGTGTAGAGTGCAGTGGCACAGAGTTCAGTGGCAGAGAGTACAGTGTTGAAGAGTAGACTGGCGTAGAGTGCAGTGGTGTATAGTAGAGGGGCGTACAGTGCATTGGCGTGGAGTGGTGTAGAGAGCAGTGGCGTAGAGTACAGTGGTGCAGAGTAGAATAGAGTGGTGTAGAGTGCAGTCACGTAGAGTACAATGGCATAGAGTGCAGTGGTGTAAAGTGTTGCAGAGTAGACTATAGTGGCGTAGAGTGCAGTGGTGCAGAGTAGATAGGTGTAGAACAGCAGAGTAGATAGGTGTAGAACTCAGTGGCGTAGAGCGCATTGGTTTTTAGTAAAGTGGTGTAGAATGCTTTGGCGTAGAGTTCAGTGATACAGAGTAAAGTGCAGTGGCACAGAGTAGAGCGGAGTGGCACATAGTGGAGTGGCGGAGAGTGGAGTGGCGCTGCTGCAGTGACACCAACTGCAGTGGCCATATGTGCAGTGGCATAGAATATATTGTTTCAGAGAAGAGTGGGGTGGTGACTGGTAGAGTACAGCAGTGTAGAGTAGAGTGGTGGAGAGTGCAGAGTATATTAAAGTGGCGTAGAGTGGTTTGGCATAGAGTGCACCGTAGAGTGAAGTAGCATAGAGTGGAGTGGCGCAGATTAGAGTGCAGTGCAGTGGAGGGCGTGGAGTGGCGTAGTGTGGAGAGGTGAAGAGCAGAGAGGAGTGGGGTAGAGTATGCTTGGTGTGGTAGCACACTGCTATTACAGACAACACATCTTCAATTGAAATGACCATTACATTTGCACAGACATACAGTTTACTGATAAACGTATACAGCGCACAAACGATAATGTGTGGAAATGTCATCACCTAGTGTATTGATTTGTTTTGATCGTATTAAAATATTTGTTTCCACCACACTTCAAAATTACCAAAGAAATGTGCTTCATTTGTGCTTTTCTAATTGTGATATATTCTGAAATATTGGCACAATTCTCTTACAGACATTTCAAATTTTTGTGTGCTAGAAAGAAAAGTAACATCGGAAAGCCTTCCTCAAGCACACCCCAGTAGCTAGCGTGATAGTAACATGAATCCACTAACTTTCAAGTCAGAGAAAGAAAAGTAACCACCAAGTTCCCTGGAAGACAGAGCCTGGCATTTGACCGGTCTTTGATTGTACAGCAAATGTGACACCATAATAACAAGATTTAAAGGCCTGTTTACAGAAATCCAGTACTGGTGGAAGAATACTGTAAATAGTGTTTGGGCAAGGGAAAGGACGAACTCAAGCTGGACAGCTTAAAACAAATAGAGCCAGCAAATAGAAAGCAAGCAAGTGTGAGTTACAAAGCCATTGGTAAGCAATGAGCGGAATGCATTCCCAGGGAAGCTTCCCGAATGTCCCCAATATGGCTTTGACCTAAAAAGTGGCCTACAATTGCAAAGGAAGTCAGTTTTGAATTTGTAAATACATGCTGTATGGTTATTTTGCAAGGTATGGGAGACTACATGCACTTGTGTTTGCTACAGGCAATGACTGTGGTAATATCAGGGAAATCAGCATTAATAACCGATCCACCTGGCCATAAAACAGGCCCAAAGCTGCTAAAAAAACGGTCCACACGCTGATCTATCAGACAAGCCCATCGGGTACAGCCTGATTGCCCTATAGGCCAGTCCGACCGGCTCTTCTCTCTGACTAAGGCTTTATATTTCTTTTACATGAGGCAGGGAGGGGGGCATTTATTTTTTCTTCCATTAGGGCAAGTGGCACCCTTTCTATGCCACTGTTTTCTCCTGAAGGGGTATAGAAAATGGTCCACAAATGTTCTATGAATTGGAAAGCTACTTAAACGAAGGGGCATATTTACAAGATAGTGGCGAAGCGTGTCGTTAAGCCAAGAAGGCTAACAACACGCTTCATCACTTTAGAAACGCAGGGCTGCACCATATTTACTAGAATATGGTGCAGCCCCGCATTTCGCCCGCTAAATTAATGTCTAGCGCCAACGCAGGCACCCTTGCACCAGAGTGCAAGGGTGCTTGTGTTGAGGGGAAGATTGTTTATGTGCAGGAAGGTCCCCCTTCTTGCACATAAGCAATCTTTAAATGCCGTTTTGTAACTTCTATGTGGGCTGCTCAATACAGCACAGATAGAAGTTGCAAAACGGCATTTTTTTAAAATGATTGTTTATGTGCAGGAAGGAGGACCTTCCTGCACATAAACAATCATTGGCGGCACCACACATGGAAACAGCCAAAAACGAGGAGAAATAAAGCATTTCTCCTCCTTTCGCCTGTTTAAGACCAGGTTTTCCCTGGTCTTAATTTTGGCCTTGCCTCCTATTTACGCTGCTTTTGTAAATTGGGGGCAGTGTCAAAATCAATGGGCGTTACGGTGGAATGCCCACCACAACACCCATTACCCGCCCCTTTCACGCTAAGTGTAGCGTGAATGGGTCCTTATTTATAAGGCAGCGTTTCTTTTTCACTGGCCTCGGAGCTGACCCTTCTGTTTTGTGTGCACGAGACGCTGCAACACATTGCTAGGAACCATGTCTTTGTCGCTTCCCAAGAAAGGTTATCTGTGACTGAGGTCACTGAATGTGGGGAAGAGCCCCTGTGTGAAATTTTCGTTTACAAAATGTCATGAAATTAGATGAAACGAAATTCCGTGGTAATGTGAGTTAAACTTAATGAAAGGGGATACCTCACATTTAAAAATCAAGAGAGATACAAGCAAATGGACTGGTTTGAGGAGAATGTTTTGAAAGATGTTTCATGCGTCTGCAAAACATTTTCTGCTAGAAACCAGTCTTAAACAGATCAAAATTCTCCAAAAGTTTGAAGCCGAGTAGCAAAAAACTCGCTAATTTCATGTGTAATAAAAAAAAAAATGAAACAAATTAACTGTGTTTTAAAACGTGTTTTCTTTCGTATCTTTTAGATCACACTATGCAGATATAATAATCTTGCCTTATAATGACTGAGAGTCTGTGTGGGACAGTCTGCTGCTCTCTGTTTCCTGGCTCAAGGGCAGGACGGACACCACAGTGACAGGATTCAGCAAGATTTATGAAATTCGGAAACGCTAACTTTGAACGTTTGCACTGGCTCATATCACAAGGCCTCAAAAGCTCCCGGAGCTATCATTACACAATTGTCACTGACAGGCCTTTTATCTACCCGAGAAGGTTGAAAGACTGCACTGACCTTGCTAGAGTTTGAACCGGCTGACCTTTGGTTACACAGACACACAGATGTTACAAGCAGGTGCCGAAGAGAAAAGGGTGACCCCCCTGGCTACAGAAGGGTTCGATAAAAGGAAACAAAGGTAAAATGAAAGGAAGCAAGGGGTGGGGTGGAGGGGCTTATACATGTTTGCGGATACATTTTCTAAACACACAGCCCTTTCCATGACAGGTAAGTTTGATGAATTGAACATCCGAGGGACTATTAGCCTGAGAATATTGCGTTTATTTACTGAGATTCACACTGCTTGCTGTGCTGTTTGCACCATTTTTACACAGTGGACATACTGTGTAAATTAAAAAACGGCCAATGCCAACTGAATAGACAGATCCCCAAATTTTCTCACAGGAAAATAAACTGCACTAAACTGCACTTTGATGTGACTTGCTAGCAAAACTCGAAAGCCGAAAGAAATGTTGATACTGAACCTCTGGCATGACTGACGTGGCTTCTAGTTCAAGGAATGTCGAACTTCTAGTTATCAAAGAAATGAACCACACCGTAATACACCTAGTTATCAAAGAAATGAACCACGCCGTAATACACCTAGTTATCAAAGAAATGAACCACACCGTAATACACCTACTTATCAAAGAAATGAACCACACCGTAATACACCTAGTTATCAAACAAATGAACCACACCGTAATACACCTACTTATCAAAGAAATGAACCACACCGTAATACACCTAGTTATCTGTTGTAGGGAAAGTAAGCTCTCATGAAGAGTATAGTTGAATACGATAAATACTTTATTGGAAGCGCCAGAGATAACGTTGGTGATCCCACTGCAGCCAGCAGACAACTGACCGCAGGTGGACACAGCCACGTCATAGCGCATAGCAACAATAGAACCATACATAGAACACTATATTTAAAGCACCAGAATAACATATGTACATTGTACCAATTAAGAATACAACATTATCAAACAAATGAACCACACCGTAATACACCTACTTATCAAACAAATGAACCACACCGTAATACACCTACTTATCAAAGAAATGAACCACACCGTAATACACCTAGTTATCAAACAAATGAACCACACCGTAATACACCTACTTATCAAAGAAATGAACCACACCGTAATACACCTAGTTATCAAACAAATGAACCACACCGTAATACACCTACTTATCAAACAAATGAACCACACCGTAATACACCTACTTATCAAAGAAATGAACCACACCGTAATACACCTAGTTATCAAACAAATGAACCACACCGTAATACACCTACTTATCAAAGAAATGAACCACACCGTAATACACCTAGTTATCAAACAAATGAACCACACCGTAATACACCTACTTATCAAAGAAATGAACCACACCGTAATACACCTAGTTATCAAACAAATGAACCACACCGTAATACACCGACAAGACAGGGTGATCCCTCAGGCATCATTGGCGCATGAAACCCAGCGCATAGGATCATGCCTTTCTCTCTCATTCAAACTTGGATACCAACCGTTTAGTTCAAATTGAACTTCATAGTAACCAAACTGGCCCATTTTATCAACAGCAATGCACGGTCCCAGGTGCTCCAAAGCTTCCCTCTCCAAGCGCTGTGCCTCACTCTTTGACTTTCTCGTTGCTTGCCACATTTCCTTCAAGAATCACATCGTTATAAATGTGGATTACCTTATACTGCACTGTACCTATGGTTATAACTGGAAAATATCAATAAAAAGAGTTTAAAAAATAAAAAAAGAATCACATCGCCAGGAAAGCATACACTGCCATAATCTAAGCTTCTAAAATAAAACAAGCGCTAACCCCAAAACCAACATCTCCACCACTGCGCAGGACCTCAAACTTTATCACATAGGGCCTGATTTAGAGTTTTGTGGGCGGTTTACGTGATGGCTGTCCCACTGTGTCTACCGGTGCCCTTTTCTCACCCACTTCTCATTGCGCACTCTCTTACTTTCTCGCGGGTAAGCGCTACATACAACAGCATGATTGATAAATAACGATCAAAAGTATGATCACATGACCCACATCAGAGTCGAGATTCAACTGATTACAGAAGAAAGCTACAGGATGTTCAAAACCTGTTGTATGATTTACCAAGGCTCAGGTCAGCAGAAATTCTCCTAACCCCACTGAAAAAATAGCCAATCTCTTGGGAAAGCTCTAATAACCGAAGAAAAAAACTAGCTGATAAAGAAAAACACCAGAAGGCAATTCTTTTCCGATGATGCTAGGTCCATCCCCAGTAAAATTCAGAAAATATCTAAAACTAAAAACCCTGCGCTTCTGACACCTCCTGATGCTCCATGACTGAAGCCATAAACACCCAGCTTCAGTCACTGAAGATCCAGCCTTAAAGGAGCCATCCTGCGAAATATGTCACAATGGCGGCATCCTCAAACAAAGCAACATTCTAGAACCCTCCTTGTTAGTGAATGTGATTGGTAGTGAGGCAGAACCTGGTAGTGAGACCTGTTTTTTCTCTTTTCTGGATGACTCCTTTAAAGTGGCAAGAAAGGGGCCTTCCTCTATAAAACACCACATGCTTATTCCTTGTCCACCCCTCCTCTCAGCTCTGATGGCCCAATTCACAAAGCCTTTTGCACATGTTAGTCTGACTTACATGCATAAATAGCTGGCTTTTCAGACCATAAGGAATTCACAAACTGTGACCTTTCAGTCAGAAAATGTTTTACTTAATTGTAACAGGACCCTACGATGGTGTAATTTAATGCCGATGTATATCCCACACAAGGGGCCAGGAGTGGACGTTTCAAATTGTGTTTGGCCTTATAAGTTTGCAAACTCCCACAAACAAGTGAGTTCGTGGGTATTCGCAAACTCCTCTCTGACCACGTTTTACCCATGAAATGGCCAAGGATTTACTTCTCTGAAGGGTAGGAGTAAATCCCTTTCAAGTGTGGAAAACTGGACAGAACACCCTTGAACTTCCTGGGGATGTATGGAAAGAGGTTTCACTGAAGGGAAAATATATTTGGCATGTAGAATAACAGGCTGTTCACATTGACCTCTCCACAAAGGGGCGCAGTCACATACAGGATCATCCTGGTGGATTCCTGCCCCCTCCCTCCCCTCCAATGTCAGGTCAGGTGAGCATGAGCGAAGAACATCAGCATCTCTGTATATGCACTGTGCCATCTTTGAAGTAGGTATGAGATTGCTCCTGTCCTTGTGGGAATCTTCAGGACTGTCCGTGTAGTGTTAGGGGTAATCCTACAGAGAAATAAGGAGCAGTGGTTTGAACATGACACACTTATAGAGCACTATTTTTGTTGATCAGATGCTTGGCCCCATTCTTCTCAAGTCACACCCATTCAGCATGTACGCCAGGCGCCATATAATACAAACAAAGAGCCCTGGGGGATCAACGGGTGTGTGCGCCCAATTTGTAAGCCCCCTGCCCCCCGCCCCGGGCACTTGGCATTACAGAAGGGGCCATAGACTCTTGTGCAGCCCCTTCTCTAATATTGATAGCGCTGGCACACATGTAGTGCCACCGCTATCTCAATAGGGCATTCCCTCATTTGCATGGGGGCGTGGCCCCATGCAAACGAGGAAATCTCTTTGCCTCTGCGCCATATTATGGACGTGGGTGCAAAGGCAAAGAAGCAGTCAGAAGGCTCACTGAAAGTGGGAAACAGCGTCTACAACGCTGTCATTACATCGCGTTCCTTTACAACGCGGTCGTTACAACGACCACGTTGTTAGAACGCGATGCCTTTACATCGCAAGTCATTAGATGAACTTGCTGTAGGGGCGATGTAAAAGGTGGTGCCATGTCAGTGCACCCTTAGAGGGAAAACCTCTGGAGGGGACAAAGGGGTCCCCTTGACCTCCCAGATATCCCCCTGTAGGCAGGTGCAGTCACTCACTGCACCCGCCTGCACGGGATCTTTGTTCCCTCACTAAAGGGCAGTTGGGTGCTGCCTGGACAGTGAAACACGGAGCACCTGATTTAAACATGGTCACATGTCTGACTCCCTGCAGGACCTACAGAGTATTCGCTCCTTTTAAGGCTATCACTTTTGGGCAGAATGGGGGGCATTAATTACCACACCCGGTAAATACCATCACGCCAAGGTAAGAAATATACCAGGTGTGGTAAATACCTCCTGTCCCAAATTTTCAAATGGAAATTAGGTGTAATAAGCAGAGCAGATTTAATGCACTGAATTCCATAATGTTTGCCTTTTTTTCTAGGAGGCAAGACTGGCACTCTAATGGTGGCCTAGGCCTAGGCCGAGGATCAACCTAATACAATCCTTTCAACCTTTTGAGCCTCCGAGAAGGAGGAGGAAATTGAGCAGCTTTGGAGACTGATTCCATTGAAATGAATGGAAATGTCACACATTAATGGAGGGTGGGGAAGGTTTTCCTGGCACGTGATCCCATAGAAATGAAATGAAATGAAATACCAGCATTTGTAAAGCGCACAACTACGGAGAGGTGTCCCGGCGCTGGGGGCCCTTGGGAAGATTAAGCGAGCTATTGCCCATAGTCACATGGTGCTGGGTTAACCTGCCGCCGGCACCGGGGATCGAGTCGTGAACCCGTAGACCGGAGTCAGGCACCTTGGCCGCTGCGCCACACCTCTTCCGGTGGGAGACGGTGTGCTTGCTTGCAGGGTGATGATCAGTCCAAGGGATGACGCCCTCCAAATGAGGGTGAGTCGAGAAGTGCGCAAGGAGGGACAAACAAGACTCCATTCTCTTTCACCACTCCTCTCGAGGAGGATAGAATGCTGAAAGGGTGCATTAACATGGAATAAATAAAACGAAAATCTCTTTAGCACAAAGTTCTAACAGCTACCATAGTCCAAGGTGAATGAAAGCGCCCAGTAGACTGGTGCTGCTGTGCACACGCGCTCAGAGGGAGCGAGCTTTACAGTGTGTTTCGGTAACCGTCAATTACACTGTACTGTCTGATAATTAAAGGACTGAGTTTGGCATGGCGGCCGTTTCTGTAATCTGAAGAATGCGTGATCTTCCGCCAACACCAACACTGACTTCTAATCACCTTCATTAGCCGGTTTATCTATCATGAAAGTCGTGATACGAACGAGACCTTTTTTATCTTCTTTCCTCTCATTTTCAATAGCGCAGCTGCCGAACGAGATAAATTGGAGGAATTGTTGCATACGCATCACATTATCGTCATCCTGTGACGTCATATTTTTAATGGCGGTCTTGACATCCCCTGCACATCCTCTAAATGTGAACACCGGTTGAAAAGTTCAAAGGGTTTTCACTTTACAGTTGGTCTGACACCGAGCGATGGCGGGAGCAGAGCTGGTCTCCACGTGACTCTCGCACTGGAGGCTGGGGGGGTGGGGTCAGGGGCTCAAAGAGCGACAGCCTGGTATAGGAAGCAATGACACATCCCTGCAGTCTGAAAAAACACATAAGCCTGCAAAAGTGGAAAGCAGTGACAGTTAAAATGCTAAGTGAGCCATAAAACATGGTGGAAATTAAAAATTATGGGTTGTTTGCCAGTTAAATTCCGCAAAGGGAGGGACTGCCTTTCTGGAAATTTCTTTTCTTGATCAGCTGAGGGGTCTGCATGTACCAAATGAGTTCAAGAGTATCTCTTATGTTACTTCACACTAGTGGAAGCAACATTTCATGCTGTAAGGGCAAGTGTAGAGAGAAATGAATGCACACCTAAATGAATAGTGCTTCAATAACTTACCCGTAGTTTCATTACTCTGATTCCGTCTTCCTCGGACCAGTCCTTACTAATATGGTGTGTATGCACCGCAGTGACAGGCACCCTACCGACCACCAAACGAAAAAACTTGAGACTTCTAAAACTGAGAATCTGCCCCATAAGGCCAATAAACCACTTACCTACCATCAACACTCCTGAGTAGACTACCCTAGATTCAAAGACAGTCATACGTCCAGCCTTTGAAAAGGTAGATGAATTCAGAGTAACGAAAGTACCCGTAAGTACTTGAAGCTTTACCTTCTCTTGCACTCCCTTTTCTTAGTCCTTACTAATATGATGACATATCAAAGAATACTTATGTGCAAAGAAAGAAAAAAAACAACAGGTTAAAGAGGTCAGAACTCCCAAAGTTGTTTCTGCAATTACGCAAAAGAAACCTAAAACATCTTTCCTGAGCTCCTCTGGACAGAATAGAAAAAAAGCATGCAGCTACAGAATTCTTCCCCACTACCCCCGGGAACCCACTTCCAGCCCGTAGTGGGAAACAAATGTGGAAGGAGAAAACCAAGTACCAGGGTCACAAATGATTTGTAAGGGGGCTCCTCTGTTTCTGCCCAAGAGGCAGCCATCCCTCTACTGCACCTCCCCATCAAACCTATTTGGGGAAGAAAGTCCAGCGTGAAAACAGGCTCTAGAAATGGTAGATCTTAACCATCTGCTCAGGGTGGCTGTAGCAGGGTTGAGCCCATGGCGGGCTGGGGCATAGAGAAGAAAAAGAAGTTCTAATAAAAAGAAAGTGGAAATGTTTTCTAAATGTATGGGAACTGCATAGTGAACATCAAAAGTATGCAGGAAATACCTCTTCGGGGGGGGGGAAGGAGGATCTGGAAAAACAACAATAAAATGATTTTGGGAGAACAATGGAAAGCTGATTTAACTGTTGGAACAAACCCTGTACCTGATGGAGAACCATCTCGTCAGAAATAGCTCTGAGATGAGGCAGATAGGTAAGAAGAGCAAATTAGGCCCAATTTTCATGCTGCAATAACTGCCACTAGGAGCAAAACCCGGAAGGAAAGAAAACGAAGAGGACAGGATTCTAAAGGTTCAAGTGAGGCCCCTGTAAAGATGCTAGAACCAAAGCAAATCTCAAACAGGAGGAATAGATTTCTAACAAGGATGGGTTCACGAAAACCTCTTCTGCAACTTGCTTGCCAAAGGATCTGTCCCTTTCATATCACCTCAAAAATTTTGAAAACCACGAATGGCAGCCCATTAGACTCCAAGCGTGGAAGCACAAAGACCCAGAGAAATACCCTCCTGAGAAAATGCACAGTCATGGTTGAGGTATCCCTTTGCTTTCACATGATGAGCTGAATAAAGACCAAAAATTACTACAGGCTGTAGCAAGACACCAGGAAGCATGAACTGCTATTGCCAAACTTTGAGACAAACCTAATCGCTGGAGCCCAAGCCTTCAAACTTCCAGCCCAATAGTTGAAGCCTCCAGGCAGCCTCCGGGAGCAAGAATATAAAGTTAAGAGGACAAGGAGTATTGGGGCGAATCCATTCCTTTTTTTTAATTTTTTTAATACATACATTTAAAATTGCACCATACTGAGGAAAGTGTCACAGGCACTTTTCTTTATATTCTAATTAACATTTATGTTCACATCAACATCTTTAGAGCCCATGGTCCCACAGCCATAGATATTGTATATCTGTGCGCACATTCTATCACCATCAGTTTTGAAACCTTATTAATACTAGCCCAATATTAAAGAGCGCAGTATAAATGCCTGCAATTTATATCTTTTTTTATTTTTTTATTTTTTATTTTAAATACCCGTAAAACATAATCAATTCATCAATACATCAATATTAATACATCATACCTTATAAAACCTGGCGTAATACATAATAGAATGCGTAAAAATCCATTAATATCATTCAACTAACATGGCACAGCATAGATAATTTATCAAAAAGTCCACTTTACATCCGGACGGCAATAAACAGAACATTGTAAAATCATGTTAGCTAACCTCGATTAAGGCCGTTAAAACACTAGATCCTTCTATATCCTTCTAAAAAGGGTATCAGATACAGCTATTGGTTTACCCTACTCCGCCCAACCTACTAGTATCTGGGGACTGAATCCTCTCTCTCCAGCTAGCAAGGGGTGCCCAGATTGCCAACCCTAGCTTCTTCGCCTCCCTGCCTCGGCTTGAATATAGTGCCAACTCCTGATTATGAATCCCTAGGAGGCGAGTTAGCCACATTTGAAAGGTGGGGGGATCCGCGTCCTTCCATCTTGCTGCTAAGAGTAGCCTAAGAACCGCTACACACATAAACAGAAAGTATTCTACCTCCCTGTCTAAGCCCAGTCTACTATCATAACCCAGTAGCATCAGGGTAGGGGATAGGTTGATCTTATGTCCTAGCAGCCCCTCCCAGTACCTAACCATCTCTTTCTTGACTAATAATAACTTATCGCAATCACAAAACATATGTACCAAAGTAGCTGGTCCTTCCCCACACCTTGGGCATTTATCGTCCTCTCTTTTACCCCAGTTGAACAATTTAGCGGGGGTGAAATAAACATTAAATAAGGTTTTATAATGTTGTGCTTTTAGGCTAGTCGAGCGGAAAATGTTATCCGCTAGTTGCAGGGCCTTATACACATCAGCATCTGGATCATTTAATTTTAACACCCACATGGATTCAGTTTTCTCCAAATCATCCTGTATACTCTGTAACAAGGTACCATAAATGTTCTTGATCCTACTACCACTCCCCACAACTTGCTCGATTAAGAGAATCTTGCCCCTGGGGGATACCAATGGCCTGCGTCCCGCCAAACCTTTCTGAATTTGCGCATATTTGAGATACTGACCAGCTGGAATCCCGTACTTCTGTTGCAAAACACCAAAAGTGAGTAGCTGATCTGCCTCGAATATGTCTCCTATCGTTCTCAGACCTAATTGTTCCCAGTACCTACCCATCATATCATAAAATAGATGTGGCAAGGCATGCGATCGCCATAATGGTGTGTAATAATTTATTTTCGGAATTAGCATGGTTTTTTGGACTATCTTCCATAACTGCCACGCACTCTGCATAACCTTAAACCGCACCTTCTTATAATAGCTCCCATCTATTTTACGGAGCAGCAGCCCACGAGCCTCAACCCCCAACATAAGCTCGAAAATCGAAGGGAGGGGATCAGGACATACTGCCTCCCCAGCTACCCTACTTGCTGACACAAATAATACCGTCATCTGACAGAGTAAGCATGCCCAATGATACAATCTAACATTTGGAAACGCCAAGCCTCCCCTTTCCTGTGGAAGTGTCATAAACTTTAGAGAGCGCCTGACTTTCCCGTACTGCCATATGAAGTTTGCAAATGTAGCCTCAAGTGTTTTCATGAGATACTCATCAATCATAAAGGGGATAGACCGAAACAGGTACATGATTTTTGGGAGCATGGTCATTTTTAAAACATTTCCCCTCCCAATAATAGATAAATGCAGACCATCTATCCTTTTAAGATCTGTGGAGATTGTCTTTACTATGGGGTCAAAGTTGATCTTCACTATTGTATTGACTGCTGGGCTGATTCGCACCCCAAGATATATAGCACTCTCTGCACACCTAGAGTCTCTCATGTTAATATTATCCGTTCAAACTATAATGGTCTTACTTTCGTTCAACGAGTAACCTGAATACCTTCCAAACTCCCTGGCGATCACTGTAGCAGCTCTAATTGCACTGTCTGGGTCCGGAGTCAGAATAGCTAGGTCATCTGCGTATGCTATCAGTTTAGTCTCGAAACCTTTGGTGATAATGGGCTTAATATCATGACTTCTTAGTAATCTTTCTATTAGAGGATTTATGTATAGGGCAAACAATATTGGAGAACAGGGACACCCCTGTCTCGTCCCTCTTGAGATAAATATATTGTCCGAGCTACCCCCCATTAGTTGTATTCGTGCCCTCGAATCCGAATACATTGCCTTTATTGCTCTGATGAATCTAGGCCCAAACCCTTTCTGCTCTAAAATCCCCCATAGATAACTCCAGGCGACACGATCAAAAGCTTTTTCAGCGTCTAGGAGGATCATGGCCATCCGACCTCCCGTGGCAGCCTGTATATCGAACAGCGTAATAGTCCGCCTTATATGTTCTGTCGTCCCGCGACCGGGAATAAACCCGTGCTGCCACGGTGAGACCAGACCGCCTATGACCCTCCCCATCCTCCTGGCTAACAGTTTTGAATATAGTTTTGTGTCCGCATTTATAAGGGAGATCGGTCTATACGAGGCGGGGTTATCTGTTGGTTTCCTTTCTTATGGAATACTATAATATTTGTTGCTTTCCATGATTCGGGAACATTGCCATTGTGTTGAATTCCAACAAATAAATCTAATAGTATAGGGGCTATTACCGATTGTATGCATCTATAAACTTCCAGTGGAATACTGTCAGGGCCAGCTGCTTTTTCCGCTGGGAGTTCTTGTAAAGCTACTAGTACTTCCTTTAATGAGAAGTCCCTTTCAAGTTCTTGTTTTGCCTGGCTATCCAACATGGGGCCTAGTTCCACCTCCTCCAGCCTGGGCAATTCTGTCTGCTGCTCTTCTTTGTAGAGTACCTGATAATATTCCATAAATACCCTCCGTATATCTTCCGCCTCTGTATAAGTTTGGTCTTCCTTCTGTATAGCTAAAATTAAATTTCTAGAGCTTTTTTGCCTTATTCGGAGCGCTAACAGTTTCCCTGCTTGTTCACCGGACTCATACGATTTACCCTTCTGTACTTGATATTCGTCCGCCGCTTTCTGTGTTAGCCATCTATTTAACTCTGATTTTAAGGTCACAATCCTGAGCTGTAAATCTACTAACTCCTCTCCCTGGGAAATAGCTATTATATGTTGTTCTTCTGGCCTCGTTAATTCGCCTATTAACCTTTCATTTTTGATCCTATCCTCTTTTCTTTGCCTTGCAACAAAACTGATCGTTTCCCCTCTAAGGGCAGCTTTAAATGCATCCCATACCGAGTTTCGACTAGCACTATATCGATTATTGTCTAAAAAATCCTGCACCCAATTCTTCAAATGTTCTATATATGCCTCGTTAACCACCAACTTCCTATCAAATGTCCATTTGGGGTATATTTTTTTTGGGGTATCAACTTCAATATACAGTACTAATGGATTATGATCCGAGATCACTTTTGGAAGTTTTTCTATCCCCACTTTATTAATCAGAGTTGATGATGCCAAAAAATAATCCAATTTTGTGTATTTTTTGTGTGGGCAAGAGTAATATGTATAGCCTGCTTTATTTGGTTCCTTGTTCCCCCAGATATCTGCCAGCCCATAACTAATAATAAAGGACTTCAAAGCTCTATATACTTTGGGTTTTCGCCCTATATGGGTACTCTTCGTACCCATATCGATTTCTATATTGAAATCGCCGCATATAATAAAGGGGCAGGGCCATGTCGCAAGCTCCACTTCCAAATGCTCAAAAATCTCGGGGTCGTCTTGATTTGAACCATAAATTGTACATACCGTGACCCCGATTTCTAATTCTACCACCGCCCACCTACCTAATGCGTCTGTTAATTTACGTTTAGCCCCGCCTAGAGCAGATTTAGCAAAAATCGCGACCCCCCGAATGTTGGAGGTTTGAGTTGTACAGGCCAGCAGGTTGAACCCTCTTAAATTAAACAGATTTCTTTTCCCCCATGGGATGTGCGTCTCTTGTATACAAACCAGATCAAAGCGATACATCCTAACAAATTCATCCAATCGTTGCCTCTTACTCCAGTCATTTAACCCTCCTACATTTAATGTACAGAACTTAAATTTCCCCATTCTTAATTAATTCTATGTGCCATCCGATTCCAATTCCAGGTTTTAACAGTCCAGGTTGTACCAATCCTTTTTGCATACATTCCTCATAATTATCGATATGGTTCCGGGTATTATTTTCTTCCCCTTTGACCTCTCCCTTCCTCCCTCCTTCGCCCCCCTCCCTCCCACAGCCCCCTCTCCCTCCCCTCCTTCTCCATCCCTCCCAGCTCCCCCCTGACCCCCACCACCACCACCTCCGTGAAGCGCTCTGACCTAAGTCTGAGCATGTGATGAACGCAGCTAACGTGACTGGGCTGATACTTTGCTATCTTTAATACTGTTTGCCCTGTGTGGTCCCTATATGGTCCCTAAAGGTCCAGTTACTTAATAATCTTTTACCTAATCCTCGCTATTCCCCCTTCCCCTAACTTCATTACACACTTTAAATCGAACTTAATTTAGCATTCTTTATCCAAACCATCAAGAAATTCCCTTGCTTTAATTTCGGACGTAAAGTATCTTGTCTGTCCATCATGAATCACTTTCAACTGCGCCGGGTTGATCAGGTAAATTTGAATATTTTTGTCTTGGAAAGGTTTTATCATCTGCCTTAGTCTCCAACGTCTCTCCACAGTTGAGTGACAGAAGTCCGGCCGTACAAAAACGACACCCCGCCGCTTGATCTTCTAGATTCCGGTCTGGCCTTCTCCGAAATTAATTGTCGCAGTAAAAAATTGCCGAAATACACAAGAATCGCTCTGGGGAGGGCTCCTTCTTTCGGGTGAGGTCTAAGTTTAAAGGGAGTGCGATGGGCCCTCTGTACTTCTGCTGCCCAATTCCATTCTGCCAGCTCTGGGAATGAGGATTTCAGCAGCTCAACTACATATGCCCGGGGATCAGACCCTTCAACCCCTTCCGGGATCCCTAGGACCCTCAAATTATTCCTCCTTTGTCGATTTTCGACATCCTCCAACTTCCACTGGATGTCTTTAATTTGAGAGCCGTGCGCCTCAGCAATCTTTACTGCACATGCCGCATCTGCCTCTGTAGTCACAATTCTTGCCTCCAGATCTGTCATTCTTTCCCCTATATCAGAGGTCTTCAAACTTTTTTGCTCAGAGCCCCCCTAAGCAAAATGTTTTGAGGTTGGGGCCCCCCTCCAAAATTTATGGCAAGGATTGGGGAGCAGGAGGGACATGGCTGCGTGCAGGGGGCAGGGCTTATGAGATTATTTCATGAGTACTTTTTCTATAGCTTATAAACCGCACTAACTATGAGATTTATGAAACAGCAAATTCATCAAACAAAAACATGTATTATCCCAAACATACTTATCCCCATATTTGGGGTGTTATAAGCCCCTCACACTTTTGGAGCCCAATGCAACCACACTTGCTGCACGAATCATAACTGCAGTCCTGAGTAGCAGGCAATCTCCTCTGCATCTTTTACCTCTTCCCACCATGATGGACCATCACCTCGATCCTAATGCTAGAAAGGAAAATAAACCGCCATGCCCTTTTTTTAAAGGTACAAAGTCATAATTGTGATGCAGTGGGCCCCTAGAACCCCTGGGCCCCAGTCCTGCTTCATCTGCTTCCTTAATGATAACCAGCAGTGGCCACTTACACACCTGGCAGCAGTTCCAGCTTCACTAATGAATGGTCCTTTAAAAAAAAAAAAAGAGAGACCACTTATATTGTCCCCTTCTTTGGAGTATCTCTCTGAAGAAGCTGTCTCTGGCCATTTGTAAACATAAAAATGAGTCCCCATACAGTGCTCCCTATTCTGGGCCTTCTCTTTGACAATGTCTATGAATCTCAATCCTTTCCTCTGTTTCCTAGACCATTACTGTGAGGCCCCAGGGGTCTGTATCTGAATGCAACCCTGCTGGCCTTCTACCTGCCACGCCATGGACTCAGCTTTCACAAAAAAACTGCCCCTGAATTGTTAATGCTGACTGAGGAGCCTCTGCCTGAAAGTGAAAGGTGTGGTGGTAGTGCAGAAAGTTAAAGAAGAAACCAGCCTTCTTACCAGCCGTTAATTGATTAAGTCCCTTAAAGTCAGGGCACTGGAATTATGGGTTTCTGCAGCAGCAGCGTTTTCCACATAATTATGAGTATGCTACATAATCCATAATCTGCGGATTCCAACAAAAAAAACTTGATTCTAGCTCAAACGAAACAAAAGTTACTTAAAACGTGGCAAAGTGTTCCAGAGCAGTGGAAGGCCCTTTGCAAAGATTGACTGGTAATCTTGTAGTCGTTTCCTGCTGTATTTGGGTGTTAAACTGGTACTAATGAGGTGAAATATTTCCCCTGACAGCGTTACCATGAGTTAAAATGACAAAATAATGAAGCAATGCTAACCACAAAATGTGCTGCATAATTTACCTGTTCTTGCTGCATAATTTAGTCAAACCTGCGGCATAATGTGGGCCTCTCCTGCTGAATCATTCCAGCGGCTCTGCTTAAAAATTCATGGTGGCAAAGATTTATTCTTTTTGAGATGTAATGTAGGGGTGTTATCAACTGAGATCTGGAATAGTTGAGACACTTACAAAAATATCTGCATTAGATAGTTTGATTACTTATTACTAAAAATTATATTTTGTAAGAATTTGTTTTATCTCAATCACTGCATCATTTTGCAGCAGCAGCCTAGCTTAGACTATGTAAATACTATTTTAAAATAATGACTTACATATTCACAATGCTTTCTGCCACAAGTTGGGACCTCATAGCACTATAAACAGGGCCACTGGAATTATGTGGCAGGAGAAGGCCAAATTATGCAGCAGGGTTGACTAAATTATTCAGCAAGCAAAGGCGAATTATGCTGCATATTTTGTGATAACATTACTACATTATTTTGCCATTTTTACACTTTCTAACACTGTCCTTGCATATATTTCCCTCATAAGTACCACTTTAACACCCACATATAGCAATAAGCAACAGAAAGGTGACCAGTCAACCTTTAGAAAAGGCCTTCTGCTGCAAGGTAACGTGTTGCTGCATTTTTAGCATTTCTAGCGTTTGAGCTAGAAACAATTTTTTTTGTTAAAATCTGCAAATTATGCAGCAGCTATATGGATTATGTGGCAAATGTGGCAAATCCATAACTATGCGCAAAATGCCAAAACCACACAATTGCATAATTCCAGTGGCCCTGGCTATAAATAGAAAGGTCACTATTCCTCTGCGCCAACTAGGGTTAATTATGTGTCTCTCAACTTTAACACACACATCTGCAGTGATGGTAATTGCTAACTGAAGTTTCATAACCTAAAAGAGTGCATTTATCACCAGTTAATTTAACTTGCATTTATTTTCAGTTAAGCTGTTATTACATTATTTTATACTCACTTAAATGACTTTGAAAACACAAAACACTTTGTATTGTATTGTAATTGCATTTACCCTGATGGGGTGTTGAAGTGCTTTTCAGGCGAGTAGCGTGCTACTCTGGAACCCATACAGTGTTAGTGGTGAATTAGTATAGTGAAATATGAAAGTAATTTGAGTGGTGGATATGTTAGTCATTGATTTGGAGTGAGAAGGATAGCGAAGGGGTGGAAGAGGTAAAAAGATTTGCATTTATATAGTGCTTGCTACCCCTCATGCGGTGTTGTAGTGTTTTTTCGGCAGTAGCACGCTACTCTGGAACCCATAAAGGATTAGTGGTGAATTAGTATAGTGAAATATGAAATTAATTTGAGTGGTGGAAAAGTTAGTCTGTTATTTGGATTGAAAAGGATAGTGGAGAGATAGAAGAGGGAAGGATTTAGGATTGCTTTTATTTTTTTTGTTTGTTTTGGAGCTCATAGCAGTAGGAGGAGGCTTGGGATGAGTAAAAGGGAGGTGGAGGAGGATGAGAGCAAACACATGCCCCCACAGAGAACGCATTGGTCCACCAAGCCACCAGACCCAGCATTGCTTTCAGGAGGGAGCGATTTGCATTTCACACATTTCTAAACCCACCGATTCTCCCCTCCCCTGCTACCTTACTCGCAACAGGAAACAAGCAGAAGTTACCCTGGTGTGCACCCAATGTGCACCAGCTCTGCCAGTTCCAATGAAATACACTGGCGAGTGTGGTAAAACCAAGGAAAGTTCACACTTGCTTAGTTTGCATTCAGATGTGGAGCACTGTGAAAGGCCTAGTGTTATTGACAGTTGTAGAAGAACACCTAGAAAAGGCGGGATTTAATTTTACAGAACATTTAATATAATATTGCTCTGTTTAGTTAATAAACATAAAAGAAAGAAAAAATTTGACATGGTACAGACACTGGTGACACAAGCAGCAAGAAGATGGATGCTTTGGCGTTTGAAGAAAGAAGAAAGCCAGTAAATATGTGATATTAGTTTTCTACCAGCAAATTAGTATGGTGGATGCAGCTCAATTTACTCAAGTCAGTCATTTTCCAGGTTAGTTTAAGCACACTCCAATTATTCTACGGGTCAAATGTTTTCTGTCACGAATGGAAAACCTCTGGCACACCTTTCATTATTTTTGCCAATAATCAGAAAATATTTCTTTTATTTTGAAGAGCCCAAACAATGCTCACAAATTGGGGCAATGAGCTCCGAAACGAAGTGCAATGGTTAGAATATTCTTCTTATGGAATAACAATCTTCCAGACTCTCGTCAAATAACCGTAGACACATCTGTTTAAAGAAACACACTGTTTTTCAGAAGTTTTCAAAAGGTGTTATTCACATACAACCACTGACTGTGGGCCTGCTCGTGCCCTCCAGTGCTGGCCCTCTGGAGTGAGACAGGACATGCAGACGAGGCCTCACGGTGGCCCTGGGATGCGACCTCCCCGTGCTAACACCGCGCTGAGCCTTCAAGGCCATCGCCTGACGTGCACAGGGCAGGCCAGGCAGCTTGGACTTGCTGGTGAGTGCTCCTCTCACAACATGCAGATGATAAATCTTCACTAAACAGCTGCACCACATTAAGGGGGACCTATGAAGACTATTCGGCGCGAAATAGCTGGCTTGGGGAGCCCCCACTGAACAGACTTCACCTCTTTGACACCTTGTAATTTCAGACCCCTTTTAACTACTACTACATTACAGCCAATAGGAAAACATAGAACACAGCGAGCTAACATTCTACCTTTTTCAGAGCTGCCAACAAGTAGGATACAAAAATAGCCTACACTGCTACAGCTTGGGAGCTAGATCGGGCTTTTTTTTTTTTTTGCAACCTCTTTGACCCTGCCAGCACCCCCGCCCCCACGCCACTCTGATCACAGTTCACACTTCTCGGCTCCGAGTAAATGAAGACAGCCTGGAAATGCAGCAAATAAACATCGCTGCGCTTCCAGGCCATCTTCATTTACATGTACTTGCAGAGGCATTTGCGCCCCCCTGGGAACCCATCGACGCCCCCCCAGGGGGGCGCGCCCCACAGTTTGAAGACCTCTGCCCTATATTAATACAAGACTTGGATAATTTCCTCACAACCCCCTGCATTTTCCGCATTGCTGCCTGGGCTTTACGACTATCTTGTCGTGTCTCCTCCCTGTGCGACAGTATTGCCTGATGTATGACTTCCAGTATAGGGGGGGGCAAGCAAGCATCTGCAGTGGTTGCCCCAAGTGCAGTTCCTACCAACTGAATCACCTCTGTATAATCCCATTTAAGATCTTTCCTATCCCTGCGTTGTGCCAGCGTCCGGTGGCTCAGCTTTCTGGCCGTAAGGAGTTGTGCTTCATCCCCTTCTTCAGGGTCTGATTCTGCATTACTTGCCTCAGATGAGGAACTGAAAGCTTCCTCTGACCATTCTGCCCCTTCCGAGACTGAAAAGAAGCAGTCACTCTGTTCTCTATCCAGCTCTACCTTATTTAAACCACCATTCTCCACCATGCCAGAGGTCGCGAGGGGTTCAGACTCAACAGCACCACCTTTGTGAGCTTGATCCTCTGGGCGCTCCAGTAACTGTCTACGGTACGCCACTTCCACCACTTCCATCCCCCCCAATTGCGGACACATTTGCCCCAGTTCCGGAATGACTACTCCTTGGTGCCCTGACAGATCCGGCAATGGTGATAGTTCTTTTTCCTTTGGCAGTTCCTCACTCTCCTCACTCCCCTCCAGGAGAGCCCCTGGTTCAGGTTCTTTACTACTGACCGTTTCTGGCAAAGAGACCGTGGTTACTGTTTGCAGATGCCTACCTTCATTAAGCGTCTTGGGTACGTCCCCACCTGCTGGCTGTAGCGGAGAAACGCCTCGTCTCTCATTCTGACTCTGCTCCGGTCCTTTCCTACATTCCCCACTGCTTGCTCCAGACTGAGTTTCCCTTGTGCGCTGGAACAGCTCCGCCACTGACGGGCCGGCAGGACGTTGTCTCCCCGTCCCCCCGCCTCTTCCTTTCTTGTCAGCTGGAGGCTCGCCGCCAGGAATCTGCGGCTGCAAACGCCGCCCGCGACCGGGTGCCTGTTCTGTTTGATGCGGCGAATCCTGCTCCGCGCTGACTCCCCCGCGTGTCTGGCGGTTACCCCCGCCTTGGGGGCTCCACTATTCGCCGCTGCCTTTGGACCCATTTCCCGGCAATACAGCACCTCCTCACAAAGCAAGCAAGGTATGTGCCCAGCTACGGCTTGACTCAAAATCCGCAAGGCGAGGTTAATCCAGCCGGCCCAGACGCAGCAACCACAATTGTGAACTCTCTGGGCTCTCTGCATTTAGCGAACCGTGCCTCTGCTCATTTCCACAGTCCACACTCCACAGGCTTCTCTTCACAGCCCGTCACTAGTGCTGCTACCGGCTACCTACGCGGCCGCCATCTTGCCCCCTCCGCCGGGGCGAATCCATTCCTTCGCACTGCTAACTGACACCATAAAGTAAACCACTGCATTCTTTTCAAAATGGGAATGATTAGGATGACTTCCCTACTCTCTCTCCGAATCCTGGCAAACACTTTGGGGATAAGGGGAAGTGGGGAAAACAAATGGAGAGTCAGAGGCCAAGGGCAGGAAAGCATCCACTCCCCAGGCTCCCTGATCCTGGAACCGTCTGGACAACAGAGATAGCAAGGCATTTGCTTTTGAGGCAAAGTGGTCCAGAGATGGAACGTCAAAGCATTTGCGTATGGCTACAAAGATCTCCCGGCAGAGGCAAGTAATTTGAAAGGAAGGAAAGACATGACTCGAAAAATCTGCTATACCATTGACATCTCATCTGATGTGACCTGCTTTCAAAGAAAAAAGAAATTCTTCTGCCAGTGAACAAAACTGGACTGCAAATGTCGCTAGAAATCTTGATCTGGTACCTCCCCTGCGACTGACATACACCTTGGACACTTTGTTGTCTGTCGTGACTACCACTAACTGTCCTTGAAGAGAGATAACAAAAGTTCAGAGGGACAGATGAATGGCAGTCAATTCCTTCCAGTGTGAGAACCCGGTGAACTCCTTCTTTGACAAAATACCCTGATTAGAGAAATTCCTTAAAGATGCTCCTGAAACCAAGTTCACAGCCATTTGCTGTGAGAATGATAGGCTCTAGAAAGACCAAGGGATCTCACCTTGATAGGTTCCTGGGGAGAAGCCACTACATCAGTTCTTTGTAATATTCACTGTAAGAGGGATAGGAGATTCCACTTGATGCGAAGTAGGGTCCCAATTCTGAAAAATGTGTCTGGCTACAGTGCGCATATGCGGCACTGCCCATGGCAGCACAAACAGTTTTGCTTTCAAAAACAAAAACACAATATCAGGAACCAAGTATCATTAGTATTATTTTTGTATGACTGAGTTCTGTGAAAATTTAATTGGTACTAGCCAGGCCAATCATGATGTAAAAAAGTTGCATTTTTTTCTGAAGAATGAAAATCATTTAGATGAGGGGTTGTTGAGGATGAAGAAGGTTTTTCTTTGGTCACCAACTGAAGTGTTTTCTTGTAGACCTTGAATGCTCTATGCAGCATTTCATCAACAGCTTGCCCGAAGAGCTCGAACCCCTGGAAGAAAAGTTTCATAATCGTAGTTTTCTGAACCCTTTCAACCTTCCACTGATGGGCCCAACCTTCACAACAAGACACCACTGCAGCCCCTGCTGCCAAGGCTAAAGAACAAATACCATCCAATGCCATACAAGACAGGAATCATGCTTGCATTCCCAATTTAGCTTAGAGTTCTGCTTTCCCTCCTGGACCAAAGAAGAGAGGCATCGGAAACGCTTGACCAAAGACTGAGATGTAAATGTAATTTCAACAAGCAGGGTTAGATTAAAGCGAGTGAAGGTCGATGAAGGACAGCATCCAGACGAAGATCAACTGGATCTGCTCGAGAAGCATCATTAGGAGTCATGGCTAAATACCTGAGCAAGTTAGCTAACATGGGGTCTACCTCAACCGCCTGAGGACACTTGGTTTCAGCTCTCTAAAGGATGGAGCTGTGTAATACATTTTGAAATAGCTGTCGTAACCAGGTCTCTCAGCTCATGTAAAATGTGTTTTTTACTGCAGGATTCATCAGGCGATTAACTGGAAAAGGTTTGTCAAATTGCTGGAATAAACCTCAGCTAGTAATAGGCTGAACCTCACTAGAAGGGAGATTCAAATTAGAGCAAAATTAGGACAATAAAGTAGGGAGTTCATCGTGTTCGATATACTTTCCCTGAGGGTCTGGTTCCAAATGCTCTGATTCCCCTTCTTCCTGTAAGTCTTACTAGAGAAGGACAAGATGAAGGATTAGATGAAGAAGAACTGTTAGTAGAAGAAGGGGGAGGAAAATAAACATATTGCTTCTACGTCTCTCTTTTGATAGCTCTCTTTTCCCTAGCAAATTGAATGCTTTCATTAGATTTTTAAAATCATCCCTGGAAAGACAGACTGGGTGATATTCCTTTTTTCATCTACGTCTCTCCATCACTGCAGGGTCAGAGGAGATACAAAGTAATCACCTAATCCAAATAAATAGGAGATTGGCAATCCTACCTCCTGTCGACCATTAAAAATGAACCATATCAAAGATAGAGAATGCCTCATGAAATAGCAATGATGTGACATGAATGCTAAAATAAATTACCCACTTCCAAAATGGCGCCGGTGACGTCCTTGCATGATTGCAATTCTACCTTTGTATGACATCACAGAGTATGTAGACCATAAAACCATGCCAGTACAAAGATGTGGTCCTTCAAGACAAGATTATTCATGACATTATTTCCTCTTCAAGCCCATCAAGTTCTAATGAGTGTTTACTGCTGTGCTTGGCGCCAAAAACGTCCTTCTGGCAGCGTACACATAGACCTCAATGCATGCAGTGGAATCAGTGTTGATAAGACCGGGTCAAGAATATGGAGCCCAGCCCTGTAGTTGCCAGCTTCCCAATGACAGGAAACCAGGCAGCCAGAGAGGTAGGATCGCCTTTTCTGCCTCTCATAGACAGGTCAGTGCTCGCACAGCTGAAGAAGCGAGACTGAGAAAAGGGGGCACACATAAACAAGGCACAAAACTTCTGATCTAAATTAGTTGTAAGACATGGCGCCTCACACTTGCATGAACTATTGGGCATATAAATCCAAACATCTGTCGGTCAGTGCCCAGCAGCAGGCCTGGAGAAAACAAAAAAGGGGCGTATCCGATGGAGACACAGCAGAGTCTGTCGAGAACAAATACAAAGTCATTTGTTGGTGATGGTGGGTAGCTGGGTTATAGGCCACGTGAGACGGAGTCCACGTGTCATGGGACACCGTTTTTTTTAAATAAAATCTGGGTTATCCGTATGAGGAGGTAATATGACCTAACCAGCATAAGCCTAGGTTAGTGATTGTCTGACTTCAAAGTAAGTCGCAGTTGGAGAGCCACTAAGTACACAAAATGAGCAAGCAACAATGTCTGATATGGAAAATAAATGCAGGTATGCTCTCACATTCCACAACTTCAACACCAAGTATTGTTTAGCCAAACAATCCACATACTAGCTGGGAAAACAGGAGCCTTTTCTAAGCACCAGAAAAGGTTCACTATAGGACTGAAACATGCTCTAACTCATTCTGTAGGATTGGGATGCCCAAAGTAGGTCTGAAAGGGTCAGACCCATGCCAGACGTTCAAGATATATACATAATATAAAAATACATACAGTGTAATAACATGGATCTGGATGACATAGTCAGTGGATATCTTGAAAATCTGGCAAGAACCCGCACTCCTGGACTGAAGTCTGTCTACTGTTTTCCATCAAAGCTTTTCCAGTGCTTGGTTGGAAACCATCAGGACACCATTCAGAAAGCGCTAAACCCTTAAAAAGGAAGGGCCAACATGCAAATCTAGAATTTTTATGACCCTGTTCTTGAGCCGTCCCACGTACCGCAGGTAAATAATGCTTTTATCTGAAAAAACATAGAGGCTGAAGTTTCCCTTTCAAGGCGGAACTCTCCTCCTTATGACAAGTGCTGATGCTCCACCACAGGGTGGGCAGATGGTAGATGTCAGGATGTGTGGGCACCAGCTGAAGCTCAACAACCATACAACAGAGATTCTGTTGCTGTTTAGCTCCTCATCAGCTTAGAACCTTTCTTACTGTCCTTCAGTTCAGTTCAGTTCCGGTGACCTGCATGAAAAATCGAGGCATTAAATGTGATTCACAGCTGGTTTTTCCAATTAGATCAACACAGTTAGTACGTGTATTTTCCAACTTCGGGTGCTCAATAGAATTATGTACTTTTTCTCTTTTTCACAAAAAATCAAGGGGCATATTATCAAGAACGGCGTTAAAAATTATCGCCGCTTTAGCGGCAGAAAACTGCCGCTAAGGCGGCGATAATGGGCTTGATAATATGCCCTTGAGAATTCCAATAGAAGTCCATGTTCTGCTGTGATCCTGGGCTTCTATTGGATTCTCCAGGGCATATTATCAAGCCCATTATCGCCGCTTTAGCGGCAGTTTTCTGCCGCTAAAGCGGCCGTCCTTGATAATATGCCCCCTAATTCTCAATGCATTAGTCTTGGAACTCTTAGATGGCTGTAACACCATATATTTGAAGTTACCTGGTAAAGTGTTAAATCTTAGATTCTTCAAAATTGAGCAGCCACATTGGCACTTAACCTCAGAAGATTTAACTCGCCTCAGCTGGATAGTCACACTGCATTGGCTTCCGGTCAAAACGTTTTCTGTTTAAAGGTGTCCTTAGAGCGTTAAAGTCCTTTTAAGTTAAAAACCTTCTCCCCTTATCACAGCATTTTGTTCTCTATAAAGCATATTGCTGCCTTTGCTCTGCCAATGGTTTTCGAGTGGTCGTTCCCAAAATTCAACCCTCGGGGCAGAGCTTTGTCTGCAGCAGCTGCTAAATATTGGAATGCTTTGTTTATTTCACTAAGATCTTAAAGTTCCTTATTGAAATTTAGGATGGCTTTAAAATGTTGCTCTTCCAGTTTTCCTAGTTTCTGTTCCAGATTTCATTTTTGGTTGTCTGCCTGTAGGGTACTAGCACCTAGATGCCTGATTGTGTGCGATCTATTAGTAAACTAAATGAATGTATAAATAAGTACTAAGAGCATGTCAAGACCTGCTCATTTATAAGCACTACATGAGCCAATTACAAAACAGAATGATTCACTGATGACTGATGGTGGAGTGTAATTAACCTAGATAGGGTGATAGTCTATGGCGTCATGTGAATAGAGATCCTCATGACTTTAGGCCCAAGTCATCTGATGGAAGTAGGACACAAGACAGTCGGTAAATGAAGCGTTACAAATCATCCATTCAATTTACTTGAAACTTACACTATTGCAAACTAAGGAGTATGAAATATTGACACCGTATATTATAAATGGGATAAAATTAACTCATATGGACAATTTAAGGATGGGTATAAAGAATAAAGGATGAGGCCTTTATAAGGTCAAGGAATTCCAAAGTGTCCTTCAATATCCTGTTGATGTTGTTTTGGGAACTTAAAGCATTATAATAAATGGTAGCACGCATCCTGGCCGTTATTCTGAATGAACAGATTAATGATTCATGCATGCTGCGCACTGTTAAGGACATGGCCTATAGACATTTCCAATTATTTTGGAGAGGGTAAGAAAACGAAGGCACAGAAAATCACATGGTTTGATCAAGTAGAAAGGCCATGATCCAAACCAGATCTCCTAGTTTCGAAAACTACATCTTCACACCTTTTTGTGAAGAAATGTGGACACAGGAGAGTTTTGTGTTCACACCTGTTATGCAAACCTGTGAGCCTCAGATTACATATAGACACCAACTGTCGTATGGCTTGTACCTCACCCGTAAAACTGTGCGTTTGTTGGACAACATATACGTCAGGATTGTGCCAGACTGATTCCGTGCACACCCTCAGGATATGTTGGCCTATATTCCTGCTAGCCACAGTGCACCATCTGCACCCCTAACCTTACAGGGTAACAAATGTGTGTACAACCCCAGAACATGACAACCCAGATTCTCCAAGGAAATCGTGGTAACAGATCTAGAACCCTTTCGTTTGGACTTTCATGCATACCCAAAGAAATACACAAGAAATACTCAGCAAGGCGTTTCAGTATTTATTGAAGAATTGTGATTCTCGTATAAAATACGTGTGCTGCGATAATCAATAGAATGAAACAGATTAGCGCAATTACCGTTACAAGAATAGTGAAAAAGATTACCATTTCTACCATTGGGCTAAGACAGTGAGTATGTGCAGGCATATAAGTACTGTGTACAGTGTACTCCTACCTAGCGCTCCCTAACCAAGTCTTGCCTAGGGTGGATGATCTGCCGAATCCCTGCCCAGGTGTTCTAGCTCCCCATTTCCTGTGGGTAATTGTTATCAGGCTGTTCATCTTGGGGTAGAGCCGGACATTCCTCATGTTTGTATGCAGGAATCAGCTGAGCTGGAATTCCAGCATGCAGTGACCTTGCAGTGTCAGCTGAGTGCTCCTCTCCCTAAACAAGGAAGTGGTTCCTTATATATAATAAACACACCAATGTGGCCATGTCGCAACCCCTGTCAGGCCGCAATTGTTTATTCCAGTTAGATAGCATCATCGCCTACGACAATAGCGTAAATAACATTTGATCAGTTAATTTATCCCTTGTACTGAATGTTCAAGGTGTCTTAATAGTGTGCCTAAGAAGTGGAAATGTAAGCAATGCAGATGCAGAGAATGTTATCCTGCATGGTCATGCACCCAAATATCTGTCAAAAGTCACTGTGTTTAAAAGAGAAGGCAACTTAAGAAACGTAAGCATTTAAATAGTGGCGTTTCTAACCGGGCCTATCCTGACCACGTGACACAACAACAGATACATTAAGACATTAGGCCATTGAGTTATCCGATTTTCTTTTAGTGATCTCTCTAACTCATTTCTACTCTACCAGGCAAGGAGAACTGTTTGGACAGGTGTAAATGTGATGCTCCTATTTCAAGCACCTCTTATGTTTCTAATTGGCGATTGGAGTAAAAAGTCTGCAGGGCGGGGGTCATGGGCTCTGGGACTCCATATTTTATTTTTATTGGGAGGGCTTTCAAAGTGTCAGGGAATCACAGTGCAACCCTTCACCCCTAGAGAGACATGACTGAGGGACAAGCTGTCGGCACAGCAGCCTGGGTCTCTTAGATCCCTCTCTCCCTGGCTTTAACTGTGAAGCGTGTCCAGATCAAGTGACAGTTTGGGAGGGAGCCCTGCAACATACCTTGTATCAGCGCACTCCATCCAGTCACTGAGCACAAGTCTTCATGGCCACCTTCCAGGCAGCAGATGCACAAGAAAGCCTCTCTCAACGACCCCAACCCACCTGCGGCCCTACCACTCTGAATGAACTGCCTCGCTGTCCTGCTTACTTTCAAGGATGAACAACACTAGTAACCAGGGCCTCTAGAATTATGTGGCTGGGATGGACCAAATTATGCAGCAGGGTTGACTAAATTATGTGGCAAGAAAAGGAAAATTATGGTGCATAATGCAGTACATTTTGTGACAGTTTTACTCCATTATTTTGTGATTTTTGCACATGCTAACACTGTCTGGGCAAGATTTCACATTATTAGTACCAGTTTAACACCCAAATGCAGCAACAAGCAATTGAAAGACGGCCAGTCAATCTTTGTGAAGGGCCTTCCTCTACACAGGAACACATGTCACTACGCTTTTAGTTACTTTTGATCCATTTGCGCTATAAACATTTTTGTTGGTTCAAATCTGTAGATTATGCAGCAGATGATAGATTATGTGGCAAATGCAACAAATTCATAACTATGTGGAGAACGCAACTAGGTGACTAGTGATAGCAATTTCTTATTAAAGCCAAGTTTAGGCATCATAATCAGGGCCACTGGAATTATGCAGCAGTGGAGGACCAAATTATGCAACAGGGAGTGACAAAAATATTTGTAAAGAAAAGGAAAATTATTCGGGATGATGTGGCATTGTCACTAGCAGTATTATTTCATTATTTTGTCATTTTAACAAATATTACTACATCTGGGAAAAGCTCCCCCTCATTAGTACCGATTTAACAACTGAATACAGAAATTAGCACCCTAAAGTTAACAGGTTAACCTTTGCAAAGCCCAGCCAACGTGTGGATCCACTTCTGTTGTTTGATGAGTTAGAAAACATTTTTGGGGTGAAATCTGCAAATTATGCAGTAGACGGTTCAAAACTTTTCTTTGCTTGTGGGGGGCCACAAAATGTGCAGGGGACAAACATTGTTGGGACATGTTTTGAGTGCTGCAGAAGTTGCAACAGCCCCCCCCTCCCGGAGTGTTTTATAAAAATACAGCCCTAAGTCTCTTGGGGCCTTGCGCAGATGACCCCAGGAGAGGTTTGCCTAAGTTTCAAGCAGTCCCAGAGCTGGGGGTTTGCTCTTCGGCTCTGGAATGAGGGAAGCCCTTGTAGTTGGTCCTGGAGCTGCATTGTATGGCCTATAGAAAGACAAGAAAGACTCAAACATACATGTTTATGTTTGTTTTAAATGAAGATGCTTTATTAAAAGGATTGATGATGAACAATGCAATGTTGGCATTTTTAATAAATGCATTTGAATATAGTTATTGTCCCCAATAGTCATAATGGTGATATCATGGTGAATTAATCCGGTGACACCCTGACAAAGTCAGAAGGCCTGCCTTATTGAAAATGGCACCCCCTCAAATTGTGATGCTGCATCTGGTATAGGTGGGGGTATTGTGATTATGGGGTGTAAGACCCACTAGTGGTGTAATGGGATATGAGGGTGTAACCAAGGGTATTTCATTTACCTGCATACATATATGTGTAATTTAATGCCTAGTATTGAGTAGTATGTGTGTGTATGTGCGTGTGTGTGTAATAAAGGAACTTTTAATTTTTACAACAAAAAACACTGACTGGACAATAATTTTTATTGCGTGCCAACGAATTGGAATTGCTAGCCCACATCGCCTCCATTGAGGCGGCCTTGGACCACTCTGCTTTGCTACCCTGAGAGAGTCAAGTGCTGCAATAGGGTACTTGATTCCCAGTAATAAAGCAATTGTGAGTCTATTACTTGTGAAGTACTCACATCCTTCACAACTAATATTGCAATTTGTTACAGTGGTGGATTATGTGTCAAATCTATATTTATGCGGAAAAAAAGCAGCCACAGATTGCATAATTTCAGTGGTCCTGGTCTTAACTCATTTGTAATAGGAATACATTTGCCTTGATAATGTACTGTTTCCTTTAACGTGTTAGGCCAAAAAGTGATGCATTTTGCAAATTGAATTAGAACTCTGAAATGACTTACAATAACTCAGTAATGTATTTGATAAAAGTACATTTTCCAACCTTAAGATACATTATGATAGAAAATATGCATAAAAATGCATAGAATTTCGTAAAATCGAATGTAAAAATGCCCCCTTTTGGAACTTGAACAGGTCACTGCTTGAACCCTCAGAGTTATTAAATCAATGCTATCTATTTCTTCAGTGCCTATCCACAAAATTCACAGTGTGAAAGCACCTTCATTTTTGAGGTTTCAAATATCTATTTATATTTATCATCAATATATTTTGAATAAAAGTTTCTTGTCCTGACGCTCTAGAATTTACATTTAGTGCGGAGCCTTTAATTGGTGATCTAAAAGTGTTTGAGCATTACAATCACAGTAGAAAGTCACATTTCTCATTGCCGATGTTTGAAAAGCTGTAAAGACGGAAAGAAGTTTTTGAGGGGGCTCGTGAAAACTGCAACTTTTGTGGGGGATTCCCATTGATTTTTTTCATAGTGGATTGAAATCTCTGCAACTTCTTGTGCAGATGTCCATCTAATTTCACCAGTTCCAGGTAACCAAATAGGCATAGTAGGCACCGACCTATGGGCCCCACTCCTTTTAGAAGCCCAGAGACAACGATCAAAATAATATTGATTTAATCTGCATAGAAAATTACAATCAAACTTTCTTAAATTGTTTCAAATTAATGTTTAGTTTTGTGTAATAAAATTGGTTTATTAAAATTGTTGGTTGGTAAAATTAAAAACATATTAGGAGATAATTTGCGAGGGGTGCCCTGAAATTTCGACTGCCTAGGGGCCTCCATAAGGTTTAATCCCGCACTGCATTTCACTTGAGGTGCTTTACCTGAGTCCGTACAGCCAAGTGCTGTCAGGTGTTGAGTACCTACACTTCTTTAATTTGTGAGGGAGATTACCAGCACTACTCAATGGAGATGCAACACTTAAAGTGAAAGAGTGCCAGCACTTGTCAGCCAAGGTGCGATACTTTTAATGGGACAGTATCGGCACTTCTCAGTAGCAAAGAGGTAATCTGCAGCAGCACGTACCTTCCCTTCTATATATCTATTTCTAGCACTTAGGCTTCTAGGCTTGCTGCCTGTTTTAAGTGTGGCTGTCCTAGTGTGTGCATTCCTGTGCTGAGTAAGTTATGATCCTTGTATTCTTGCTATATTTTTCAAAATACCCAGAGGTGAAGGTCGTTGAAACGCTTTGCGCTTTTGAGACTCTGGCAGGTAGGGTGGAGGAAGGCTGTCCTATCTCCACAGTATCTTTTTGGACTGCTACTCCAATACAGGTTAGTTTGTGATGACATCACAACTCACTAGGGTGGCTTTCTCACTCCAGGCCATGACAAATGCAGTCTCCAGTCCTGATATTTCAATCTACCAATCATTTATTTCAGGTGTTTTAGTCTAATTTTTTGAATGGAAGTAATCAAGACTGCAACACCCAGAATGCATTAGGCTATCACACAAAAGTCTAGGACTGACAACAGTGTCCATAAGGACCCGGAGGAAGGTGATCACCCAACAATCCACTGTTTATATTATAAACAGAAAGTTGTGACAACCATAGAAGGACTCTCTCTGTTTTATATATCTACATGACACCCATTTATATCTGATGGTCTTCACCATATATTGCATCCAGCATCTCAAAATTTCCCTGAGGCAAGCTAACACCTGTATGTCCCACCAGAGACAGAAAGGTAGCTCCTGGATGGAAAGAATTGTACTCTAGCTCCTTAATCTTGTCTTCAGAACCATTTTTCGAAGGTGCCTATCTTTTGCGATCTCTGAATGAAAAATCTCTGAGGATCCCACTGGATTCTGTTCTTATCACACAGAATTGGATTAACAAAATTGCGAAACGAGACAATTATGAAATACCTCTGCTTCGTGAGATTAAGTCCTAAATCCCTGAAATTTTGTTAATTTTTTCAGGAACTTCAGAACAAATAGGTAGCATGTGTTCATTAATTCTTACATCGTTTGTAGTACTTCTTCATTAGCAGACAAGACGTGGAGCTTCCTTGTTCTCTTGGAAACTCTGTCAGAAGCTGACCACGGGTGCAGGAACACCAGCCCCTGCTTTAAAGAAATTCTTATAAACGGATATGAGGGAGGAACATGGACTGTAAATAGGACTCCTTCATCCATGAGACTAACCCCTGTCCAACCAAAATGGCAAAGTATGCACAACAGTTAAGGTGGACATGGTCAGCATGGACCAATGAACTACCTTTATTATGTATAAGAGAGACTCAGTCCCAATCAGGAGACTGGACTTTGGTCTCATCACTGATGGATTTGATTTGAAAAAAGAAAGGACATGTTACTGGCTTTTAAGACTATATTAAACATTGACCAACGTAATTCAAGCACATTCGCAGTTTGCTAGCTATAGCACAGCACAAGCCTTCTGGCCTACCATACTTTACAAAGTAGAAATAAACACATTTACCCAAAATCTTTGCTTCCAGATAACTCTTTTCAGTTTTCTGTTAAAACATGAAGGTATTGTCCCAAAAGAGTATTGGACAGTCAAGTTTACATAACTTTGCAGTGTTAGCTGAGATAAATGCTTCTTACAGGCCACTCCGTCCAATGATACTAACATAAAATAACATAACATGTGTATTTGTAAAGGGCACGTTCACCCAGGGGTATCTTAGCACTGAATAACAGATGTTTATTGATACCCAACTGAATGGTATTCATTTTATTGATCTCGGAAGGATAAAAGACTGATTGGACCCACTGGGATTAGAGCCTGTGACCACGAGGTCGAACACAGGCCCCTATAGTGGACGCATTAGTCCACTAAGCCACCCGACCCGGGTAACTATGCAGCAGACCCAGTTTTATACATTATATATTCTAAAGCAAAGAGTACTTCAAGCTGCCCTAATATCCTGGATTCTTTTTGTGTCATGAAATTACCTCCTTAGTCCTTCTTAAGAGATTGCGCCTGGCTTAAAAATGCAACAAGCACACCCAGGTTTACGCACCTGGAGTCATTAGTGCTTGCATTCAGAAGCCGGGCTAGTTCTGGGAGCCACGGTTAACCATGAGCATAGTGACTTCTAATACTATTTATCTTTTCTATAGCTTGTTTACAGTGATATGAGTTTGCAGAAGATACACAAGGGCGGCAGAAAATCTGACTTTTCCACCTATTTGAGGGAGGTTTTCTGAGAATGACATCTGACAGGATTTACTATAGAAAAGGAGGTCTGTTTTGACCTGAAGAGCAGCAGTATGATGCTGGAAGACTGCTTGTTTGTAGAATATGATGTGCCTAAAAAATGTATGCTTGAAACTTGAGAAAAATAGTTTATATAAAAATACTAAAGGCTTGAATGGCCACCTACAGTAGTGGGCAAAAAAGTATTTTTACATAACCACTCAATTCATTTACTACATTATTGATTCTGTTGATTTGTGGAAAGCTATATTGGGAATCAAAGCCAGGTTCTGTGCCACAGTCAGTCACATAGAACATATTGCCATATTGGTATTCGCTTAGCACACATTACACATATTTAGAATAGAAGCATAGTGAGATTTAGGGTGTGTCAGTCAAGTTCTGAGGCTGGGATTTAAACCTAAGTCTCAAATTAGCAACGCAGTCACTAAGCTAAGGCCTTCATTATTAAGCCTGGGTAGAGTTTGCGGAGTTCCGCTATGCAGAACTCCGCAAAGTGACCAAAAAAATCCGCTGCACTATGTGGAATTCCGCGAGAGGCGGAGTGCGTTAGGGTCATGCCGTTCGCTGTGAGTTTGAGCGCTGGGTATTTGTCCCGCACTGAAAAATCATCGTGAATGGCACCATGCGCAGCGCAAGAGGGCACAGCTTCCTTTCTGCAGCTCGAGTAGATATTTTTTACTCGAGCGGCAGCTTTCTCAACGCGAATGGAAGGTTTCTCAATGCGAGTGGTCGTGACCTGCCGCGACCTCTCGTATTGAGATATCCGACCGCCTGCGTTCAGAAATCTCACCAGGAGGTTGATTTTCCTCACTCGCACCCGCCAACTAGACCTTGGCGAGCGCGAGCGAGGAAAAATCTCGCCGGGAGGTGTATTTTCCTCGCGCTCACCAACTTGACGTTGACGAGCACGAGCGAGGAAAAAAACTCCACTCCGCTCTTGGGAACTCTGCGTGCTCCGCGGAGTGTGGGAAACTCCGCAACTCTGCGAACGGAGCGGAGTTCACCACCAGGGGTACTCATTATGATTGGGGTCAATTACGATGGGGCTGGTAACAGCATTTACCAGCCACATTGGTCTTATGAGAGCCACGGTGTTACTGGCTCAAAATGAGGAATAAAGGAAATCAGACCCAAACTTACAGATTCTCCCATTATTTCCTCATTTCTAAGGGGACCCTCTGGGTCCACCGTGTAATGTTCTGGATTCCCGCTCTCCCTCAGAGTTAATGATGCCTCCTGTAGTGACTCCTAGGGTCTGGAAAAGCATGGCACTTGTAATGAGTGCCTAAATGTATGATTTAGAGGGAGTGCAGCATTCTGCTTATGATAGGTGCAAAGCTGTGAATGAGTGTGTCATACATTGCTTGGTAAAGGAGATGGCTGGAGGACAGAATGCTCTCATACAGCATTGATGCATGCTAAATTATTGTATTCTGTTATTTATTTAACTAAGCACAAACAGACCGCAAGGGTTCTCACAGAACTTTACAATGTGACCAAAATTCCCTGTAGTACAAAAAAACATGCAGAAAAAGAATTGGAATCCACTGTAAATAATAACATTTAGGGAAAAAAAACCTCCTACAATCCTTAATTAAAAAAACAGAGGACCAACTACTGACATTAATGCGCTGTTAATACAGAAGAGGGTACAACCGCATCCGCCAAACTCTAAATGATGTCCAGCATCCTGTAACAAGAAAACGCTACCCATAAAATCAATGAGATTATATTGATCTCCCAGATGTACTGGAAACTGCGGACTGCAGAATTTTAGTAATTTATTGAACAAAAAAAACCTAAAGCCCAGATTAAATATGAATGTTGAAACTAAGTGCACTATACCTCAGGGACAGCGCAGCACTGTTAGATGATTGGATCACTGAAAATGATTGACTAAAGGTGATTAGTCTAAAAATCGAATGTACTACTAGAATTTCCTATGTTCACAGCCAAATACTTAAGGGTGCCAAGATACACAACCTTGAGCACAAGTCAGGCCTCAATGGGTCAGCAGTAATATTGTTTTGGGACGAGGAGGCAAGCAGGGCTATGACTGAATTTCCTTCTGCCCAGCCAGACTACAGCAGGGAGCATGGCCTTGTCAGGAGCCCAGGAGGGCTGATTCCTAACAATGTTTGCTTGCCGCAGTTATTGACAACCGCGGCCCGTGCAGGTAAGAGCCGTGGGGCCAGGTTTCGAAAGACGATGCTAAATTAATTCTTTATTTAATTTTCCCTCGTCATCGTCTGTCGAAATCCCCCCCGCCCCCCACACCTCGCCCCACTGCCCCCACCGCTCTTACCTGCATGGGCCGCGGCTGGTTATTGAGCGCAGCTTATCAACACTGATTGTCCTCAAATGTCCGCAGATATTACAAAAAAAAGAAAAAGGCTTGTCATCGCATAACAAATCATGTGCAATGGTATCACCTCCTGTGTCATGGGGGGTAATGGTTGCATGATGTCACTTATGCTGCCTATGATTTTAACTCAACCACACCACTATTCCTTTTAAGAACAAAATTAAAAGCACACTTTCTCTACAAACACCTGCTTGCTCACACAGTCAGTTACCATCTGCTAGTTGGAGTCTTTGGGCCACTTGGTGCATGAAAAGTGCAGGGCTGCATTAAAGGATTATTCGCAATTAATCAATGAATTAATGTGCTTAACATTTCCCTAAGATCCCTCAGCCAAAGTCCAACTTTTCAAACTCTGTAAAGGTTATGAGTTCATCACAACTCTCTGGTGAGAATTAGATGCTCGGTCTCTGTCAGGAACATTAGGGCTGAAAAATTGTCAGGATGACACACTGAGAAAAACAAGCTCTGGAGTCAATAATTCCAAGTGAAAATTATCTCTGGCACATGATAGTCTTCGCTTTTTTTTCCTCCACAGATGCCTTCTGACCTCGACAAGATCCAATCAGGTCAACTGCCAATGAAGAACTAAGAAACAGCATGACTCAGTAAGAGTTTTGCCTTGAATGTTTCGATTTTTGTGAGAATGTGCACCGCCCTATAGAACCATAGACAAACAATGGCAGGGCTTAACATGGCCAACAAAAATGTTTGTCTGTATTTAACTTTGCGTTCCTGAACATGGGTGTATCTATTCACTTGTGAATAAGCAGAGATAAAGAGTGCTGTGCAGACAGGAACAAGCGGGAAATGAGGTGAACTGTCAAAGGTGGCTGACTGTGCAGTGTCTTCCTAGAATGGTGCCACTTTTGATTACATGTGTGTTTGCATTGCTTTTGGCATGTTTAGTCATCTATAGTTGGTGCCACCATTTCTCACCAATCCTGACCTCAGCGAACTGTTTTTTTAGCGAAGCTGGAAGTTCTCTTAAAATCGTCTGCACCCAGGATTAAATTTGGATCAAAAATAGGCCCGTGCACCCTATAAAAAAGTGGCCCATATTTGCGGATTGCACCTTTTCGCAACACACTGCTTCAGTCTTCTAAGTATAATGAAAGGAAGGAGGGGGTCCCTCTAAAAGAAGCATGTTTTCTTAACTTCACTGCGCTAAAAAAATGCAAATGTTGCCAGGACTAATTGTGCACAGATTAGTTTAAAATGGTGAATCACACTTAAATATAAGTAAGGCCACTTCTGCTCAGCCTCCCCCCCACTCAATCTGCATTCATTAATGGGCCGGCCCAGTTAGAGACTGGGAATGACACCTCCACCTCGTTGGCAAAAGGGATGTAATAGAGGTCCATCTGCCTCTGGAAACGCCGCTCAGGCCCCCACTGGGCTGCTGGCGGCATCTGAATAGAACAGACACAGCCCAAATCGGCCACCATGCTGGCCAAAAAAGTGGCCCACAGCTGCAACTTTTATACCAGCCCATTGCCCATTGTCCGATTGCTCGCCTTACCAATCCGACCCAACCTGCACCATCCACAGAACTATCCACTCAGAGACTCCAAAGTACCTATGAAATTGGTGGTCTCAGGCAGTCAGAGGCAGCTGCATAGCTCAGGCAGACTTTTGCTACAATACTCTGTCTGCAGAAACAACCCGTGTCGTGAGGAGCGCCCGAGCTGCAGAAATCCATTCTGCTCCCTATCAGAACAAACCTCCCCCAGAAAGCTTTCAAGTGCGAAATGAAACGGATACCATTCCTGCAACACCTAACACCTCCTAACTTGATTTACCATCATGTAACAACGAATTTCAGGCAAGCTATTATTTGGTGCTTTAGGGTCAGAGGACCATTACATCCTTTAGCCCTATATACAACTTTTTTATCTTCCCTCCCACACCACTAATAAAGGATACCTTTGGAGTGGGTGAGGAATTTGTTCTGTAAAGTTATGCCCCCATACACCCATTCTTCATAAGTGCTCCCTGGAATATGGTCGAGCCCACCCGACCTTTAGAAGTTGGGGTGAACCCGATGATGAAGCATGTCACTACTAGAGTGAGTGAGGGCTGTATAAAGAAAAGGGTCTCTTTCCCTTCCCACCCACAATAGTGGGTGTGTTGCCACCCGGCGTACTGACCACCCCCCATTTCTTCACTGTTTCCAAAGGAGCATCCAGGTTCCAGAGGGGATACTTTTGTGTTATTGAGTGTATGCCAGGAAGGACGTATCCCTTCAATCCTTTTCATTGAGGACCTCTCTACCCTCCTAGGGTTCCCACTCTGGATCCCTAACCTTGTGTAAAAGGAAAGCTATTATTATGAACATACATTTTTTTAAGGTCTCTGATCTCAAAAAGGAGAGGCAGAGCTCCCAATCTGAGGACTCTGGCTGCAAGCCAACATAAACATTGTAAACCATCCCATAGCTCATTACACATCAATTCCATGATCAGAGTATCACCAGCATTCCACTTGTTCCTGATATTGAGCACCACAGTAAACAAAGTATTTTCTCTTCCCTTTATGTATGTTCACAAAATATATGGCTGGATCCACCTCAACTGGCAAAGTCCCAGCAGCACCAACCATTCTTATGATCGACAAACGATCCTCAGGAAAAGGTTATGCCTCCTCCATTGTGAACCTCGATTGCTAAACAGAATACGTCCTTGATGATAGTCGTCAGTCATCCGCACTCATATTGATGATACCAAGACTTAAAGGTACACCACAGCAAACTAAACAAAACCCTACAATGTTTTCGAAAGAGTACATGCATATCTCAAATAATCCCAGCAGAATATCAACAAACTACAATGGTTGTCTAATTACAGAGTAAAACCAATATATTACTTTTTATACAGAGGATGAATAATACACCAGGAAGAAGCAAACAAACACAGCTAAAGGAAGAACAAGACATTGCGGAACCCCACAGCTACTGATACACCCATGTTCAGGAATGCGGAAGTTAAATGCAAGCATGTTTGCTGGCCATGTTAAGCTCTGCCATTGTTTGTCTATGGTTCTACAAGAAGGTGCTCATTTTCACAAAACTTTCAAAGCAACACTCTTACTAAGTCATGCTGTTTCTTAGTTTTTTGTTGGCATTTGACCTGAGTGGATCTCGTCATGGTCAGTAGGTCTGTGGAGGAAAAAAAAGCAAAGACAATCATATTCCAGAGATAATTTTCATTTGGAATTATTGACTCCAATGCCTGTTTTTCACAGTGTTGTCATCCTGACAATTTTTCCTCCATAATGTTCCTGACAGAGACCGATTATATAATTCTCACCAGAGAGTTGTGATGAACTCATGACCTTTTACAGAGCTTGAAAAGGTGGAGTTTGGTCATGAGCCTCATGAGGAATCAGACCCCAGAGTTTGTTAAACTGCACTGAAGGAAGTTCCACTTCAAACTCCCCCTGGAGACAGACAGACAGATCTCCTTGCCCTTAAGAGAGGAAATATGAAAATGCCTGAGGTATTGTGTGCTATGTTCTGTACATATCATAAATTCCCACATGCCGTCTCCACACACAGTCTGTTTTCTGCTATTTAACCGCATCTGTACCTCATGCACACTGTTCTATTCATAGTACCTGTGATGCTCCTGGTAAAATACTATCCATAGTAGTAGTAGTAGTAGTAGTAGAAATGATAATAATAATAATAATAATAATAATAATGTGTCCTTTTATAGAATACTTTCCATTGTATCCGTGCAGATTTGCATTTGTGTTGCGATTACTCAGTTTAATGGCATTCAATGTAGTCACTTCTGTAGGATAAAAAAAGACTCAGCCCTTCTGGAAATGAAACTTATGATCTCAAAAGTGAGCACTTAAGTCACTGAGTTATCACAGTGGCATTGCATGGCATTTTCCATTGGATGGTGTAGAAAAATGCCCCTTTTTGCCCAGTCGCCCTCAAATGTTGCTGGTTTTTTTACTCTGCACAATGGGACACTGCTGTCAGGTGCACAGTTTATGTGCTCTGACCCCTAAAATCTCTCTAATTGGTATACACCGGATTGGCATATTTGACTTACCTATAGGTCCCTGGTATTTGGTACAAAGTGTACCCAGGGCCTGTAAGTTAAATGTCACTAATGGACTGTAGCACATACTGTTCCACCACTAAAGTGACAGTGCAAAACATCTCTCCAGCCCTGCCCCTGCAGCCTGGGTATGCAGTTTCAAAACTGTCAATGCTTCATCAGGGGGCACGCATCAACATTCTGCCACGCACGTCGCCGTTACGTCTCCTGATTCGCCGATGCTACGCCCACGAGAGGAGCTGTGATGGAGTGATTGCCGTCCCGCCGTGTTCGTGTTTGTTGCCGATGCCGTTGTCTCCCCCGTTTTTGGAGGAATAATTGCGGTCGTTTTGCGGAGGCTGGCGGCTGGCGGCTCTCCGCCCTGGTGGGTTTTCCTCGCTGGTGGGTTTCTTTGCTGGAGGCTGGAGGCTGGTTCTGCTTGACTCTGTGCAGCAGTAGTAGCGGGAGCGACCGACGCGATGAGACGTGAAGAACAGGAGAGACCAATAGCGCCGGAGCAGTAGAAGGTGGTAGATCTCGGTAGACCCTGGGGCTGTACGGCGGTAAGCGTTTAGGGCTTTTTGGTGTACTGCGCTAGTAACAGACAGTAGTTCCCCACTCCAGCACCGTAGTGCTCGGCAAGAGGTCGATAGCCATTACACAGAGCTGGTTAGAAAAAACGAACCCTGGCCTCCTGGATCCCTGAAGGGGAGTGCAGAGATAGAGGTGGAGAAAGGGCGCCGTGCTGCCTCGCTGCGAGACCTCTTAGAGCACAACTTGTCGATCTACAGGCCCATACAAAAAAAAAACAATAATGCAAAATAAACAATCTAAAGCAGCGGCTGGGAAAGAGTTTCTAAGATCTGGTCAGTCACCAGCAACACCTGTGATACCACCCAAGGAAGTTAGAAGAGGGAGAAGAAATGCTCAGCAGAGATTGGACTTTAAAGCTAAAAACCTGGCTCTGGCAGAGAAGAGCATTCAGATCGATCAGGACGCTACTGATAAAACCTTCGAAGGAGAGCAGAGTTTGTCTGACCTCTCAGCGGATCTGAGCATGCTGGCTGTGGGAGGTGAAGAAGAGGCAGGAAAGGGGGGTGAAGCAGTAGGGGACAGATTGAAGGTAGATGATAAAGTGGTGAAAACTAAACAGTATCCTCTTTTTGGTAATACCCTTGCTACATGGGTCTTACCCACCAGTACTCCTGTTCTAAATAGGGAGGAGCAAAGTGTGGAACATCCAATGGGTCAGGAAATGCCGCACACCCATACCCCTGCGCACTCCTCTACAGTATATACAGCATATCCACAGCCGCAGCCGCAGCTCAAACTGCATGCTGTCCCAGCCCCAGCAGAAATAAATACAGTAAGTCATGAGGAGACATCTTTGACTAGCCAGCCACTGTCCCTAGAGGGTCAAGTGCCCTCTCAGACTGTACAAAAGGAGAACGGGAGTCAGGGATTGGTAGATAACCCAGACGAGCTGGATTCGACTTCCATATCCGATTCAGAAGCAGATTCAGAACCAGAACTGGAAACGGAACAGGGGAAAAGGAGGAAAGAAGGGTAAGGATAAGGATAAGGAAAAAGGAATAGCCCCTAAGTTTAAGAGAATTGCCGAAAATCTGGGACAAGAAAAGGGGGATAAAAATGCTGAACATACTACCTCTGTACAAGAAATGTTTTTAACTATCCTACAAGAGGTAAGAGATCTGAAGGCGTCGCAAGTATATGAAATATCACAGCTGCATGATAGGTTATTAAAGATGGAGGAAAAACTGGGCAATCTACTAGTAAGGGTTGCGGAATTGGAGATTCGTGTTTCAGGTCTTGAGGATAAAATCATTGTTATGCAAGAGGAATTGCAGGTGTTGAGTAAAAACAAATATCAGATGGATTCGAAGTTACAAGACCTTGAGAATTACAACAGGAGATCTAATTTACGCTTGGTGGGAGTATCCGAGGGCTGGAGGGGGCGGAAATGGTAAAATGGACAGAGTCCCTGTTGAAAAAAGCAATACCTGAACTACAAGGGGATCTCACAATTACTAGAGCCCACAGGGTTCCTGCGCATAAGCCTGTGAATGCTAAATACCCACGAACAATTTTAATAAATTTTTCAGACTACAGAATCAAGGAGCGAATCCTAAACACAGCAATATCAAGGAGAACATTTACAACTGATGAAATTAAAAATTTTAAAATCTTCTCTGATATGTCAGCAGCATCTGCCCTTAGACGTAAGAACTTTGTTAAAATGATTGACCCTTTCAAAGCAAAAGGGGCGCAGGCAATGATTGTGCAACAATCTAAGTTAAAGGTCCTAGTTAAAGGAAAATTCTTTATCCTCACAGATATTGTAGAAGCCCAAAACCTCCTGGATGGCCTCAACACTATATAAGGAAAAGGGGATTATGTATTTGTAAAATTGTTGAATATTTAATCAGTTATATTCGCGCTCTGCTATGAAATATTTTTTTTTAGTTTATTTTTTTGAGGCAGTTGCAAGGTGAATCAGGAGTCGTAACAGGATGCAACAAGATGGCATCCATTAAAAGGAGGGAAAAGGAGGGGAAGCTAGTGGGGAAGGTTGGGTCTTTCCTTCTCCTGGAGAGGGTGGATTGGATGGGTGGTGGTGGGGGTGAAGCAGTTAAAAAAAAGAGAGTTCATAGATGGAAAAATTTGTTTGAATATTTTTATTAAGAGGAGATTAAGCAATGCGTATAGTAATTATTTGACAGGCTTAGAAGTAAGTTGTGGTACTATACAACAGAAATTATATATTGCACAGGGAAGGCTGCACTCTATTGCACTTTATTGCAACGTAATGCACTTTAATGCATATTTTGCACAATATTTGCTATTTGCACTATATTGTACTGCTGTATTGTATTGTTTTTATCAGTTGCGTGATTTGCACTTTAATGCTTATTTGCACTGTTGGTTACTTCATTTGTACTGTAGTGTCTTAGTCCAATGCGTGTATGATTGCATTTTATTATATTTTATATATATTTTATATATATTTTATATATTTGGCATTATAGTATTTTTGCCTAGTGGCTATGTTTCATGCATATTTTGTACAATTGATAACACATGTATGGTGGTGTATAGAAAGAGTAGAATATTCTATTATTGGGAAAAAGAAAAGCCGTATTGAAAAACATGGCGCATATGCGCATTTGGTATACTCTGCATAATTTCACCTTAGATAGGAATTCCCCGTATGAATAGGAAGAAATTGTTGATTTTGTCTTTAAATGCTAACGGTTTAAATAATAGACGTAAAACTAGTGCGATAGAAAGCTGGCTAAAAGGTTATTACCCGGATGTGATCTTTATACAAGAGACACATTTTCGTGCTCTAACAAGCGCGAGTAAAATGTTAAAAAATTGGGCAGGGTTTTATTGTTCATCTGTATCTGGGGCAGCCCAGAGAGGTGTGAGTATTTTTATAGGCAAGCATGTTCAATTCCATGTCGAAGCCTCACATTCAGACACGAGTGGTAGATGGACATTTTTACATGGGAAAATTAATCAGATAAATCTTATTCTGGCTACAATTTATGCACCAGTTATTGATGACCCGCTTCCTATCTTACAGTTAAAGCAAGCATTATCTGGCATACCGGGTCAGATTATATGGGGTGGGGACTTTAATTTTTTACAAAATCCTGCGGTGGATTCAACTAAAAAAGACCGAAGACAAAATAAACCACAAGTTGCCACCGCTCTGCTGAGTTGTAAGTCGGATTTAGATATTCTGGATAATTGGCGTCTTAATAACCCGGCTAAACGTGAATATTCTTGTTACTCGGCAAAATATGACTCTTCATCCAGGCTAGACTTTTTCTTACTTCCCATAATCTTGAAGTTAATAAATATGAACATATAGTAAATCCCTTCTCAGATCATGCCCTCATTAAGCTTGAAATTATCCTAGATAAGCTAGAGGATGAATTACCAAGAAGATGGTATTTTAATAGACTCAATTTTGCTGAGAAACAATGGTGTGCAGAAATAGAAAAGGAGATTAGCTTCTTTTTGATATAAATAAGGATTCTGCACCGATTAACATAATATGGGACGCGTTTAAAGCCACTCTGAGAGGTATTATCACCTCAAAAGAGATTCCAAAACAGAAGGCTAAGAAGGAGGAGAGAATGACGATAGAAAACAGTCTGGCCCAGGCAAATCAAGAATATTTTAGAAATAGGACCCCAGTTACTAGACAAGAAGTACTGAATGCAAAAAAGAGAATGAGGGAATTCTATTATGAACTAGGGGATATGACAAGTAGGCTATACCTTCAGGCTAGTTATGAACATAGTGAGTATACTGGAAGATTACTAGCTTGGCAAGCAAAGGAGAAGCAAGTTCGAAATAGAGTCGAATGTATTCAGGATAAAGTAACTAAAACCCGCGTAAATACCACATCTTTAATAGGTGAGGTTTTCCTTAAACATTATAAAGATATATATCAGACACCTCATCAGATCCCTGTAGAAACAATTGATGAATTCTTGCAGGAATTGCCTATTCCAATTTTGGGAAATAATTTTAAAGAGCTGCTGCTCGCCGAATTTACGAAGGATGAACTAGATGTGGTTATCAGCTCTTTGCCCAACTGTAAAGCCACCGGGGAGCATGGCATCCCCGCGGAATTTTTTAAAACATTTTCTACAATACTATGTCCTGAATTTTTAAGGCTCGCAAACTCTTTATTAGAAGGAGGGGACCCGCCCACATCCTTCCGCATTACAGTAGTGGTCAGTATCTTAAAGAAAGATAAAGATAGTGAAAATGTGAACTCGTACAGGCCAATAAGTCTTTAAACACTGACTACAAAATTATTACAAAACTTTTGGCCAATAGATTAAATAAGATGGTGGGGTCACTCATCGGGACGGATCAATGCGGTTTTATAGCAGGGAGACACCTCCATACCAATACACATTTTCTATTAGAGGCTTTGGATTTTTTTAATATCAATAAAGTTCAGGCACAGATATGGTTTTTAGATGCCGAAAAGGCATTTGACCTTGTTTCTTGGAATTGTCTTTTTACGATCTTAGCAAAGTTTGGCTTCCCAAAGGAGTTTATATTTTTATTAAAACAACTTTATACAAACTCCCAGGCGCAAATTTTAATCAACTCTGTTAAGATAGGAATATGCCAAATAAATAGAGGTACAAGACAAGGCTGCCCCCTTTCTCCGATTTTATTTGCACTTTTTATAGAGCCATTAGCAATTGCAATCAGGGAAAAAAGAGCACACACAGTTCCGGTGCAAGGAATGACGAACATAAAACTTTACGCTGACGACATTGTGCTCTTTTTGGACTCAAATATAGACACCCAGGTGGAAGTGATGAAAGTTTTTGCAGACTTCCAAGAAATGGGAGGCTACAAAATCAATAAGACCAAAACAGAAATTATTTTGTGCAACTGTGGTGTGAATTCCTTATTATCAGAATTTAGGCAGGTATACAATACTCGCCCAAAGAGATATTTAGGGATTGTTGTTACGGAGAGAGTAGAAGATCTTTTTCCTTAAATTATACTCCATTATTGAAAAAGGTGAGCTCTCAGTTAATACGGTGGAATCAGCTCCCATTATCAATAATAGGACGAGTTGCATTAATTAGAATGTCTATTTTACCACTGTTTAATTTTCTTTTTAGTGCAGCTCCCTGTGCAATACAGACTTCTTTTTTTAAAGAGATAGATAGTATGATCTCCTCTTTTCTATGGGCAAATAAGGTACCAAGATTAGCACTCAGCACTTTAAACTATTCTGTTTTAGAAGGAGGTTTATCTCTTCCGAATATGAGAAATTACTATTATGCGACATTTGCACATTATAGTTTTAGATTTTTTTTTCAGATCCTCAAGAGGCAGATAATTTTTTTATGAAAAAGATCCTAAAGGAATATAATATCATCGATCCTACAAGAGTTACTAAGTACCCTAAGAAGGTTCGGTATAAGACTTTACAGTGGTTATTCAAACAAAAAACCCAGCTTTTAGCTCATTACGATATTTTAAGAATTAATAACTCAACTAGACTTTCGAACATGTACACGGGGGAAATAGGCATCTTAGAGAATAATATACTAAGGCTGTGGGAAGAAAGTGGATATGTCCAAATTCAAGATTTCATCAAGGGGAAATGTTGGAAAACTTGGACGGAAATTGAATTGGGCCTCCAACATTCCAACACAATTCTAAAATGGTCATTTATTAGATTAAAATCTATATTGGAAAAGTTAAATATAGAAAATCTGTGTGATAAAATTAGGATTAGTAAAGCTCTTAATTGTCCTATACAAAGGAGGATCAGTGATTGGGTTAAGATATTCGACCAGAACAAATCTTCCTTATTGTATGAAAAAGTTAGAGATAGATGGAAGAAAGTGGAAGATATACAGATTCTTAAATCAATGTGGAATAAGTTAAACAAGTTTAATGTATATCTATTTAGAGGGGCGAATTTTAAACGCATGCAATATTATTCGAAATGGCTGATATATAGAACACCCTCCTTTCTTCATAAAATATATCCGCAAACAGAAGATAAATGCTTTCGTTGCACAGAGAAAGGTACTTGGACGCATATTATTTGGAAGTGCCCAAAAATTAAGAAGTTATGGGAGGAGATCGAGAAATATCTCAGATTTACAATAGACCCCCATATTTCACTCGATGAATCTATTGCAGTTTTGGAATGTTCTCCTGACATCATCGAGTATGAAGAATGCCTGTTTATAGCAGCATTAATAGCAAGATCATTAATCCTGCAACTCTGGAGAACAGAGAAGGTGCCCACTTTCAATGCTTGGAGGGTAAAATTATCCAAAATACAAGAACTGGAAAGGAAATATGCAATAAGATCAGGAGCATTGAGAAAGTATGAGAAATATTGGAGTGTGTTTAAAGCATAAGGGAATAGGTGGTACTTTGTGTAAAAGGATAGAAAAGATGTGTATGTACCTATCCGGTCTCAGTACCACTGTATTTTATTTGTATGTTTTAATGTTAAAATTATTATCTGGTACATGAATTTAATAGGATCCTTTTTTTTTTTTTGGGGGGTATTTTAGGAACAATTTGATTGTATATCTAAGTATTGGTTGAAATGAGTAACTGTAAAAAAAAATTCTGCACTTTGCACTTTAGCTCTAAGTTAATTATTTTCGATCCTCAATATTTTGAAATATGTATTTGTACATAAGATTATTGTATGTGTGTCAGCTCTATGAACTCTCAATAAAAATTTAAAAAATTTAAAAAAACCATTCTGCCGCAGACCAACATACAAAATGGAGCGAAAAGGAAAAAAATAATTTTGTTTGTTATTGTCAGATGTTCTAGGGTTCGAGGAAATCCCTCTGTCATCTGAGTCAAGGATCCTTTCAACACACAAAAAATATTAAAACTACCTAGGGGATAGTCCGCTACATTTTATTTTGGACTTCTCCTGGCAGGATTAAAATTATCTGGGCAGGGTATTCCTGGATCATTAGTATCCTTGTCCTCTAATCTTTGTGTTAATTTGATATAATTAACACAAAGATAAGGCAGTTTTAATATTTTTTATGTGTTGAAAGGATCCTTGACTCAGATGGAACAGAGGGATTTCCTCGAGTCCTAGAACATCTGATAATAACGAACAATTTCTTTTCCTTTTCGCTCCATTCTGTACATTGGTCTGCGTCAGAATGTTGATGCGCGCCCTATGATGAAGCACAACACTATATAGTGTGTGAGGGCAGTATTAAAACAAGAAAAGGTTTTTGAGTGGAGGAAAATGAGCGCCCAATGATGAAGCATGACACTATATAGTGTGTGAGGACAGTATTACAACAAGAAAGGGGTTTCCAGTGGAGGAAAATGAGCAGCTCTCTTGAAGACAACAGACCAGTTTGAAATTTCCTATGTGTGAGTAAACATAAAACTGTTGCCAGGCATAAACCTTCTTTTTTTATACTGATAAGTCGCCCCCTGAGGTAGGCCCTAAATACCCATATGGCAGGATGCATGGTACCTAAAAAGTAGAGCATGCATATCTTATATTTCAGATGTCCTGGCAGTGAAAAACCTCCAAAGTCAGTTTTCACTGTGGTGGCTCTCCCATATGGAAGTCCTAGGTTATAATACTTGACTTCAGTTTGGGAACTAGAAAATTGATTCAAGAACTCGTTTTAATAGTAATTTATAATCCAACTTAATGGTCAAGTCATATTTTATATTACTATTTTGAAAATGACACTTTTAGAAAGGTGTCATTTTTCTGCCTGAGCCAACTGTGCCTTTCTGCTAATGTTCAATGTCACCCAGGAACTGAATGGCTCCTAGATTAGCTGTGAAGTGGCACAGACAAAGGGAGAGAGGATGGCCTTCCCCTGAAAGGATGGCCATCTGTGTAAGTAAGTCCGTTTTTATATAGCACAGCTACTCACCCTTACGGGTCTCAAGGCGCTGGGGGCCGTCGTGGAAATTAAGTGAGCTATTGCCCAGAGTCACTTGGTGCTGAGCTGAGCTGCCGCCGGAGCCGGGGATCGAACCGTGAACCCTGTGCTCTGAAGTCAGCTGCCCTGGCCGCTGCACCACACCTCTCCACCTCTGTGTCCTGAAACTTAATTAACTTCAAAGGATGCCTACCCTGTCACAGGCAGATGCAGCTCACACCTGGGCCTGTCCGCTATTGTCTTGACAGTCAGCCAGGCACCAATCCCAGTGGGAGAGAAGATGCCCCTAGAACTGGCTTGAAATGACCACCAGAGAGGGGCTGCCCATTATCATAGCCACAGCTCAGTGTGGGCATAGGGAGCTCTGCATAAGGGAGGAAAGGTCTGCCATGTTGGTTTTAGGTAGAGAGAGGCACTGTGGTATATTGTACAGTGAAACATGCAGCCAATGCTGCAAAAATGGGAAGGCCCACCCCTATAAGATTTTACCCCATTGGTTAAGAAGTGGCTAGGAGTTTCCCCCACCTACATGTGGGTACTTGGCACAAATGTGACATCCCCAGTACCTTCTTCAGAACAATGCTAGACCTGTGAAAGACAGAAAATGGACTGCACCTGCTGTTGTGACCCGTGAGGAGAACCCTAATGGCTGGACCTGCTTATCCTTGTATCCAAGACCAAGAAGTGGACTCCAAAGGTCAGTTGGCTGACCTCCTGTTAAGCTACAGGTACACAAAAGCTGCAAGAAGCCCACTTTCCTGAAGAGCCTAGCTGAACAGTTCTAACCGGACCTGTCCAGGGCCCTGCTGGTGGCTTCTACTGGAGTGAGAACTTGCCCTTAAGTGGTGTCCCTAAGGTCCTGAGGCCCTTTGATAAGTGCCAGAGTGTTCTCCTCCTGTCTAACCCTAAAATCTGGACTTAGAAACTTTTTCAACTACTTTTGCCTGGAGAACCGACAGAAAACAGGACTAACCTGCCCAGCCAATCTGATGAAGATGTGTTGCCGCTTGGCCAAAGATTCAGATTGCTCTCACTCTGAGCTCTTCCGCAGCAGTGAATCTGTTTGAGCAGGATGTTGCGAAAAATATGTCCAGCCTTGTGGGGCCCTGTTTGGCTACAACTTGCAGCATTGCTCCGCTGGAGAAATCCAAGCTCCAAAGAAGTAACTAAGAATGAAGGTAGAAATCTTCACCAGGCGAAGACGCCAAAAGTATTAAGCTGACGAGGGACTTCCTTGCGAGTGAACTTTGAATTTATCCCACTCAGAGCTTTTCAACCAAAAGTCAACGGCTTCTCAGGGGCTTTGTCCGATGGCTATCCGGCCTCATGGAACCTGTCTTCGAAACAGCCTCCTGCCTTCACCCTCTGATGATTTTTTACTTCCATTTTAGAGACTAAGGGGCCGATTCCGATCTCGGCCGGTAGGGCTCCGAATCGGATTTGGCTTTACCGGATCCGATTCGGAGCCCTGTTTCCCGACCGATTCGTACGCGGGTCCGGCCGAGCGAGTACGATGCAAGCGCCCGCGAATTCGCCGACCGACTCGTACGCGGCTTCAACACGCTCCGACCGACTCACACGGACCCGACTCGCACCGCGCAATGGAGACGTTCCCCGGCCGGGTAAGTACGATGCGCACCGCGAGCAGTCCGACCGACTCGCGCCGTCCGGCTCGAAAGAGCTGTCGGAGCCGGACTTTGGGGGTCCGCGTCGGACCCCCCTGTACGCGGGGCCGCGCGAGTCGCACACAGGGGGGACCCATGGGTCCCCCCCTACCTGTGCATGTACAGCACGATGCGCTTTGCCGCGTACACGCTGTAGGGGGCGCCCTTGTCCGCCTCGCACACTTTGAGTCAATGGGAGCCCGCGTACGCGTTGTACGTCCGGCTCCCATTGACTTCAATGGGAGTCCGACCGAATCGAGTCCGATAGCCTGCGAACGCATCGTACTCGTCCGGTCGGACTGCCAGAGTCCGATTCGGTCGGAATTCTCTCCGGGTCCGGCTCGGTCGGAGAGATTTCCGGCCCGAATCGGAATCGGCCCCTAAGTCAGAAGGTAAAACTTCTGACCAGGATGAACCTGGTCTCTGTATCCTCAGGCTCCATCGTGGTTGGCTTTAACTCACACTTAGATACCAGTCAAGCGCAACCAGATGACCATGAGTGGTGCTTAAGGCTTTTTGGCACTATTTTTACCTAAAACTTATAAACTTTATATCTCCAATGCTGCTTACTGGATTTTTGTCGTTTTTGTGTCATTTTGTTCATTAACATATTCTCTTTTTTATCAATGTGAGAAGGATTTTTATTACGATGCGTTTTCCACTTTTTAACTGATTCGCTACTTTTAAGTGCTTCACACATTTTCTTAAGTTAACCCTGTCTGCTCTGTGCCATAGCTACTAAGAGTTGAGCTCAGGTTTAAATTCCCGAAACCTTTACCGAACCTAACAAGAATAGTGACTTTATTAGTTGTGGTGATCTACCATCCACCCCAACTAATAATCCACTTTCTCAGAGTGGGGGCTTAATGTAAAGGTTATTTGAGTTCTATGTGTAGTTAAAAATTCAAAGAGATTTTGTAGATGGTTGCGGAGTGTACCCATTTGGGTTCCTGTGTTTCTTCATTTCATCTAAGGTGCATAGCAGATCGTTTGTTGTTTGGCACCATAGTTTTTCCTGCTGTTGGCAGTTGTTTTTAATGGATTGTGTGCAGATGAATACCAAAGGACTGTTGGCTAGGGAAGCTTTCCTTCATTATAATAATGGTGTAGCATGAATTGTATCCTAATGTGTTGTTTCAGGGCACTGGAACCATTGGTGTGGCACTCATTTCATCTTCACCCGGGGTAGACCAGGTTGACTTGTACAGGTCTTGCAGGTGTAATTGTAGTTATGGTATATAGATTCTGAATTTTCTCTCTACTGATTACTATATTTCATGTGCCTTAACTGTTTTGGAATCGAGGACAAAAGAAATTATATTGCGTTAGACCATTCCCCTATTCATGGCTCGGGCTCTTCATGTTCAGGGTGTTGGTTATGGAGATACCCACGACTTCTTCTGCTTCTTGAGTGTTCTGCAGCTATGTCAAATAAAATCATTTTCTTTTAGAAAGTTAGTGCAGGTGGTGGTTGGTTGGGATTTTGTGTTGCCACAGGGTTGAACTCTTCTCTGGAAACAAGCTGCCAATGACTCCATGGGTAGTAAACAGGTGAATCAGCTGTGCAAGCAATAGTGTACTTTCATTTCTAATAAATAAAGTTAAACTTAATTTATTTGAACAATCTCATATTGACTCTTAATAAGAGAAAGAATTGAACTAATTTTTCTTATTAAGATCAGAACATTAAGACAGCATCTGTGAAGCTATCCCTAAGATCGCTGTGGTGTGCCACTGCAGACCTGAAATTAAGGATTATGCTAATAAGCTTTGATGGAGGTGTTTTAGTTTGGGTTTTAAGGATATTTTATAGCTGTAAATTACCACAGTTGTTTACGTGGATGGGTCTTTTGGTGGGCGCAGTTAAGGTGGTGGGTTGTGTTGAATCATTGTATCAGAAGTTTGATCCCAGTTGAAACTTTCTGTTTCTTAGGATGTTGCTTCATTCCACCTTGACATGATTCATCTTATGCAACGGTCATTACCAATCCTTTAGGACATGTAAGTTCGCTTTGAGGCTATGCTTCTTGCTTTCTTAGATCTTTGATATCAAATTATTCATCTCTGCCGTGATAAAATTTGTTGTAATTATAATTTCTGTGTGAAGTTGAGAACCTTTGGGTAGGATAAAGTGGAGATTATGAATTGCTTCATGCTATTAGTGGCTTCGAAATTCAGGCTGGCCTACAATATTACTTTTCTGAAGTTGATGAGTTCATGCACCAGGTTACAGAACTGGCACATGGTGGATAAAATGTTTACATCTATACCTCTCTTGGTTGGAGTACTTATTTCATCATTCATAGTATGGGGTCCTGGAAATGGTTTCCCTTTAAGATGTTGCCCAAGTTGGTGGCTTGCATTGAGGCTGTTCAGGGGTATTAAGTACTTAGGGTGTCTGGGAGTTTGGTCATTGGGTGATCTGCTATAAAGAGTGGTTTAACTCTGGTTTCCTCTATTATGTATTAATGTTGCAGCTACCCCAGTTTGTGAGAGTTTTTAGTTCTGGGTCTCAAGAAGTTTTCCTCTGTCTTGATAAACAAAATCTTGTTGGGTGCAATTGTGTGGATTTTGTGTTTTGATTTTTGTTGATATTGTCTGAGGCTGGGGACTTGATGGTATTTTCAGTTGGTGCTATTTGGTCCAGGGGAAGTAGTGGTTTGTGTGTGGGGCATATTCAACCCACACCAAGGGGGCTAGTCCTGTCCTTCTAGTAACTGCAATGTCTGACCGAATCAAGTAAACACCATCTGAGTGAGGACTAAATGCACTAAGTGGACATTTCTCATAGTGTTTTCTATGTTTTTAAGTAAATTGAAGACATTTGTTTCAAATGTGTTAATGCATAAGCGTTTACTTTGGTATACTACACAACATATGTCCAAGTGGACATAGAGATAGAATAGTAAATATACACTTCAATGACGTCAATGTGCATATATGTGTTCATGTGTCAGTCGTGTGTGTGTGTGTGTGTGTGTCTGTGTGGCACATGGGTACAGACACATGAGCTTGTGCTTTTTTACTTGCTGTTCGTAGTGCCTCTGATGCAATAAGGGGCGGCTTTCACAGAACGTTTCCTGTAGCATGACCTTTTGTCCTCAATGTCATGCATTTATTGGCTCCATGTACTCATGCTCAAACAGAAGTACCAGGGGAGCAGAAGAAGATGGCATGTGTGTTGAGCCACAGTGGTAGCCAGAGCAACCAATATCCCCCACTATCTCCACAACTGCTGCATAACTGCTTCTTGTGACAATCACTGGGAAATCCGGTGACTCCTTATATACAACACTTTCCCCAGGAGTGGGGGAGGCATGTTCACGTACGTCTCCCCATTTGCTAAATGAGCACCCAGCTCCCCCGTGGAGCCAGACCTCTGCTCACATTGTCACAAGGGTCCTCTCCGCAGCATGTGGTCACAAAGTCTTCTCATAGGAGTGCCAACAAACGGTTGCCATTGATGAGATACAGCTACTATTGTAGTATCACTACACTACTGCAATACTGACTACTGTCTTTAGGAGGAAGCTACTGCGAAGCTATTGATGAGACTGACTGAGAGTTGCTGAGATGGAGCAGTTGGATTCAAGTTCTGCCAATCTACTTTCTTTTAGTATTATTTTTTTTTAATTTGTGGGTGCACAAGAAAATGCTTTTACACATCACCTAATACAATACACAAGTGCATCAAGATCTGCTGGGGTTTGGAGGTGTTGTGAAACTCCCAAACAAGCGGGGTGTTGCTAATTGGCTCAAGGGGCTGCCAAGCTGGGTCACACATTGACTAGTGTTTTTTTAATACGCCTCTTCTGTCTGCAAACAAAATTTCATACATAACACTGGTAAAGAGTACCAGGACAGAGCTGAGAGGTGGAGGCAGAGAGTAGCACATTGACAGAGAAAGAATGAATGAATAAAATTGACAAGAAATGATGAAGAGAGAGGGAGAGCAGGAGACTCTGGAATAGGGAAAAATAGAAAGAAAAGGTATGTGGAAGAAAAAGATGGGGAAATAAAGGGAAAAGGGAATGAACAGTAATTAAAGGAAAAGTGAAAAGAAGAAATGGTGAAAGGAGAAAAGGGTGAAAGGAAGGGTGTAAGTAAAGAAGGATGAATGGTGAAATAAAGGAAGAAATGGTGGAAAGAAGGAAGGGCAAAAATAAACAGGGTGTGCGGAGCAGGTGGAAGCGTGAACGATACATGGATGGAAAGGTGAAAGGATGGTTGAAAGGAAGGGTAGATGGATGGTTTAAAGGGAAGATGGATGATTAAAAGGTTGATTGGAAAGGTGAAAAGATGGATAGGTGCAGGATGGATGGATGGAAGAGTGAAAAGCTGCATAGGTGAAAAATGGATGGATTGATAAGACAAGATTTTGGATAGGATAGGATGGTTGAAAGGATGGATACATTTAAAGACAGATGGAAGGTTTAAGGATAGATGAATGGGTGAAAAGAATGGTAGATAGAAGGGTGGATTGGAAGATGGATAAATGAGAACGTCCAAAGGATGGATACATAGTTCATTGGGCCGTATGCCTCAGTCCTGATGGGAGCACATGTTTGCTAAACTGGAAACCGCAGTGGAAGGCGCTAATAACTTCTCAAAGCCCAAAACAGTCAGCATGGATGCCAAATGCTGAGATTACAATAATCTCATGGAATGTAGCAGGGCTCAAAAAACTTACAGGAAGCGAGGAAGGTGTCAGTATTTGGGTACTGGTGACATTTTATGTCTTCAAGAAACTTGGGCATTGGCCCCAACTGCTCCACCAGGTTTCTACAAGATTGTTTCTGCTGCCTCGCACCTAAGTCCTTTCGGTCGTTCATCAGGGGGTCTTTCAATTTTCAACAAGCATACCGCCAACTTGACTGTGACAGCTCTTGACAGTAACTGTTCGGCAGCCCAAGCAATTTGTATTCATGGTTTGAAAACAAACACCAAACAAATGGTTTTGATTGTGGTCAACTGTTATTTTAATTCTCCCAGGAATGCAAGGACAAACTTGGTAAAGCATTTTCTCGAATGCCTTGAAGACTTCTTTCTAGATTATTCGAATTGTGAATTCATAATTACTGGAGATTTCAACATTAGGGGGTTGGGGGAGTACATTAATGGAGTTTTTAAGGAAAAGGCAGATTTTGGAATCAATGGTTTTATGGAAACCCACAATTTAGTATCCGCTCACTCGGAATGTGAGTCGAGAAATAAGGAGCTGATATTCCCGCCAACCTGTAAAACTGTATCAACCATTGATTACATCTTTTTATCTACAAGTTTGGCTGCACGATTAGATCACTTTGATATTACAATTAGAGTGGAAAGTGACCACAATCCTTTAAGGAGTACGCTGAGTCTTGGCTTGAAACCAGCTGATAAATCCTTTAATGTGGGCAATTCATCAGGGGAGGAGGCAGTGAAGCTGGTTAGAAAAATTAAGTGGGTATCTGAATATAAATTCAAGGTTAGTACCTGGTTAAAAGATCGGGAGGCTATTATAATTACAAATCATTTAGAAGGCTCCCTACAGTTGTGGGGAAGGCTTATGGAGAATTTACGAAAGTACATATTGGATGAGGGGGGTAGGCCCAAATTTCAAAAGTGGGGGGGCACAAACCAGTAAGGTCAGGCAATTTTTGCAAGGCAATCATTGTTTCCAAACGAACAGGTGCAACCCGTCTAAAAATACAGCTGCAGCAGTAAAACTGGCAAGAAGGTCACACAAAAAAATTGTTTGGGAGATACAGAAGGAAAGAAAGGATAAGGAATGGGTCACAATCTTTCAGCTATTAAAGGATTTTAACCAAGCGCGATTTTGGGCCCATATTAACAAATAAAAAAATGGCAATATGGGCAGGGAAAATGTGGTTTCAGACACAGCTTGGGTGCGCCATATTGTTAACCTGTACGTGGAATATATTGATAATATAATAGAGGCTGGAAGGCCCTCCACCCCAACTTTATCTTTTAAAGAAAAGTTGGTGGTAGCTGAAGCAAGACTACAACATCAGGAGGATTTGGAAGCAGGATTGGGCCAGCCTGATGAAGAGATCCAGGTGGCTCAGCGTAATCTAACAAATAGTGGGAAGGTGGCAAAGGTATTAAAAAATCTGAAAGCTAATGGAGCCCCGAGCCCGAATGGGCTGCCAGCCAGCCTTTATAAGGAGGTGCATGAAGGTTGGGCAGTAGTGTTGTCAGCTCTCTATAATTGCTGTTTTCTAAGCGCTGACATACCAGATGGTGGAGAGGATCAATTTTATGCCCTATATTTAAGAGCGGAGATCGGACCGCAGCCGCAAATTATAGATTGGTTGCCTTACTGGATATTGAGGCAAAAGTCTATGCCCGAATTTTACTAGAACACTTAGAATCCTGGGTGGCAGAGGAGGGCATGTTGCCATTTTTTCAAACAGGGTTCAGGGCAGGAGCATCTACGGTAGATAATATTCAAGCTCTCTCTGTCCTCAGGCATTATGGCCTTCAGAAGAACATACCACCTCTTCTGTGCTGTTTTATAGATTACAGCGCAGCTTTTGACAGAGTGGATTGGGCCATTCTCTGGAGAAAACTTGCGGGGTGGGGTATACCACTGAATTTGCTAAGAGCCATCATATCACTAGCACTACTGAATATATACAGGTCAGATTGGCTGAGATGCCATCACTGGCTCAGAAGGAGGAGAAGGTGGGCAAGGATAAGTTAGATACTCTAGAATACTTTGAGACTCTAACAGAGGAGGGTTTCAATACATTAGCCTTGAGTGTCTCCTCAGGATACCCAATGGATCCTATACCGCACAGGGTGTGGAAGGAATTAAAGGAGGAACTTTTTCCGCAACTCCGAAAGATCTGCTGTCAATCTTTGTGTAGTGGGGTAGTACCAGCATATTGGAAACAGGCAATAGTGACACCACTTTTGAAGAATGCTACGCTAGACCCCCTGTGCCCAAAAAATTACAGACCTATCTCTCTTCTACCCTATCCTGTGAAAATTATAGAGCGACTGGTTAGTAAAACACTTTCACAATTTCTAGAAACTAACCATAGGCTAAAAGATACGCAATTTAGTTTTCGACCAGGTCATGGAACAGAGACCGCCTTATTGACAGTCATGGATGAACTTAGAATGCGAGCAGGCAGAGGACAATCAGTTATATTGATCCTACTGGATATGTCTGCCGCATTCGATACGGTCAACCACAGAACCCTTTTGAAAAGGCTCACGGAAATTGGGGTAGATGGCATGGCAATGAAGTGGTTTCAGTCATACCTGTCGGACAGACAACAGGCAGTGGCCTTACCTCCCTTTCAATCTATGTTTGGAAACATTAAGCATGGTGTCCCCCAAGGATCAGCAATTAGTCCCATATTGTTCAACATCTATATGAGCCCAGTAATTTCAATCATTAAATCATATAAAGTCAATCTGGTGAACTATGCGGACGACACACAACTTATCCTGTCACTGGAGGGGAGTCAATCAATATCACTCGACAGTTTCCACGAGTGCATGCAAAAGACTGCTAGATGGCTTAAGGATAACTCCCTGCAGTTCAACGGCGATAAAACAGAGATTCTGTTCTGTTTGGCAAAGAAAGTTCCTCTATCTCTCACGACCAATTTCTGGCCTATCCCTACAGATAAGCCACTGACACCCTCTGAGGCAGTGCGCAATCTGGGGATAGTATTTGATAACAAACTGAGTCTTGAAACTCAAGTGAATAAATCGGTTGGGACTTGTTTTTCCCTTATCAGAGCACTATGGAAAATACTTCCTATGCTACCTATTTCAACCAGAGCACTAATAGTGAGAAGTGTTATCCTGAGTCGATTGGATTATTGTAATGCTCTACTACTAGGGGCCCCAAATTTTCTGATTAAGAGACTTCAGAGAATCCAGACAGTAGCGGCAAAACTACCCCTAAAGAGATCACGTAGATCATCAGCGTCCTTGTCTCTAAAAGAGCTTCACTGGCTTCCAATGACATAGAGGATACAGTTTAAATCGCTCTGCATTGTATTTAGGGCACTGCATGGACTCGGTCCCATACCACTGCAGAGTAAATTTAAATGGTATGTCCCGACCAGAAGCCTTCGTTCATCATCAGCTAACTTGGTAAGCAAGCCCAGGTTTAGAACAACAAGATTTGGAGGAAGAGCATTTAGCTCTGCAGCAGCACGACTCTGGAATGAGCTCCCGTCTAATTTAAGACAGATAGAAGATCTTTTACAGTTTAGGAAGAGGCTTAAAACATGGCTTTTTCCAAAGGAGTAACTCAGATCACCTGATAATACCCAGCAACTAACATCTTTATAGAAACATGTGCTAACCGCAGAACTAACGTAATTCAGCGCCAGGATACCCGTGGGGTGATAGTGTGCTTTATAAGTGTATATAACATAACATAACATATACAGAGACATGGGTTGGGGTGAAAATCAGCGCAACAACAGTAATTAAAAAGTAAAAACTTATCGAGGGCTAAAACAGGGTTGTGTTTTGGCACCCATGTTGTTTAAACTGTACACGGCGGATTTAGGGAAAGCACTGGACAGTTGCAGTTTGGTCCCCCCTAATCTAAGCTCAGTACGATTACAAATAATACAATACGCCAATGATATTGTGGTCATGAATCACACCAAGTCAGGTTTGCAAAGGGCTTTAAACGCTTTGGGTAGATATAACAAGGCGCACCATTTATTGGTAAATCAGTTCAAAACTAAAGTCCTGATATTCGGGAGTTACCGAAGGAAGAAGCTGGCATTCTGGCAATTGGGAGGCCATTACCACAGCAAGGCACTATAAATATCTGGGCGTGTGGTTTAGTGAAACTGGTTCTGCAGTGGCCCAAGTTAAAGATCTTAAGAAAGCAGCAGCTATTACTTATGGAATTGGTCAACTGAATCACTTATTAAGTACTGCGTCTGCTATACCCATTTTAAGAGTGATAAACGCAACCTTAATTCCAGCATTGCAGTATGGGCATCTTGCTTATCCTGGTGCAATGGATGACGCGTTAGAGATATGTCACATTAGAGCATACAAAAAAAAATTCCATCAACCACGACACGTCCGACGTGCCAGGTTAAGCCTTGAGCTAGGGTTAATAATTCGATCAATTGACTGTAAGGCATCCTTGTTAAAATATTTTATCAGTTGTAGGGGGGCTCCCAAGAATTCGTTAAAAAATTATTTGAAATTGATTTACGAAAAACCAGGCAACCTATGGTCTAGTCAACTTAATGAGGCGATTCTGTTATTCAAGATTGAGGAGTCTGCTTTGAGGGACGGTGCCATCCCATACCGGGCATGGAAGACAGATATTAACAAGCAATTGAAAAAGTCTTCCTGGGAACAGGATTTACGGTCCGTAGAGTGTCGAGGATGGGCTCAGCCCCTAATGGATTCCTATAAGGTTGGAAAGCCACAAAAAAAAATTTGGGATCTTATTAACGCAAATACTCGGGACCAAATCCTTTACATGAGAGTGCTTGCACTACCAATAAGCGATTTTAACTTGCGTTGGGCTGGCGGAGAGGGTGACTTCAAGTGTAGGTTATGCAACAATTATCGGGAATCATGGTTTCATCTGTTATGCTGTTGCCCTGCCCTAGATCAACAAAGGAGACTACTGCTAAAACCTATTTTTTTGCCAGAGGGAGTTCGTTCTTGTGCACAGGCATCAGCCTTCTGCCTCAGCAGTAGCTCACCCGGGGGGCTGGGGAGATGTGCTAAATTTGTGAACATTTTAAATAAATTACTGTTGAACACCCGGGCGATAGCTTTTCCTCCGAAATAATGTCAGCTATTAATTCACCCGTTATGTAGCAGTGTAAGTAAGAGCCGATTTGGAGTACAGTGGACACTTAGGACGGATGGGGCCCAGTGGTGAGGGTTAATCCTTTTTAGAAGGAATACTTGGGATTTTAAGGCTCCCAAAAGAAGAATAGGCAGAGCATCGTGGTGGGTATGTTTGTATTTGGGCATTCCCCGCTAGTGGGGGAGTCACCAGGAGGGCAGGGCAGAGGTTAAAGGCGGGATATTCTCTGCAGGTTTTAAGCTCAAATCGGTACACCGGTGGCTCTAAGTTAGACAAGACTAGAGGGCAACAAGCACTTTGTCCTTCCAGATAGAACTGCTCCACCGGTCCCCAAGTAAAAGACTTAGGCATTATTTTTAATTTAGCTCATGTTATTATAAATTAGATCTGTGTATATACTCCTGACTTTGAATTAGGAATATTTAATATTGAATATGAATTTTAGTGGCAATAAGACGATGTACCACTTTTATGATGGAAACTACTCATTAGGATTGGGTTAGAACGAGGCACTTGATATTTTAATAAGGACATTGCCTAGGTTACTTGAAGAATGGACTATCTTTGATTATATTGTTAACAAGTCTCTGAAGTTAAATTGTTTCATGTTGACTGATTTGAATGATTTTATGCTTATTTGTTATGGTTTTAATTAACTATATAATAAAATGCTAACTACAACTATAAAAAAAAGATAGGTGAAGGATGGATGGATGGAGGACTGAAAAGCTGAATAGGTGAAAAAATGGATGGATTGGTAAGATAAGATTTTTGGATAGGATCGGATGGTTGAAAGGATGGATACATTTAAAGACAGATGGAAGGTTTAAGGATAGATGAATGGGTGAAAAGAATGGTAGATAGTAGGGTGGTTTGGAAGATGGATAAATGAGAACGTCCAAAGGATGGTGAAATGACTGATGATTGGCTACAAAGATGGAACAAAGGAAGACTGTTGGATGGATGGAAGGATGGATGGATGGAAGGATGACCTGATGAAATCAGGATGTGTGGATGTAAGAGTGAGAGGGTGGATGTAAGGATGAAATGATTGATGTATGGAAGTAAAACTGTGAGGAAGAATGAAAGCATGGTTGGATGAACGGACGGTTGGATGTGTGGATGGATGAACTGAAAAGGGAACATGGATGGATGGGGAACGTATGGGTGGATTAAAAGAGAACTTGATGGATTAAGGATGGATGGATTAGCGGGTAGATTATTAAAGGGTGAAAAGATGGATAGATGGATGGATTAATAGATACAATAGTAAAATGAAGGATGAATGGCTGGATGGGAGGATTATGCATGATAGAAGGATGGGTAGGTGGTTGAAAGGATGGGTGGCTGAATGAAGAGATGCATGAATGGAAAAATGGGTAAGTGGATGGATGGATGGATGGATGGGAAAGAAGAAAGCTAAAAGTAATTCTTCTACGGATAGGCAGGCTCGCTTATGTGATGCCATTCGAACAGTGTTTCTCAAACCATAGGTCGTGACCCACTGGTGGGTCGCAAGCTGGCTTTTGGTTGGTTGCGAAAGTCAGAGCAATAAATAAAGATGCCTTTAAATTCTGGGCCCTATTCACAAAGGTCCTCCGCACTCGTAGCGGAGTCCCTGCAGTCGTGGCGGGGGGGCCCGCACTCGTGGTAGGGGTCTATGCACAGCAGTTACTCATTGCGGAGGTCCTGCCACAAGTATGAGGCCCCCGCCACGAGTGCAAGGCCCCAGCCATGAGTGCGGGCCCCACTGCCATGACTGCAGGGCATCCACCACAAGTGCTGAGGCCCTTTGTGAATTGGGCCCTCTGTGTTTATCTTGTCACATTTGCTGTGATTCAAAGACAGAGGTCAAATGTCAGGCTGATATATTCTTTTAACATGGGGATTGGTGTTTACTTTTCATTCTCTGACTGCAATGTCAGAGGAGTTTTTAAAGTGAATTATATGACAATGTAGGACGTTGTTTTTTGCAACACACAACAAAATGTAAATACCTGTAAATGAACTGTATGCATCTAGCAGTTAGAAACGCAAAAATGAAGCTTTTTTTCTAATTTTTAAGTGTGCTGGAAACAGGGATTTCAATAGGATCACAACAAGTCAAGACACTTGTTTAGTGATGCTCAAATTATCATTATTCACAGAAAAGTGATTTCCACACATTATCATTTCTAGTTTTATCTTTATCAGTCAAACTGAATGTCTGTTCAAATTTGTAGCCATTTCAATGGAAAATGTGCTATCTGTAAATGGCAATGAGCTATCACACGATTATTTATTATATAACCGCCTGCCTCATGTCCATTAAAGGTAAGTGGGTCACAGAAGTTTGCTGTTCTAAAAGGTGGGTAATGGTTCTAAAAAGTTTGGCAACCACTGCATTAGAGGCATGGTGAAAAGTGGGGCCTTTTATAATTTTCTGGCTACTCGGTTGCATTTCTTTAAAAGGAGTTATGGAAGGATGAATGTGCTTAGGAACACGGGCAGACATACACACAGGACATTTGGTTGGCTCCAGCCAGCTCCAATTTTTAGTCTTGTCTCTTCCATAACAGAGGTTGCGCCCCAATGACATCTGCCAAGGTTCTTCCTCAACTGGCCTCCAACCATGTCTATCTGCATGTCCCCTTAGTTCTGCACAACTGGCTCTGGAAAAAGAGCAGCAAACATCAGTTACAACTGAGCTACTCGCTGATTTCTGCCCATCGATAGCGCAGTGGGACACCCCATGATTACACATTCCATCCTTGTGAGATGTGTTCTAGCACATTTAGTGATTCCTGATGCCTCTTTCATCATGCACATGTTGAACGAGGCCCAGGTGTTGCTACAACTTTACATCCTAAAATATCAATTGAATACCATGTTGTCGGCAAGTCATAATTCACTCCTCAGCAGCCCACAGAAGCTGGCAGCCACGCTTTACACCTGCTACAACGCATTACAAACAGTCTGAAATATGCGAAGAATTTGGCAGGCCTTCCCCCTTTGAAAACGCTGCTGGTAGTTGTAAATGTGAGATAGTGTTTCTGCTCTGCACATCCATATTAATGTGTATAAAAACTACTGGTGTCCAGCAGCTGGCCCTTTCAAGATAAGAATCAAAAACACACGTTCTTCGGCACCCGGTCAGATGGCACGGGTGCCATGTAGCGAAAGCTGCATGGGAGAGAGACGAAGAATTCTCTCATTCCGCCCTCCTTGTAAGACGTGTGCATTGACCTCTGTGGGCGAAGAGCTGCGCACTATTTATTCAGGTGCAGGAATACTAATCTATGTGGGCTGTTCTGTGGTGATAAAACAAAGAGGATTCCAAAGAATGCAGTCCCTATGTTTCCGACTGAGCTTCAATGTAAGGGTGTCCACAGTCTCAAGTGACAGTTGACAAGAGTGGAGTATCTATACAGGCTATTAAAGGGCACGAAAATACTCTTGTACCATGCCTAGGGACAAAAATGATGAGGCGCCCACAAACGTTAGTGTAGGCACTGCTTGTCTTTATGGTTGCCACCTGGCCGGTTTTTACCAGCTTGACCGGGCGGTATTTTGATGTCCTAACAGGTAAAAAAAAACAAAGAGAACCTCCTAGACATTTTCCTTCTTATCATTACATGCTTAAAACAGTAATTCTAAGCATAAAGCACTTTAACATGTGTTCTACAGTTACCTTATAATTAAGGCTCCCTGTTTTCCGTTTTTACTGATTTTTACAGATAAATACAGACAGAAACCTGTTTATTTCCCTGTCTGTATTATATGTAAATGTGGATAAAAACGGAAATTGGGTTGTTTTTTGAGTAAATCTAAATGTGGTCAGTCATGGCTGTCAAGAGAATAGCTGTGCGGATTGACAGGCAAGGGTGTTAAAAACAGGAATTTTAGTAAAGATGATTAAACAGCAGTAGATATGCACCAGGTTGATACTGATATGTGTATGTTTTCATATAAGTGCATTGATTTATCATCTGTGGGTTTTCATATCTTTGAAATCTCTCAGGCATTTAAGCATGAATGGCAACTTATCGGTTAAATACATGTGGAAATATACTAGTTTAAGATCCATTTTCACACAAAACCAAAAACTAAATATGGATAAATACAGACAAAATTAGCAAATAATAAATATGGATAAATACAGACGGAAAAGTTAAAAAAAAGAAATACCATAAAACCAGGGGCCCAACTTATAATTGAAGACCGAAAGGCCACGATAATAATGAAAACGTGATTTTCTTTAAAGTTTTTTTTAAGTATCATGTTCGGACCTTTGCAGGAACTTAAAAAGTAAACAAGTGGCCGGTATGTGCCTCTGGGGAAAGGTGGCAACCCTGCCTGTCAAGGGCAGTGCCAGGGCAGGTCGAGAACTAAATCAAGAGGAGCAGCTCAAGAACCCAAAGGTGTTGTTTGAAGGAAGCTTCCGGAACCAGCGCTAGGGTAGCACCTCATCTTCCGAGGCAGAACTAGAGCTGAACCCTGACCCGAGAGTGCGGCACGCACGGCCGCCATTTACATGAAGTGGCGGGAGGTGAGAGCTCGAGCGTTTCCTCAGAGACAATGATGTCACAGATGCTTCCAGAAAGCCCAGGACAGCTTCCCGCCAGCTATGTTTTAGGAAGAGATGTTTTTAGGCATTCAGTTCAACATGTTTTCCATTGTTTGCTTCTCAGCCTCATCTTCATGGAAACCACTCTTCTGCAGCGTCTGCTGCTATGGCAGCAGACTGCGCCACCATTCTAGTACTTATTGCAGCTGTCAGCTGAGTGTTAACTGCAGAAGAGTAGCATAATGTTGAATTAATGGGGAAAATATCGATCATACGCTACTAATATGCATTATCGTGTACTTAAAGTGACAGTGTTTTGCAAACATTCAGAATAATTCCTTGTTACTCCAACTCCTTAAACCAAACGGCCAAGTCACTGTTTCTGTGATGGGAGCTAAAAGTCTCAGGGGCTTATTTACAAGCCCCTTGCGCCACTTTTGCGTCACTTTTCCCATGTTAAAAATGACGCAAAAGTGGCGCAAGGGGCTTGTAAATCTGCCCCTCAGTTTGCACAGCTGGTCTTCAACCACCCTATCTCTCCCCCTCTCTTTCAGTCTCTCTGGCATTCAGAAAGATCCAATTTTAAGGAGGAAAAGTACAACTAAGCTTAGCTTGATTACTCGCTAACCGTCCCTACTGCAGACTTTACTACTCCCATACAGCCTACCTTTGCTTTTCCCTTTATGTACTCTGGAAAGAAAATGCCAGCAAGTTTAGGTTCCTCTACTGTCCCTCCACAAACAAGGAATGAGGTTGGTTGCATGTGTTCAGGGCAACTTTCATGAAAATATTTTGTATTGTTACTCTTGTTCTTACTCCTAACTCGCACCATTGACGGCCTCTCAGGAAATTCCATAAACAAATGCTTGTCTTTTGCAACAGGCTTCTTTCCTTCTAGAGGTCACATTTTTGTAGTGTCACACATGCCTTTTAATCTTAGTCCTGAATGCCTGGTGGGTCATCTCATCTGTGGGTCACCCAATCATTCTGTAACTTAAACTCGTCTTGTGTGTCTTGCCTTGAGATACCTTGTTGCTGTGAATCCTACAACCCACTGGTTTCACAACATTGCACAATCCTTTTCTGTATCGAGTGACTCCATTCAGTTATCTAAAATTGAGGTCAAACTGACCATCCAACACTTAGCTCATTTCCAACTCTGGGTATTGTGGAAGTTGACTACCCGTTCTTGTGATACTGCCACAGAACCTATCTCTCTCTGTAACACTATATGGGTACTGTTATGTTCACTAGAATCTTATGGTGTGTATCCCAGTGCCTTCTACACATGTTGTGCAAGCTTCACATGCTGTGCCATTCACAAATGGCATACTTTCTACTTCCCATTGTCTTTTGTCACTCATCAGCACAGTTTTCACTTAAACACTTGATACCGCAAAAGATCCAAAATATTAGCTTCTTCATACTACGTTCCCATGTGTTTCCTCCTTTTCTATCCATCCGGCTGGGCACTTTATTTTTTGGTAACATTCATTAAAAAAGAGCTTTTGGAAACTGGGCTGTCTAATTGATGCAAAATAAAACTAGCATTGGCAAAGCCAATAGGTCATGACTTTATAATGTGAATGCTGAGCTGTTGGCTTTGCCAATGTTTGTTTGCACAGTACTGTTTAAAACAGTAAATAAAAAACATTTCAAAATACTGGAGGAAAAGTTAATGCATATCTTAAACTATCACAAAACTGTCCATGGAATTCAACGGTATAAATCTTTATACATTACATGGGTTAGTTTTCAGATACTTTTCACTTAGGAAACTCTGAACAGAATTTAAAAAGAATAAGGAAAGTGTCAGCATGTAAAAGGAAACACTTGCCATGGCCTTATTTAGTTTCCACAGGATTGCTCTCTGCCCATGAGGCAGATTTATGGGCCTCCAGGAGAAGTGTCATGATAAGTATACCTTCTGCATCAGACGTCAGCTGATTTGATTGAGTGCAGCTGGTGGTCCAGTGCCAATGATTGTGCTTTAATGCACTATGTTGAATGCAGGGTACAAAATAAAAGAACCCTTAAAATCTACTTGTTAGCCTATTCCAGGAAAACCATTCCTGTTGCAGTGCTTTTATAGACAAGCTGGGAAGGGTGGGGAGCAACACATCAAGGGCGTTTGGGGAAGGTATTTGAGGGGTGAAGCAGCACGCTAGGGTGAGAGCTAGAATACACATGCAATTTCAAGGAGTTATGAATGAAAAATAAAAAAGTAGTTCCCTAAATTAGAGCAGGGGAACGATGCAAGTCAGGCAATCAAAAGTATCGCAAAGAGGCCATGCTCAAGGGAACAAAAGAAGAGGGATGTACCTGTCAAAAAAGAGGTAACCAAATGAGAGTGACTACAAAGTCGACAAATGATAAGCAATGGGTGGGCTGTAAGCCCACCTTAAGCTCACAAGGAGTCTTTCGCAACCAGACAGCTTGTGATGTCTAGTAAGCTCAACCTAAAAACCCATTTAAGAAAAATTGCTCCTTGCAAGCTACAGTAATTTAATTTCTTTAACATCTAAACCCATTCTGTCACTCCGGAGTTGTAAGAAACACCCAAGACTGCAAATATAATCACGCTATCCCTACTCTCGGTCTGCCGCCTATTTGTGTTTTTTAACTTAAGTGAGAGCCTAACTTAAAATACACAAATACTACAAAAGCATGGCAATGCCACAATAAGAGAGTTTTGCAGGAATCCAGACTTTTCCAAGGCACATCTAGCAAGTGGCAAACTGTAAGTTGTAACATCAGGGCTGTTAGGAAAATAAGGTGCAAAACATAGTTTTAGAACAGGAACCCACTGTCCACTACTGCATAAAGAGAAGACTAGACAGTTTTGGAACTGTTGGAGATACTTCATTTTTCATATTGCACAGATTTGGCCTAGAGTTTGCAGGTGAGGGTCTATAATGAAAGAGTGGACATTTAGAGGCGGTTTAGCTTAGGGCAGATGGCTAGAAAGCTATTAATACATTCCGCTGAGGCCAGGATGTTCTAAATTAAACAGGGAGAAACTAAAAGGCAAAGGAATGATGGAGCTGAAGGCCTGAACCATCCACCATTGAACCTATGCCAGTACAATGTTCTCAGTGGAGGTACCAACATTGCAATGGTCTAATTCTTTACTTCGAACGGATTTTGCCTAGTGTCGGGGCTACTTTCTGTCAGTGTTAATATGCGTAAAGCTTTATAGTCTGAAAGGGTCTCTCAATAAAATGTTCAATGAGTCAAAGGAGTGGCTTTCAGTAATTGTTCCTTAACAATTAACACTGCACCACAGAAGAGAACAAAATAGAGGGTGAGCTGATAGAGGTATACATCATCCAGTGTTTTATGATATTAGACTATATCATGCTTCTATTTCCAGTGGAGGAAGTGCAAATCTTGGTATTATTAATCTCCTGGTGTTATTTGAAAAAAAACTAGCTGTCACTTCTTGCAACTACAAGATACCTGTGCTTAAAACTTGATTTTTTATTGAAAATTTATACAGAATACTGTCCTTCATGAGCCTTAACATTTCAGTTAAAAAATGTTGAGAGATACCGGGCCGAAGATGGCTGCATTCTTGTCCAGTTGTTAAGATCTTGGCCGGTTGCAGTGGTGGTAGACTGGCATGGTGGTGGACTGGCCTTCCCTCTCTTCACTGTGTAGCAGGCCAGTGAAGCTGGCTGTAAGGTGGTTACCACGATGGGCTGGCATGGAGATGAAGGACACGCTCCGTTAGTTGCCAGGCACAGAGGTTTCTCTATGTTGGTCAGGGAGTAAAATGTGTGAGCTAGGGAAGGGAGCCAGCCAGGGAAAGTGATTGCACACCAAACCAACATTAATGCATAGAAAATCATTTCATTGTCACTATGCAGATATTCTCTTACTCAGTAAACCAGTCCTCCAAATTTAAATTGACCAGGACCTGGTTGACGTATCTTACTAATGCTACATTGCTTGCAGATACATATTTCCAGAGACCTTCGATGATATCTATTTTACTTTATACCCACTCATCGCCTAGACACATCATGTAGATCAAAACAGTTGATTACAGGCATGGACCCAATGCCGTGGAATTATGTTCACATAACTATAAAATTGAAATTGGAGGGGGCATGGCCAAGGAGGCCAAGATGGTGGTCAAGCTTTAATTTAGCTCCTGTTGCCCGACTGCAATCCACCTTCATCCTGCCTGACAGCCAGGGCCGGACTGGCTACCGGACTTTTCTTAATAAACAACGTAAAACAAATGTTTAAAAAAGTATGCTTTAAAGCTATTTGTTTTGTATTGTTCATTTAGAAGCGCCGGCAGCTCCCCAGCAACAGAATCAGCCCCCTCAGCAGTGAACCTGGACCCCACCTTGCCACCCCAGCAAAAAATGCCCGGTAGCCAGTCAGGGCCAGGCGCCTACGTTTGACCCCCCTGGGCCTTGTGGTCACTGAGCACACTTTAGGGGACTCACTTGGCTCCGATGGGCTGGTGACTGGGCCATTGCAGATCCGCATCGGAGATCGTACATGCGAGGGGCCGGAGATAAGATCGCTGATCGCTATCTGGCCCATGGTGCTCCCCTGGGCAGAGCCCTGTCTTCTGGGATGTAGCAGGTGGGCCTGGAGTGTCCCAGCAATATTGGTGCAGGTGTCTTTGCGGGCTCTGCGACCTGGTTAGAGTGGTCGTGGAGAGCCACATTTATGGCGGCGGCCATCCAACCCTTCGTGACGCTGAGACTGTGTGCAGCCTGGACTCGGAGGCGGCATATCCGTGCACCGCAACTGCGGTGCCCATGGGCCTATTGAGTTGCTGGGACTTATCCCAGGTAAGCCTGCCAAGAGGCGCCCAGTGGAATTTGTTTTGCAGGGCCACGGTGGCTATGTTTTCAGGTGTTTTGAGGTGTTGCTCGGTGCTTTCCTGGACTGCACTGAGGTCGTCACCCCCCGCACTGCAATATGAGGGCTGATTGAGAGACTGGAGGGGTGGGCTGCCGCTGTGGGGGGCGCGTACGCTAGCCCGCACAGAGGAGTAGGTGATACCTTGGTTGTGCCCTGGGTGAGCCGAGATACGCTGGAGTCTCACTATTTGGGTCATTGGAGGAGACCCTCCCCCTTTCACAGGGCATGACAGTGGATTCAAAGCTGGTAGGACCGAATAGGGCTGCCTGATCTAAGACTCAGTGTGACCACTTGACAAACTGATATCTGGCACCTTTGGTGTCTCTCCAGTGCGGACTGAGCCATTGGCCAGGTGGTGGAGGACCCCCTACCCCCCACCTGGGCTTCCATCTGCCCTCAGTTACTCTCCTGCGCTGTGGTGGTACATCTCTTGGGCGACCCCCAGAATTATTGTAGCTGGCTGCTCGTGCTGCCCTGGGGCAAGTGGGCTTGTGGGTGTGTGGTTTTGCCTGGTGGACCCCCTGTGACCTGGTGGCCTGCACCTTCATCTATTCCTCTTTGGACTTCTGTGTTGTGGTCATGCCTCCCCAGCGCAGACCTTGATTCCATCGCAGCTGGCTGCTCATGCTGCCCCAGGGCAAGCGGGCAGGCTGGCGTGTGACTCTGCCCCCCCGGAGTGGTCATTACTTTATGAAGAGAGATAGGTCGTGATAAGCCCCCCATGCCGAAAGTGGTTCCGACCAAAATAGACTAATACACCACTACTGTGATGGATACTCAGGGGCAGTGGGGGCGCCCCCTCCAGTTGCACCTGGCCAACCATCCTTAAAGCTATTCAAAATTCTAGGGAGACAGTGGAATCTAAAGTGGAAGGTGTCAGGATTGATGTCTCCCTTCTGCGCCAAGACCTACTTAAGGTGTGGAGAGGATGACGGAGGCTGAAGCTAGAGTCTCGACAGTTGAAGATGAGGTGACAACCCTCTGACGTCAGATCTCCAAGCTGATATCCACGACAGCCATCGTGGAGAATCAGGCTGAAGATGCTGAAAACAGGTCCAGGAGGAACAATCTGCGACTCGGATTTCCAGAGGGGGTGGAGGCCCCTGGTATGGATGGCTTTTTGTAGGAGTGGTTCAGGACCTGGGTAACGCTGGACAAGCTGTTGCAATGCTTTGTTGTGGAGAGGGCACATCGTGCCCTAACTAAGAAGCCTCCACTAGGGACCCTCGTCCTATGAGAGCTCGTATCTTCAACCATCAGGATCGAGATGCTATCCTTCGTGAGGCCCTGAGTCAACAGGACCTGCATTACCTCCACACTAAAATCTTCATCTTCCTGGACTAAACCCAGGTGGGAACTCCAGTACATGCTTCTCTTCCCAGCATGCCTCAAGGTGATCTTCAATTCGTCTACTTACTTCTTTGACACTCCTGATCAGGCCTGGGAAATGGGCAACGGAAGAGCGGCCACTTCGGCTGATAGGATCTGGGTGACTGGCATATTCTGCTCAATTAGCTTCCTTTATGGGCTCCATGGGCCTCTGTAACCCTTGGCACGCGTGGAACACCTCACAACGGTCCTACACACATGCATCTGCGGCCCACAAAACAGAATCCAGAATCGATTTGATCTGGCTTCCAGCGTACAATTTACTGGCACTGCAGTCCGTACGGATTCTGCTACGTGGCATATATGATCATGCGCCCCTCCTCCTGGAATGGAGACACTCACTGAGGCCCTATTTGTCCGATGTGGCTCTTTAATGCGTGACACTTGATGGACCAAGACTGTGCACTTTGTGGAGGAGGAACTTCAGGCCTTCTCTAAAATCAACTTGGTGTCTTCTGCTGGGACCCTATGGGCGGGAGAACACCTACCTTGAGAGCTCTGCTTAAAGGATACGTGCGGAAGAAGGAATCAAACCAACTTGCACAGGTGACAGAGTTGGAGGCTCAGGTCCGCAATGGGACCGTGGGGGACATCGAGCGCTGGCACACTATAAACTGCGAGTCGAGAAAAACAACAAGGGAACCCTACTCACTTGGAACCAGGGTACTGAAATGATTATCAAAAACAATAGCTCCTGTGGACTAATGGCAAGAAAATCTCAATAAAATAACGCACTATGGCAATGTAATGGGTTATTGTGATGTCAAAAAGAGAAGGAGTCGAACACACCTTAGATTAGTATTTGATTCATAATTCTTGTTTATATAGTTCTTTGAAGCAAAATTACATTCATGACATTTAACAATCAATTGATTGTAGTGAGTGGTGTCCCAGTGAAAAAAAGGAACCTAAACAAATAAACCTAAATAATTTGTGACATATTCGTGACATATATACAAGGTTTCCTATATTTCATGAAAGCGACCATTGAAAGATATATATTATATAAACCACGCTTTTATACAATGATAAGTGCTGGCTTGTAATGATTCGCTTTGAAAAAACTGTCGACGGTGTTTCGACCCTGTGTGCAATGTAGGGTCTCTTCAGGACCTAAGATAGTAGGGACACCTGCGAGAAGAGGAAGGATAATATCAGTATGTGCTTGTAATGGAGCAGCTGTGCTCGTGGAAAAAGGATGTAGGCAATCAGTATAGTACCTGAAGGAAGGGTTTGCGCAGCCTCGTGTGGAATTTGTGGCACCGTGAGTAAAGTGAAAAGGAAGGATACTCACATGGGACCCGGCCGGGCACTGTTCATGTGAGAAATAGAAGCGTGTTAATATCAGTCTTTTAAGTACAGTACATGTGACTCTACTACATAGGTGCACTATGATAAGAGACTTACCCCATGTGAGGGTAGCTGTCGGCTGGCAAAATTCGGTTAGCACAATAGGAGGATTCCGCAGGTATGGAATAGAAGGGCACGGTGAGTGTGCAGATCAAGCACGAGCTATATAGAAAAAATACAGTTATTGTCGGTGTCTATTGGCCAAACAGCGTTAGAGCGCTTAGGAAGTCTATAATTGTACAGGCTTACCCGATAGGGTTTTTAAGTAGAAGTAGCAGGCTTCTTCCATGTGTTATGGCTCTTGATAATTATTTAAGATGGCTATGTGCCTCTTTGGGTCGCCAGTTGATAAGTAATGGGGGGTCTGAAACCAAATAAAGTTAAGAGTATATTTAGTATTGAGGTCTAATCTTAACCAAGGAGCTCTATGCGTGTATTGGACAGCCAAACTAATGCTGGCCCGCTTACCTTACTCAAGAATCAGTATGTTCGTGCCTCCATCAAGGATATCTGTGGAGCAGAACAGCATCTGTCTGTCTGCCTTGGTTCAATGACACCGAGCCTGTGAAAGGCTTGAGGTATATAGCTTCTCTCTTCCCGCCGAAAAATGACAGTGCAGTTTTGACAGACCCGAAAAATGGAGCCGCAGCTGTAGATCTAATCTGCTGCTCTGTGATCTATCATGGAAATGGACAGCAGACCGTCATGAGTCTGGCTTCCAAAGAGGGTGTAATCTCCTGGGTGACGCATGGCGAATATAATGGCCTAACCTAATTGGTGTAAAGCAGGGGATTTTTATCATGATGGGGTCTTGGGTGTTGACATATCAGAAATGTTCTTGCGCATGAAAAACGACTGACAGGGAACGCGAGTAGACGGTATGCCTGTGATCTCAGTAATTAAGGATGCTGGCTTGTACTTGTGTTTTTAACCGTGTAGTAATTTTATTCGATACATTGTGTATTCAAATAAAGTCAAATTCAATCTCTTGGTGTACTCTTACAGTTACAATCATTGCATTTTTGTCGAACACTTAGTGTTTACATATGCAAGCAATTTTCTTACTGGATACATTATGTATTTAATTCAAAACACAAACAATTCCTGCTGTGTACCTAGTAAGCATACTATGTCGATCACATTAGTGATTTCATCTGCTATAGGACACATAGATGTGGCAGGATGTGGGTATGCATAGTACACTGACAATATGTTGCATTTGTCATATTTAAATTATTTTGCCATACCACCCTTTACATTGTTATGGATTAACTTGTTATGGATTGGTATGGATGTATAGTACAGTGACAATATGTTGCATCTATCTGTCAGATCTAGATTGTTTACCACATCACCCTTTATTTTGGTATAGATAACACAGTTTTAAAGACAATAATAATATGTTCACAGGTAATTTAAAACGATTTTTCACATAGTGACTGACAATTATGGAAGTCTTAATAGGTAATCTCTAAGCGTATTTAACAGTAGATACAGGCTGTGATGTTCATTGTTTGGAGTGGTGACACTTCCTCGCCACTCCTCTGTGGAGCTACCCTTCAGCTAACTAGTGCGTTCCTTTTTTCAACCCATTGGTGTCAGTTACTTAGGGGCCGATTCCGATTCGGGCCGGAAATCTCTCCGACCGAGCCGGACCCGGAGAGATTTCCGACCGAATCGGACCCGTGCAGTCCGACCGAACGAGTACGATGCGCACGTATGCCATCGGACTCGAAGTCGGTCGGACTCCCATTGAAGTCAATGGGAGCCTGTCGTACAATGCGTACGCGGGCTCCCATTGACTCAATGGGTGCGAGTCGGACAAGGGCGCCCCTACAGCGGGTACGCGGCGGAGCGACTCGCGCCGTACACGCACAGGTAGGGGGGACCCATGGGTCCCCCTGTGTGCGACTCGCGCGGCTATGCGTACAGGGGGTCCGACACGGACCCCCAAAGTACGGCTCCGACTGCTCTTTCGAGCCGGAGTGCGCGGCTCGGTCGGAGGCTCGCGGCGCGCATCGTACTTACCCGGCCGGGGAACGTCTCCATTGTGCGGTGCGAGTCGAGTCCGAGCGAGTCGGTCGGTGCGATTAGACCCGGGAACGAGTCGGTCGGAGCGGTCGGGACGCCCGGACGAGTCGGTCGGCGATTTCGCATCGTACTCGCTCGCCCGGACGCGCGTACGAATCGGTCGGGAAATAGGGCTCCGAATCGGATCCGGTAAAGCCGAATCCGATTCGGAGCCCTACCGGCCGAGATCGGAATCGGCCCCTTAGTGTGGTAACAAAACCACGCCACTCCTCTGCGGAGTTTAATCCTTTAGCTATTGAGTTGGTACGTTCTATCCAATGACAATCTAGTCGTTGGAGAATCTGCGAGAGGTCTCCTCCTCTTTCCGGAATTGAAGCTTTGTCTATGACTTGCCATCTTATGTCATCTGCTGTGTGTTTTTTTTCGATAAAATTGCTCATCAATGGGGCGTTGGCTACTGAGTGTCTAATGCGGCTCCGGTGTTGCCCAATTCTTGCTTTTATCGGTTGCTGTGTCTGACCAATGTAGGGCAACTGACAGGGACATGTTATGCAATACACAACGTTCCTTGTGTTGCAGTTTGCAAAGAACTCCAATGTGTGTTTAACATTCGCGTGTTCAAATATTTTTGTGTTGCAAGTAAAAGCACATGATACACAGTTGCCGCACCTGAAATGTCCTTTAACCTCTGGTAGGCCCCATGTAGACAGCACTGATCTGGTAGTCTGCGATGGACTTTCCGTGGATGACCTGACTAAGTGGTCTTTCACGTTCTTGCCACGCTTGAAGGCGAACATGGGCACCTCAATGGATGAGTCAATATTCTTTATAATGTGCCAGTTTTTTGTTATTAATTTGCGTACTTGATTGGTATGAATACCAAATGTAGTCACGCAAATTAGCCTCTCAACTGGGGTTTTTTCTTTAGCGACTAGCAGTTCTTCCCTGGGACAGAACCAGGCACGTTTGAGGGATTTCCTAACCAACCTATTGGGGTAGCCTCTAGACACTAATTTGGTTTTAAGGGTTTCTGCCTCTTTCATGTAATCCTCCTTTTTCGTGCAATTTCTGCGCAAGCGCAGAAATTGCCCGAACGGTAGACCATCTCTCAGTGCCCGTGGGTGGTAGCTATTATAGGAAAGTAATGTATTTCTTTCTGTTGGTTTCCTATGGAGAGAGGTGTACAAACACCCATTTTCATGTTGTATATTTAAGTACAGAACAGCTATACTGGATTTGTCAATAGTGGAAGTAAAAGTGAGGTGTGTTTGAATACTGTTCAAATATGTTACAAAATCATTGAATTCTATTTCACTCCCTGACCAAATGAGAAAAATGTCATCTATGTACCGCTTCCAACATGTAATGTTGGAGCGGTACATGTTCGTGGCATTTAGGGCGAATTTCTGTTCTACATGGTCCATGTATATATTTGCCAGATTTGGCGCAAAAATTGCTCCCATACTAGTACCAGAACACTGCTGATAGTAGTTGCCTTCTGACACAAAATAGTTAGATCCTAGGGCAATTTCTAGAAGGGAAATAATGAATGTAGTAGGTACTAAGGTTGGTCTTGGTCTGGTGTCTAATAGATTTTTTATCACCTCAATGCTGTCATTTTGTGGTATGTTAGTATAGAGAGACGAGATGTCGATAGTGGCTAGCCAATCCGTCTCAATATTATATGGTTTATTCTCGACTAAGTTGATCATATACATGGAATCTTTTACATATGTTTCCTGTAAGGGGACAAAATCCCTGATAAAAAAATCTATATATTTGCCAATAGGTTCCAAAATGGACCCACAGCCTGATAGTATCGGGCGGCCAGGGGGTTCGTGGTACTTTTGTGAATTTTAGGGATGGTATATAGAACTGGGGTTCTCGGGTTTTCTGCATTAAGAAATTCAAATTCTTTCTTGCTTACAAAACCTTCTTTTTTCCCTTCTGTAGTGAGTCTCAAAATTTTCTCTTTGATGTCCGATAGTGGGTTAGTATCCAACTTTCTATAGTGTTTAACCTCACCTATTTGTTTCCTGATCTCTGTGTCATAGTCTCCCCGATCTTGGACAACAATTCCGCCTCCTTTGTCTGCTGGTTTTAGTATAATAGATTTATCATTTTTCAGCCCCTCTAGGGCTTTGCGTTCCTCTAGGCCATGGGTACTCACAAACTTTCTCTCGGGGGCCAAATTTACAGTGTGGTTTGTGGCCGAGGGCCGCACCGGTGGGGGCGGGGTCAGTGCGGGAGGGGGCGGGGCTAGAGCAAAAAAAAATAACTATGACCATGAGGTTGAACACAGGCCCCTGCAGCGGACGCCTTCGTCCACTGAGCCACCAGACCCGGCATACACACATCTCTCTCTATCTATCTATCTCTCTCTCTATCTCTCTCTCGCTCGCTCTGTCTCCTTCCCTCTCTCTATCTCTCCCTCCCTCTCTCTCTCTCCGTCTCCCCCCTCTCTCTCCGTCTCCCTCCCTCTCTCTCTCTCTCCCTCCCTCTCTCTCTCTCTCCCTCCCTCTCTCCCTCTCTCCCTCTCTCCCTCTCTCCCTCCCTCTCCCTCCCTCTCTCTCCCTCCCTCTCTCTGTCTCACTCACTCTGTTTGTCTCCCTCTCTCTCTTTCTGTCTCCATCTCTCTGTCTCCCTCCCTCTCTCTCTCCCCCTCCCTCTCTCTCTCTCTCCCTCCCTCTGTATCCCTCTGTCTGTCTCCCTCCCTCTGTCTCCCTCTATCTGTCTCCCTCCCTCTGTCTGTCGCCCTCCTCCCTGTCTGTCTCCCTCTGTCTGTCGCCCTCCTCCCTCTCTCTGTCTCCCTCTCTCTGTCTCCCTCCCTCTGTCTCCCTCTCTCTCTGTCTCCCTCTCGCTCTGTCTCCCTCTCTCTCTGTCTCCCTCCCTCTGTCTCCCTCCCTCTGTCTCCCTCCCTCTGTCTCCCTCCCTCTCTCTCCCTCCCTCTCTCTATCTCACTCACTCTGTTTGTCTCCCTCTCTCTCTCTTTCTGTCTCCCTCTCTCTGTCTCCCTCCCTCTCTCTGTCTCCCTCCCTCTCTCTCTCTCCCCCTCCCTCTCTCTCTCTCCCTCCCTCTGTATCCCTCTGTCTGTCTCCCTCCCTCTGTCTCCCTCTATCTGTCTCCCTCCCTCCCTCTGTCTGTCGCCCTCCTCCCTGTCTGTCTCCCTCTGTCTGTCACCCTCCTCCCTCTCTCTGTCTCCCTCTCTGTCTCCCTCCCTCTGTCTCCCTCTCTCTCTGTCTCCCTCTCTCTCTGTCTCCCTCCCTCTGTCTCCCTCCCTCTGTCTCCCTCCCTCTGTCTCTCTCCCTCTCTCTCTGTCTCCCTCCCTCTAGCTCTGTCTCCCTCCCTCTCTCTCTGTCTGTCTGTCTCCCTCCCTCTATCTCCCTCTGTCTATCTCCCTCTGTCTGTCTCCCTCTGTCTGTCTCCCTCTGTCTCCCTCCCTCTATCTCCCTCTGTCTGTCTCCCTCTGTCTGTCTCCCTCTCCCTCCCCCTGACTCCCTCCCTCTGTCTCCCTCTCTCTCTGTCTCCCTCTGTCTGTCTCCCTCTGTCTGTCTCCCTCTGTCTGTCTCCCTCCCTCTGTCTCCCTCCCTCTGTCTCCCTCCCTCTGTCTCCCTCTGTCTCCCTCTGTTTCCCTCTCTGTCTCCCTCCCTCTGTCTCCCTCTCTCTCTCTCTCCCTCTGTCTCCCTCCCTCTGTCTCCCCCTCTCTGTCTCCCCCTCTCTGTCTCCCTCTCTCTGTCTCCCTCTCTGTCTCCCTCTCTCTGTCTCCCTCTCTCTGTCTCCTTCCCTCTGTCTCCCTCTGTCTGTCTCCCTCTGTCTGTCTCCCTCTCCCTCCCTCTGTCTCCCTCTCCCTCCCTCTGTCTCCCCCTGACTCCCTCCCTCTGCCTCCCTCTGTCTCCCTCTCTCTCTCCCTCTCTCTGTCTCCCTCTCTCTGTCTCCCTCCCTCTGTCTGTCTCCCTTCCCCTGTCTGTCTCCCTTCCTCTGTCTGTCTGTCTCCCTCGCTCTGTCACGTCACCCCGCGTGTGTGTCAGCCCGGGCTGAGACAGCTTCCCAGGCGCACACACAGCCGCACCCGAGTACTTCACAGCCTCTGGTCTTTAAATGACCATTCACTTGTTAATGAGGCTTTGTTGTATTTCACCTCTTCTTAGCGCCCCTGCATGGAGATGCAGGGGCGCTAAAAAGAGGTGAAATACAACAAAGCCTCATTAACAAGTGAATGGTTTTTTAAAGAATCGCCCGGCCCCCATAGAGCGCTGCTGCAACCGGCGGTGTTTGCTGGCACTTAAAAAAAATAAAGAAGAAAAAACACAGGTAGGTATCTGCAAGGTCCGCGGGCCGCCAAGGAAGGCTTGCCGGGCCGCCGCCGGCCCGCGGGCCGTACTATGAGTACCCGTGCTCTAGGCTGATGTTGTATGGAATGTAACGACTATTGTTTTTCATGTTGTCCACTCCCGAAAGAACTATTTTTTCAAACGTTATGAGTTCTGATGGCATCATAGCATTAGTGGGGTAGAAAGTTGAGGGTGATTTAAGTCCTGTGACAGAGAATGGTATATTGTCAGTCTTATCCATAAAGAACAATTTAAGCCATGTCTTACGGAAAAACTGGTATAGTTCTGTTTTCAAATTGAAAAAATTAGTACGTTCTGTTATCACAAATGATAGTCCCTTACTTAGTAAAGAGATTTCAGAGGAAGATAACAGGTGCTTTGACAGGTTGAAAATCGGGATACTCTCTGTATTGATGCTCACATGATCTAATATGGTTGTGGCCACCATTGGTAATGTTTGTTCCGCGTTTGTCTCTCTCCTGAGTATTGGTACCAAGTTTTGGCTTTTCTCTTCCCGCCCCGGTCTAAAAAAGGCTGACCTGGGGGATTGTCAGGCCGACTTGGTCCTAGTTGAGCGTCAGAATCGTCTGAGCCACCTGATGACTCTGAGAAAGTGATTGGCTGATTTCTCCTGAATCTACCCCACGTGTTTTGTCTGTTTTGTGTGCCTACCGTGCTGTAATAGTCTTCCCTTAAATAGGGATAGGCCCTTTCTTTTGTGAAGTTTTTTATATCTTTCGTCACTTTGTCTGCCTTTTTCTTCAACTCAAAGGAGTTGAAATCCTCGATCGATTTATTGAGTTTATCTAAGAGTATTTTGGCCTCTGCAATTCCGTCACCACCTAGTAGTTCTTTCTCTAACTCTTCAATTTCTTTTAGTTCCGCTTTGCGTGTTCTATGGCTGTTTCTACACCTAACACCATCCAGTGGCGTGAACAGGTCGTAGAAATGTGGCTGAAGCCCCTTTGAATTTGGGATCCTCTCGGAATATGCCTGGGACGTTTCTGACCTGTAACCCTTGTGGGATAATTCCTGCCTTCAAATACTCTGTCAGCATCCGAGCATGAAGTTCGGTTCTGACATGCTTTTTCTTCGCTTTCTCCAATTTTTCAAGCAATTGCTGTTGTGGACTCACAGTACTACTACATTGGTTAGAGAACAAGGATGGTCCACTTATTATTTTTGCGATATATTCATCGGTGTATAGGGGAGCTTCTCTTTCTGACATCATAACCCAGGGAGCTACAATTAAACCCTATGATCACATAGGGTGTATGGGAAATCCTGATTACAAGATATTTCCCTTGCGGTGCAGCCACCGCTCTAAGAGTTGAGAAAACAACAAGGGAACCCTACTCACTTGGAACCAGGGTACTGAAATGATTATCAAAAACAATGGCTCCTGTGGACTAATGGCAAGAAAATCTCAATAAAATAACGCACTATGGCAATGTAATGGGTTATTGTGATGTCAAAAGAGAAGGAGTCGAACACACCCAAGATTAGTATTTCATTCATAATTCTTGTTTATATAGTTCTTTGAAGCAAAATTACATTCATGACATTTAACAATCAATTGATTGTAGTGAGTGGTGTCCCAGTGAAAAAAGGAACCTAAACAAATAAACCTAAATAATTTGTAACATATTCGTGACATATATACAAGGTTTCCTATATTTCATGAAAGCGACCATTGAAAGATATATATTATATAAACCACGCTTTTATACAATGATAAGTGCTGGCTTGTAATGATTCGCTTTGAAAAAACTGTTGACGGCGTTTCGACCCTGTGTGCAATGTAGGCTCTCTTCAGGACCTAAGATAGTAGGGACACCTGCGAGAAGAGGAAGGATAATGTCAGTATGTGTTTGTAATGGAGCAGCTGTGCTCGTGGAAAAAGGATGTAGGCAATCAGTATAGTACCTGAAGGAAGGGTTTGCGCAGCCTCGTGTGGAATTTGTGGCACCGTGAGTAAAGTGAAAAGGAAGGATACTCACATGGGACCAGGCCGGGCACTGTTCATGTGAGAAATAGAAGCGTGTTAATATCAGTCTTTTAAGTAGAGTACATGTGACTCTACTACATAGGTGCTCTATGATAAGAGACTTACCACATGTGAGGGTAGCTGTCGGCTGGCAAAATTCGGTTAGCACAATAGGAGGATTCCGCAGGTATGGAATAGAAGGGCACGGTGAGTGTGCAGATCAAGCACGAGCTATATAGAAAAAATACAGTTATTGTCGGTGTCTATTGGCCAAACAGCGTTAGAGCGCTTAGGAAGTCTATAATTGTACAGGCTTACCCGATAGGGTTTTAAGTAGAAGTAGCAGGCTTCTTCATGTGTTATGGCTCTTGATAATTATTTAAGACGGCTATGCGCCTCTTTGTGTCGCCAGTTGATAAGTAATGGGGGGTCTGAAACCAAATAAAGTTAAGAGTATATTTAGTATTGAGGTCTAATCTTAACCAAGGCGCTCTATGCGTGTATTGGACAGCCAAACTAATGCTGGCCCGCTTACCTTACTCAAGAATCAGTATGTTCGTGCCTGCATCAAGGATATCTGTGGAGCAGAACAGCATCTGTCTGTCTGCCTTGGTTCAATGACACCGAGCCTGTGAAAGGCTTGAGGTATATAGCTTCTCTCTTCCCGCCGGAAAATGACAGTGCAGTTTTGACAGACCCGAAAAATGGAGCCGCAGCTGTAGATCTAATCTGCTGCTCTGTGATCTATCATGGAAATGGACAGCAGACCGTCATGAGTCTGGCTTCCAAAGAGGGTGTAATCTCCTGGGTGACGCATGGCGAATATAATGGCCTATCCTAATTGGTGTAAAGCAGGGGATTTTTATCATGATGGGGTCTTGGGTGTTGACATATCAGAAATGTTCTTGCGCATGAAAAACGACTGACAGGGAACGCGAGTAGACGGTATGCCTGTGATCTCAGTAATTAAGGATGCTGGCTTGTACTTGTGTTTTTAACCGTGTAGTAATTTTATTCGATACATTGTGTATTCAAATAAAGTCAAATTCAATCTCTTGGTGTACTCTTACAGTTACAATCATTGCATTTTTGTCGAACACTTAGGGGCCGATTCCGATCTCGGCCGGTAGGGCTCCGAATCGGACTCGGCATTACCGGATCGGAGTCGGAGCCCTGTTTCCCGACCGAGTCGGATGTGCGTCCGGGCGAGCGAGTACGATGCGAACGTACGCGAAATCGCCGACCGACTCGTTCGTGGGACCCAACCGCTCCGACCGACTCGCATGGACACGACTCGCACCGCGCAATGGAGACGTTCCCCGGCCGGGTAAGTACGATGCGCGCCGCGAGCAGTCCGACTGACTCGTGCCGTCCGGCTCGAAAGAGCAGTCGGAGCCGCACTTTGGGGGTCCGTGTCGGACCCCCCTGTACGCCTAGCCGCGCGAGTCGCACACAGGGGGGACCCATGGGTCCCCCCTACCTGTGCATGTACGGCGCGACCCGCTTCAATGCGTACCCGGTGTAGGGGGCGCCCTTGTTCGCCTCGCACCCATTGAGTCAATGGGAGCCCGCGTACGCGTTGTATGACCGGCTCCCATTGTCTTCAATGGGAGTCCGACCGAATCGAGTCCGATAGCATGCAAACGCATCGTACTCGTTCGGTCGGACTGCTAGGGTCCGATTCGGTCGGAAATCTCTCCGGGTCCGGCTCGGTCGGAGAGATTTCCGGCCTGAATCGGAATCGGCCCCTTAGTGTTTACATATGCGAGCAATTTTCTTACTGGATACATTATGTATTTAATTCAAAACACAAACAATTCCTGCTGTGTACCTAGTAAGCATACTATGTCGATCACATTAGTGATTTCATCTGCTATAGGACACATAGATGTGGCAGGATGTGGGTATGCATAGTACACTGACAATATGTTGCATTTGTCATATTTAAATTATTTTGCCATACCACCCTTTACATTGTTATGGATTAACTTGTTATGGATTGGTATGGATGTATAGTACAATGACAATATGCAACATATTGTATCCAGTAAGAAAATTGCTCGCATATGTAAACACTAAGTGTTCGACACTTAGATCACAGGCATTCCTGTCTAATCGCGTTCCCTGTCAGTCGTTTTTCATGCGCAAGAACATTTCTGATGTGTCAACACCCAAGACCCCATCATGATAAAAATCCCCTGCTTTACACCAATTAGGATAGGCCATTATATTCGCCATGCGTCACCCAGGAGATTACACCCTCTTTGGAAGCCAGACTCATGACGGTCTGCTGTCCATTTCCATGATAGATCACAGAGCAGCAGATTAGATCTACAGCTGCGGCTCCATTTTTCGGGTCTGTCAAAACTGCACTGTCATTTTTCGGCGGGAAGAGAGAAGCTATATGCCTCAAACCTTTCACAGGCTCGGTGTCATTGAACCAAGGCAGACAGACAGATGCTGTTCTGCTCCACAGATATCCTTGATGCAGGCACGAACATACTGATTCTTGAGTAAGGTAAGCGGGCCAGCATTAGTTTGGCTGTCCAATAAACGCATAGAGCGCCTTGGTTAAGATTAGACCTCAATACTAAATATACTCTTAACTTTATTTGGTTTCAGACCCCCCATTACTTATCAACTGGCGACACAAAGAGGCACATAGCCATCTTAAATAATTATCAAGAGCCATAACACATGGAAGAAGCCTGCTACTTCTACTTAAAACCCTATCGGGTAAGCCTGTACAATTATAGACTTCCTAAGCGCTCTAACGCTGTTTGGCCAATAGACACCGACAATAACTGTATTTTTTCTATATAGCTCGTGCTTGATCTGCACACTTACCGTGCCCTTCTATTCCATACCTGCGGAATCCTCCTATTGTGCTAACCGAATTTTGCCAGCCGACAGCTACCCTCACATGGGGTAAGTCTCTTATCATAGTGCACCTATGTAGTAGAGTCACATGTACTCTACTTAAAAGACTGATATTAACACGCTTCTATTTCTCACATGAACAGTGCCCGGCCGGGTCCCATGTGAGTATCCTTCCTTTTCACTTTACTCACGGTGCCACAAATTCCACACGAGGCTGCGCAAACCCTTCCTTCAGGTACTATACTGATTGCCTACATCCTTTTTCCACGAGCACAGCTGCTCCATTACAAGCACATACTGACATTATCCTTCCTCTTCTCGCAGGTGTCCCTACTATCTTAGGTCCTGAAGAGACCCTACATTGCACACAGGGTCGAAACGCCGTCGACAGTTTTTTCAAAGCGAATCATTACAAGCCAGCACTTATCATTGTATAAAAGCGTGGTTTATATAATATATATCTTTCAATGGTCGCTTTCATGAAATATAGGAAACCTTGTATATATGTCACAAATTATTTAGGTTTATTTGTTTAGGTTCCTTTTTTTCACTGGGACACCACTCACTACAATAAATTGATTGTTAAATGTCATGAATGTAATTTTGCTTCAAAGAACTATATAAACAAGAATTATGAATGAAATACTAATCTAAGGTGTGTTCGACTCCTTCTCTTTTTGACATCACAATAACCCATTACATTGCCATAGTGCGTTATTTTATTGAGATTTTCTTGCCATTAGTCCACAGGAGCCATTGTTTTTGATAATCACACTATAAACTGCAACATTTCTCTCTGGAAGAGGTGAAGCAGTGCTGGAGATTGTCGACCCAACAGGTCTATGAATATGGGCATAAGTCCAGCTCTATTGGCTGGCGACCTGTGATATCTCCAACAGGATAGTGCCAGACATTCGTGACCCCTCTGGAGCCCTCTGTGAGGGTTTACCTGCGATTGCGCAGGTCTTTGCGGGCTACTATCAGGACCTATAAAAATGGACCTCCCCACGCCTCCAAAGGAAGTCACATCCCCACTAATTCAGGATGTCCCTCTGCCTCCTATTCCCCATTCCTTGGCTCAGAAACTCAATCAACCACTCACAGCATACAATATAGACCTAGCTCTCTCTGATCTCCAGTCCGTCGTGACCTCCTGCCTGGACGGATTCCCTATTGAATTCTTTAAAGGCTATCAGATTCATCTGATACCCTACCTGCTGGCCCTCTATGCGAAGGCGTCGGAGTGCGGGTCTTTTCCCTCTGTCCTGGATAATGCCACTATTGTGGTTATAACTAAGGCGGACCAACCTGCAGACCACTGCTCATCATACAGACCGATTTCCCTCATCAATGTTGACATTAAGATATTTGAGAGGTCCTTGCGACCAGATTGGGTCAGCATTTAATCATCTAATTCATCCAGACCAGTGAGGCTTCATGTCTGGCAGGAGCACCCGTCATTGCATACGGAGGGTACAGCTGGCCCTCTCTCAGTCGAACCCCCTTGAAGGCTCCTTGGCCCTCCTCTTAATTGATTTCCAGATGGATTTTGATATGGTCGCGTGGACATTTCTGGAGGCCGTGCTGAAGAGGGCTGGCTTTGGATCTCACTTCTGTCAACGTGTGGGTTTACTATATAGTGCCCGACTGCCCAGGTTCGTGTGAATGGAGTCCTGTCCCGGCCCTTCCCAATCCGCACGGGCACTCGCCAGGGCTGCATCCTCTCCCCCTTGTTGTTTGCCCTCTCAATAGAGCCTTTGACTCACCTGTGTCTTTCCTTTAAGTACTTTGGGATCTATGGGGCATATTAGCAAGGCGATTATCGCCACTTTAGCGGGACTTTTTCCCGCTAAAGCGGCGATAATATTATCGCCTTATCAACAAGCTCTCGCTAACTGCTGTTAGCGACAGCTTGTAGGCGATAGCGACCGGGTTGGGTGCCGCTTTGCATGCCAGCGATATTTATCGCTAATGGCATGCAAAGTAGGCGTTCCCCACCTAACAGTGACTGGAAACAGTCGCTGAGGTCGCTAACGCCTATCAGCGAGGCAGGGGCGGTGATTAGCGAACCAGCGCTAAACACGTTTAGCGCTGGTTTGCTAACACCTGGTCCCACCCTGACTTAGCCATGTAATCCAATGAGAGGTGGATTACATGGCTAAGTCCCCTCGCACTATCAGCAAGCAGAACTGGGGAACAGTGTGAATATCGCCTGTTTTCAGGCGATATTCACACTGTTCTCAAGGTTTCTATCGCTTTGGAGATTAGCATTGCTGATTGCACGCTAACTCCGCGATAGAAACCGGCGATGCCTGGCGATAATTATCCAAGCGCTAATTGCGCTTTGCGATAATTATCGCCAGGCATTGCTAATATGCCCCTATGTCTTTTGTCTCCCAGACCTGGCAAGCACCCTCAATTTTCAGCCCCTAATGTCAGCCATAAGTAGGGATTTGCAGAAATGGAGTCGCCTGCTGCTTAACCCGATGGGGTCCATAGCTTTACTTAAAATGATTCCCCACTACTTCTATGTTCTGACAAACTTCACTCACCCAATACCCTGGAAATGGCTCCAATTACTCACCTCCAGAATCATGGCCTTCATTTGGACGGGGGGGGGGGGTGACATTGAGTGACCTTCACTACAGTGAGAAAGTCATCATACGATGGGGGCCTTGAATGTCTGGCTTTTACGGGTATGAGCTTGCTACGCACCTGGTACCGATTAATGAGTGGTTTACCGGAATGTGGGATGACCCAGCTTACCACCTTGAATTGCACCTCATGGGCCTCAAAGCTTTCTTTGGCCTGCTTTATGGTAGCCCGATACCACATGCTCTTTCTTCCTGTACCCGAATGACATTACTCTGTTGAGGAGTAGCATTGAGCTTTATCCATTGGGATCGTCCCCTTCTAGGTATGACGCCGCTGTGGCAGGGTACATGGCTCCAGCAGGTTCGGGTCTTCAGGGGTTTACACAGTGGGACAGAATAGGGATTACTTTTTTGGGCGATATTCGTGGACATTGATGTCTTTTCAGGAGTTGTGGGACCTTTATCGCCTCTCCCACATGCAATTCTTTTGATACATTCAATTGCACCATGCCCTGCTTGTCCACATCTTGGTAGATGTCCAGATCCCTGAATATAATCCTCTTGAAGCTAAACTACTAATGGGAAGGTTTGGCAAGGGAGCCATTTCCATGCTTTACCATTCCCTGATAATCAATGCACCTGATCACTTCCTCCCCCTGAAACATAAGTAGGAGGGTTGGGTGGGAGAGTTGGATGAAGATGACTGGAGAGAGGTGTGCTTGGCCCCCAGAGAACTGGTGATTTCCTCATGCCTTCAGATGGTTCAAATCAACAATCTTCAAGCAACATTTTTGACTCCCCGACAATTGCAGTGGATGGGCATAGCTGTCCAGGCCGCTTGTGCGAGGTGCACCCTCCCTGCTGTGGACTTCTTCCATATGGTCTGGTCTTGTCCAGCATTGTCTAACTTTTGGGGAGGGGTGAGGCGAGAGATCTCTGATATACTGTGCCACGATGTTGATCTGGGTCCTCGAACAGGCCTGCTTGGTTTCCTTGATGAAGTTGGGAGACCAAGATCAGAAAGGACATTTATTTGAGTAGCCACATTGGTGGCCAAAAGGGACATTGCCTGCGCTTGGAGGCTGCCAGACCCCCCTTTGCTGGCAGTCCGGTGGACGAGAGTGGAGTGGTGTGCGAGCCAGGAAAAGCCAATATATGAGGCATGGGGATGTCCCCAAAAGCACAATAAGATATGGGGTGGGTGGTGGAAATATCATGGACTGGTGATGTGATGCTGTTGTTATTTACAGATATTTGTACTCTATTCCAATATTCAGTACGAATTGTGCTGATGCTAATTGATTGCTGGTGAATGTTGCTCTTAATTGTCAAAACTAATAGCAACATTTTATTAAAAACACTGAAATTGCAGAATTATTTGATGCCTTTCCGTAAACATTTTAAAACATGCTCTACTTAAATTACGTAGGTTGATATTTTGCTTTTGGTAGTTTTTCAATTTTGGACTCTGCTGATTATTTCTATTAATCCTCTGTCTTGTGGTTGGTTCCCTTTGTACAGAGAGCACTCGTTACTACTGGATTTTAACAGGTGTGATACATAGCACCCACCTCTCCTCCCGAGGCATTTGTACTGTAGTTCTGAGTGTTTTTTTAATAACTTCATTTAATTGATTAACTGAATTAGCACATTATCAGTTTGTTTGTAATTAAATTAAAGCCCAAGTGGATTGTTCAACTTTGGTAAAAACGACAGGTAAATGGAAGACACAAATAATTTCACATTTGCAAGTGAAAAATAATATAGTATGAACCCACTATAGCAAGAAATTGATATGTTATCCAAGTCATCAATGAATGAGCCACAGCATCCTGTGAACAAGAGATGGAAACAGTTTTGTGAAGAAGCAAGAGCAATTTGCATAATTTGGTAGGGGGCAACCAAATTATGAACCAGGAATTATTGCCTCATATTCGAGTGCTTGCAACCGGCAATCAGCAGTGATAAAGGCCCATCTTCAAAATTATGTTTCTGAGATTTTATATATATATATATATATATAGAGAGAGAGAGAGAGAGAGAGAGAGAGGGGATGTGGCTTAACGGCCAGAGCTGCCAACTTCGGAGCTGGGGATCCAGGTTTGAGTCTCAGCGTCGACTCAACATCATGTGATTCTGGGCAAATCACTACATTTCCCTGTGCCTATGGACAGCACCTGGATACCGTCACAGGTGATAAGCCGCGCTCTACAAATCCGAGAATATATATATATATCTAAAGAGACGGTTTAAGCTTAGGTGAAAGTGTGGTTTTGCCCCGGTATGTCACTATATAGAGGTACAAAATATCAACCTACAATAATGTAGCATCCACGACATCAACATAACCACTACATTGATGGCACATATATATTTACTATTTGCATCTGGCAATGGCTGCTTTTGCAAGGTGAGCACTCTGTGGCTGCCAGCTTCCTTGTCTCAATGTGTAATACACCACCCACAACTGGCCTACAGTGAAAGATTCTGGTGCAGGATGCAGGAGCAGCTCTTTCATCAAAATCTACTCTCCTTTCTCTTTGTGTCGGCCCCTTTTCTTCCTTGTAAAGAGGAAAATGCCCTAGCAGCCTTAAAAAAAGTATAAATTATAAAAAAACTGGCATAATTATTTTTTTCTACTGTAATGTGGAACGTGCGCTTACATTTCCACTTTGATAAGGAAGTAGAGGAAATAGCACAGAGAGAAAGCAAAACTGCTTCTGATCAAAAGAAGTTATTTGTCCTACTGTGGATTGAATTCACCACACAAGAGGAAGGGAGAGGGTGCTAGCAGCTTTATTGCCCCACCAGCAGGGCAACTACGGCTGCTAATCCCCCTCCCCCTCATTATGATCCTCACTATTGTCTAAGCATTTTCTAAATGTGCAATTATGTGTGGCAAATTATTTTTGAATATTAATGAATTCTATAATGAATATGGTTGTAACCAATGAATTAATAATGTTGCACTTGAAATGGTTTTATTTAGAGGTTTAGAAGTGTGTTTATTAACGTAGTTTAGTTATGCCACATTTTCGTAGAGACACTATTTTATTAAAACAGATGCTGTTTTGGTGTTATGCTCATCTTGTTCCTGCTCATTACCCCTCCCAATCATCGTCTCCCTGCATGTCTTCTCTATTCAGTTTTCGCGGCGCACAGGGAATTGTGACGCATTTGGTTATTTTCTTTAGAGAGCATGTATTGTGAATGAAACTTCTTTGTGAACCTAATGCAACGTTCTAAAGCACACTTTCACTGGAAGTTCCAATACAGGCTTGCTAGATGAGTATGAGTCTTTGTTTGAAAATGTTTCATATCGTGTTGTACATCTCCAGACTGCTCTGTTGCTGTGGAACCTAATTTCCTCTACCTTAGAAATGAGTTAGTGTTATAATTATTTTTGGGACAAACACCTGTCCGATTTGCCCAATATGTGTTATCACTAGTCATGACATGCAGAATTTGCAGTTTTTGTTCATTCTGTATTTGTAAAATGAGCATAAAACCCGTTGTTTATGGGGTGTGCCAGAGTCTTTCCCCTTCCCTCCTATAAATGCTGTCAGTGGTCCTTGTTAATCTGACAAGTAGAATTAAAAGACTTTTCTTTTTCCTCATAGGACTCTATCCATTTAGCGAGAGCCTTTTCTTTTCTACTAGGCATGCTGTTCGTTCCGCTTGAGAATTTTGTTTCTTATTGGGACTTACAAGAATTCTGATTTCTAACTATGTACTCTGTATCTGAGCCTTTATGGCATACATTTGCATTTCTCTGTATTGCCGATGTTGAGATTTTGTAATAAAATGTAATTTTCATTGATCTAGAACTCAGTTATTGAGTGGTTCCAATCACTATTTTATAGATCAGCTAACTTGATTTGTGGGCCCAAAGCCGAGGAGGGTGGTGATTCTTATCACAAGATGAAGGTTGCAGGATCCGAGCTGCTGAAGGTAGATTTTGGGGTGATTAAGATCATAGGGTGAAGTGAAATATTGGAGTTCCGCTCCCACAATGCCATAATTGTTCGGGTTGCTAATTAACAGCTGTTATTGCCCGCAGGTGCTCCTGTCTTTGCTCCAGAGAACCACCACTAAAACCTGACTGTTAACATGGTGTTCCTTGGTTCGATCAATAGAAAAGCTTAAAGTCCTTTTGGGGTCCGGCCGATGAAGCTTCTTCTCCTCTTTCTAGAGGTGAGAGAGAGGAAAAAAAACAGAAAGGGTAATGGATTACCCAATGAAAGGGAGTCATGAATTTTGGCAAGGATGCCATGTGAGACCTCTGCACCAACTTGTCCAGGAAAAAGTTGCAGTATGGCAGTGGCACTAAAAGTGTTTGGAGCTCACTCCAGTGAGCCCACAAGCTAATATAACTGCAATGAGAAAGACAGGCTTTAAAGTCAAGAGACCCAATGAGCAACTGTGCATTGGCTCTGAGAGTGTGCACATGAGATACGTTAAGACTAAGTTAAGGTCACACTGTGGCATCACAAATATTTTGGGAGGAAACATATGTGTCAAACCTTTAATAAACCTCACCACATGTGATTTTAAAAAAGGATGGTTGCTCCGGCAAACGTAGAAGGCCTAAAGGGCTGACAAAGAATCTTTAATAATGCCCAATGCAAGGCTTTGGTGGGCCAAAAACAAAATGAACAAAACAACATCTGTCAGCTTGGGTGGCAAAGGGTCAGTCTTGCAGGTACCACACCAAGCCACATTTCTGTCCTAGTGCCCAGCATAATGGATTTTGTGCCATGGCGGGGGGCAGCGAGGATGACATCCATCATGTCAGGGAGCTGATCAAACGCAATCTATTGCTGCTGTTCAATCACCACACATGGAGGTGTACATTGCACAGGTTCGGGAGCAGGAACCTTCCATGCTGCTGCAACAGAAGATCCTCCCGAAGTGAAAGCCTGATTGGAGGACAGATACAATACCCAGAAGTTGCAGGCACCACACTTTCCCGGCCCAATCCGGAGCCACTCAAGTGGCTTAGACCTGGGCCCTGTGTCCCATTCAAGCTGGAATGCATTGCCTAATGACAGTTGCCATGGAAACTCCTATGTCCTAAACCTTTGACATTGCGTGTACTCAGTGGTGGTGAAAAGATCTAGCTAGGGTTCTCCCCACTATCGGAAGATGCCCTGTGCCACCTTGAAATGTAGATACCATTCATGTTCTGTCAGAAGCCGCCTGCTTAGCTTGTCCGCTCTGGCACTGAGGGATCAAACAAAGTGGATCTGTGACCAGGGAAATGCCCTGATGCTCCAACCAACTCCAGAGGCATAGAGCTTCCTGGCACAGGGCCCCAATCCATTCTACATGTTGCAATACCACATGGAAGCAATGCTGTCTGTGAGAACCTGCACCAGCGTCCTCCTGATTGATGGGAGGAAAGCCTTCAACACCAGATGAATGGCACCCAACTCCAAAAGATTGATATTAAGCTGGATTCTATTGGAGACCAAAGTTCTCTGATTGCCACCTCCCACAAATGACCTCCTCAACAAGTTGTAACATGCCTATCACTACTGTCAGCTCTGGGTGGGGAAGTGAGATGGAAAGGCCTACAATTGGACCAACTGCATTCAAGCAGCCACCACTGCAAATCGTGAGCCGTCTCCTCAGAAATTTGGATGGCATCTGATGGATTTTCTCGATGCTGGGCCGACTGGAACTGGAAGTTTGAACTGAATTGCACACTCTGCGTGTGCCACCTACTGTGGACAGCCAGGAAGATGCAGGAGGCTGAGAGGCCAAGAAGCCTCAGAACTGATCTCACCAGGATCCAGGACTGAGGCTAAAACATCGGGATCATAGCCCAAATGTCAATGACTCATTGCAGCGGAGGGAAGGCCTTGAACTGCTCTCTGTCCAGGAGAGCTCAAATGAATGGCAACCTCAGCATAGGAGTCAGGTGGGAGTTTGACTCGTTTATTGTGAACCCTAATAATGTCAAGAGGTTTGGCATCATCTAGAGATGGCGTACGATCGACTGTGGCTAGCCTGTGTTCAATCGCCAGTCGTGGAGGTAAGGAAAAATTGTCATCTCCACCCTCTGAAGGTGTGCCACGACCACCGCCATCTCTTTCGTTGCCACCAAAAGGGGGCTGGTGAGATGGAAGAGAAGCACTGCAAACTGAAAATGCTCCAGTCCAACCTTGAACTGCAGGTAACTTCTGTGGAACTGCAGGACGCACAAATAAAAATATGCGTCCTACAAATCCAAGGCCACCATCCAATCCCTAAGTTCAGAGCAGCCAAGATATGGAACAGTGTGAGCATTTTGAATTTGTCCTTCTGCATGAAGGCATGGAGGCCTCCGTCCTTTTGCGGCCAAGTAAATAACAATAGTAATAACCCTCTCCTCTTTCTGAGTCCGGAACCCTCTCAATAACACCTCTGGAAAGTAACACTCGTGCCTCCTGTGATAGAATAGAGAGGTGCTCCTCTGAAAGTTGGTCGGATGTGGAAAGAAACATTTAGTGGAGCAAAAATTTGAGTAGGGCATAGCTATGCTGAGCAATTTGCTGAAACATGCTGAATAGCCCATCTGCTGGACCTGATGGATCACCACCCTGGAAGGAAATACTGAACCTTGCCCCCCACGGGATGGTTGTACAACGCTAAGTGCAAACTATAGTGGCTTAGTGATTGTTGACACTGGGGAAGGGGACTAGGAGGACTGGTGGCTTTTCAGGCCTGCAAGTTGACTGCCAGACCCACACCCCAGTCCTTGAAAGGACTGAGGTAACTCCCCAGAAACTCAGTAGTATTGGGGCCAGCATGAATCACCTATTCAGCAACATCCTGACTGTGAGGAAATGGCTTTTTGCAGGTTCACCATCACTTTTTTACTATTAGGTACTGGTGTAATGACTCTGTATTGCACTTGATTCTGTTGACCAGGCCTCAGTGTATGTGCGCCTCAGTGCATGTGCTCTGGCCCTTAAAAGTGGTATGCTTAATTGGCTAATGCTCAATTGACACAGGTTAACTTACTTTCAATTCCTTAGTATCTGGTACCAGTAGTACACAGGGCCCGTATGTTAAAGAGTTCTTTATATATATAAGTCACCCCTAAGGCAGGGATACCGAGCCCTGAGGCTGGGTGCTGTATTTTAAAAAAGAGGACACATGCTTTACATGTCCTGACAGTAAAAACCCTACATTGTTGTTTTACTGCAGAAAGGCTAGTAGCCCCATTGGCAAGTACAGGGTTGCACGCCCAACCCAGCAGTGCAAATTTCTCAATGGGACTACTAAACATGGTACCGCAGGGTATCAAAGGAATTGTTGCATTAAACTTGACTTGGTGGTCAAGTCGAATTTAATGTAACGTTTGCACAAATGACAACTTTAGAAAGTATTCTGCCATATTAAGAGTGGGCAGAATAATGCACCTTGAGATAGCTAGATGCCACACTTTGCAGGAAATTGTCATAACGCAGGAGGGACCTGGTAGCCCTTTTGGCTAGTTAGCCACCACATCCTCTTGGGCTCGTAATGGGCATAAAAGTGGCACCCCTAGCACCCAGACGTCAGATCACATCTGTACTGAAGAGAGGACCGAAGAAGGACTGCTCTGCTGTTCCCTGGACCCAGTGAAGAGAGTCTGCACCAGAGACTGTTCTGCACCTGCTGCTCCTTGGGTTAGCAAAGAAAGGACTGTGCTTGTGGTGCCATGCTGGAAAGTAAAGTAAGTCATCTTCGAGCCTCAAATAGAAGTTATTCCAAGAGTCAGTTGGCTGACTTTCTTTTACAGCTACAGGGCCAAAAAACTTGAAGAAGCCTGACTTGGTGAGTTGGTAGTCAATAATGCATGACTACCACTAAGCCCCAAAGTGCAGTCTGGGATACAGAGTCCCGGCCCTCAAAACTTGCACCTGGTCTGGGCCCCAGGAGAGTTGTCAGAGGGTAGTCTGGTTGCACAGCAAGAAAGTTATCACCATTTAAAGGGAACCACTGGTTTTGCAGTAAAAGGAAATCAGTAGACCAGTGGCAATTGTGTTTTGGCTGGACTTCATCCGGAATTTGAGGAACATCCACCCCAGTGACCAAAGTCACCCCACTGTGTTTGTGAACCGAAGGGTGGCCCCAGGAAGACCCCCGTCACTGGCTCAGCATCCACAGCATTCTTTAGCAACTCCAGCATCCTGTATCCCTTGCATCAGGACCACTCAATTGAAGTCTATGGTGGTCACCCATAGAGCCTATAACTGGACTGAAAACTACTTTGACTGCATGGTAATTGTCCAACTAAGCCTCTTTGGCCCCTGTGGCTTGCTCCCTGCCAACGTTTGTCACACAAAGCAGGCCGGAGTAGTAGTTTACAACTTTATAAAAGTTTTACAAAGTTTACAGTTAGCGTGGTCCATCACAATGATTTACTGCGCTAAGTGAGAAATCAGTAATTTACTGTTCTTTTGAAAATCCATATCTCCGGAACCCTCCAGCAGATTTCTTTCATTGAGGTGTCTATTTAAAGATAAAAATACAACCAAGTATTATACATTTGAGTTGGATTTTTACTGAGTCTTGTTTCAGTCTTATTCAACTGTTTTGTTACTTCTTAATGCATTACATTTGTTCCTTTGATAAAGCCTGACTACTCAGAGCCACAGCTATCCAGGGTTGAGCTATCGTTTTTCAAACAACTCTGACTGGACCCAGTACAGGTGGTGAGTTTATTACATGGTGAGGTCTTACAGCTTTCCTCATACTTACCATCATGAATTGTTTGCGCTAGAAAGGCCCTTTGGTCTTCTGGGACTGCCAGCAAGATCTTGCTGCCCATGTCCCAAAGGGAATTTGTGTAACGTAGCAACCCAACAAAACTGCATTGAACAATCACAATGTCAGACTAACCTAGGAGAACGTTTGTTATCCAAATGCTTCAATTCTCTTGGACTCCCTATCCGGAGGAGTTGCGATGAATGAATTGGAACTCAGATTGCTGGTTGAAGCTGAACCATCAGGCTCACTCAGGTAGGGTGTTTAGTGACATATCAGGAATGGCAGGTGCTGGTTGTGATTGCTGTCCACCTGGCTATTCACTCGTGGGCAAAAACAGGGTTTTGACCAAATGCCCATCAAAGTATCAGTGAGGGTATGCTTAAAGGAGAGCAAAAGCTCAGGCGTAGCTGGCTCAGGCTGAAATTTTATCAAAAGAACATTAGTCTTGGTCTCGACTGAAGGTAGCTGCAATTCCAGGACCTCAGTTGCCTGTCAGCCTACTACTGCAAATGATGCATTCTCTTCCGGTGGTGGCCAAAGTGTACCAGGGGGTAACAAGCCCACTGACCTCTTTAAAGACCATGTAAAGGAGGGGTGGCCAAGATGGCGGCCGAGTAGGATGTGCCTGCTCGCCGCTCCGGTCTTTCGCCTAGGCCCCGGCTCTACAGCTATGAATAGCGGGCCCCGGACGGTGCTCCAGATCGCTCGCCCTGCCGGTGATCGGCCTGCGGCAACCTAGACCTGGGAGCGGAGCAGCCACGTAGCGCGATCACCAGAGATCGGCGTTCACTGCCCCTATGCCACAGAGCCTGCGGCTCGCCCAGCAGGCAATGAGCAGGTGCGGCCTGAAGCGGAATCGCGACTCGGGAGTGCATACCTGGAGCGGCGTGTGGAGGAGCCTTGGGCGGACGGCACTCGGGGGTCTTCAGCAGCGGAGCGCCTTCCCCCTGGATTGCGGGCCCGGACGGAGGAGGAACAGCTGGTCAGTGAGGGCCGGCTCATCGGAGCCCTTCGACCTGCGGGGAGTGCGGAGTGAAGCCCGGGCCCTGCAGCCGCCGGGAAGGACTGGACAGTGAGCGGCGGGTGCAGGTGAGCCTGATATTGGGGACGGTTGGGTCTCGCTTCCTTTTGGGACCCGACCCTCTCCCTGAGTGAGACAGGTGGCGCTGCACCCCTCCCCTGGACTCTGCAGTGTTGTGCAGCTGAGAGCCGCGAGACTTCCCGGGGCAGGAACAAGGCCTAGACGCCAAGGTGAGGTGGAGGACTGCGGGTCCGCGCGGCCTCATTAAGCGACCCTAGCAGCAGGGGCGCCTGGGACACGTTCCCTGGAGGATCCATCCATTTCCGCTGGCACTGCCCCCCCCATCGGCGCACCATCCCCCGGCCCGCGCTGCTGGGAGATGGGCCGGGATCTCTGGGGGAGCGGCCAGAACAGGCACTGCTGCGAGCACCCCAGGAAGCGAGAGCGGTTGACCGACCCTGAACGGGTGTGCATGTCTGGCCCAACGGCGTCAGTGAGAAGCGGCGTACTGCTCTGCCGAGTCCTTGCCGCACGCCAAGACTGAGAGAACTCGAGGGGTGGATTATAGGCCCCCACCGGGAGTGACCTCAGCGGCGCTCCGGAACACAGCTGTGACTATTGTGAGAGGCCCACAGAGAAGCCGGGGGAGCACCCAGGTAGAGAAAGCCCACCGGGAGAGATTTGGTTTGAAGCGTGTCAGATAGTCCGGACTGGGGGATATAGGAGTTACCGGTGACGGCCACTGTAGGCCTGTAGAACTTGATTGTTTTCCCTCTCCGGCCCTTGCAGGCCTAGCACCTTCGGCCTATACCTGAGACCTCCAACTTTAACACACGAAGGGGAGCGAAACCGCATAACAATGGCCACCAATAAATCCAAGAAGGAGAGATCGGTGAAGGATCTTCTCCTCAAGACTGGTGCTGGAGGGGCTGAAGTGCCGTCAACACCGGGGGGGCTCCCAGCTGAACGTGACCAGAGCGATGCGGACGGGCCGGTCACCCGTGGTATCCTTGAATCCCTTTTCGCTTCCCTAACAGGGGAATTTCACGCCATGAAAAAGGAGCTGACCTCAGAACTCCGTGAGATGCGCAGGGACATAGACTCTGTAGGTGAAAGGGTCGATGCGTTGGAGACACAAGCATCGTCGAGGGATGAGGAGATTACTCAACTCCAGCAGGAGGTCCTCCGCCTTCAAGACCAGCAAATGGACCTCCAAGCCCACGCGGAGGACCTCGAGAATCGTTCCCGTCGGAACAATATCAGAATTTGGGCGGTCCCTCAGGGAATAGAGGGGCAGGACACATTTTGGATGCCCCCCCAGAGCAGCAGATCAAACTTGACCGGACCCACTGTGTTGGGCCCAAGAGATCAGCGACTGCCTCCCCTCCGGATATCTTAACATGCGTCCACAATTTTCAACTTAAGGAACGTATCCTCCGGGAAGCACGAGCCAAGCATCCAATTGACTTTCACTCATCCAGGCCTCTTTTGTTTCAAGATCTAGCGGCCTCTACTTTGCAGAAAAGAAGGGAGTTCCGGCCGGTCACAGCATTCCTGCGCTCGAAGGACGTCTCTTACTCCTGGGGCCATCCTTTCAGGATTATCTTCAAATGGGAGGGCAAGCTCCGCCAGATCTGCTCTTTGAAGGAGGCCACTTCACTACTTAACTTGCCTGAGGATGACCGGGACACCCCGGAGCGGGAGGACACTGATGGGCGCTGCGACGGAGCAGCAAGATGGCGACGGGTGGGGAAGGTTCCACTTCGCCTTCACCCAGATCCTGAGACAATGGCTAAAGAACGCAAAGCTGTTATCGCTAAATTGGCGGAGGACTCTGCAGCCGCAGATTGAAGATTGCACGGATCCGGTAACATTGGAATCAATTTGCTAGTGGGGTTCTTCTGGCTTTTTGTGGCTGGGTCTTGGGCGGGACGGGGGCGGCGGGTGGTTCCTGCTGTACATCTCACGTCTCACCATGGGGCTGATAGCCCAGGACATTTATGGACTTTATAAGTTGCTGTTATCTTTTGTTTGTTTTATTTCAGGGGAAATGGGGTCCCCTCCTCCTCCTTCAAGATATGGCGGGTCATTGAGATTTGTAGGTTGTGTTATTTATTCGAATCTGCAGGCGGGTGTGGTTATGGGGTGTCCTGGGGTGGAGGTCGACCTGGACCCGCAGGCCTTTCTAGTGCATTCTTGTGTCCACTATCATGTCGGCTGACATTAAAATCCTGTCCCTCAACGTTAAGGGCCTCAATAACCCTGTAAAACGACGTGCTGTTGTGTCCTTTCTGGACAACTCAGATGCTCATATCTGCCTCCTTCAGGAGACACATCTCCTGACACAAGACACTCACAGATTAAGGTCCAAAGCGTTCCCTCACCAACTGTTCTCCTCTCGGGCCTTTTAAGACAGCAGGAGTGGCTATATTGGTCTCTGCTAAGTTCCGGGGTCAGATAGGCCATAAACAGGCCGAGATTAAAGGCAGGCTCTTGGCTTACACTTTTACGTTGGGGCAGCATATTTTTACAGTAGCCACAGTTTATGTCCCCAATGACAGACAGGAGGGGTTCATTCGGGAGGTGGTTCATGAGCTGACCTGTCTCCCTGACAGATCCCTGCTTTTAGGGGGAGATTTCAATTTGGCCTTTGATAATGAGCTTGATAGATCCTCGCAGCGCTGGGGGCAGACTGGGGCCCTTTCTGGAAATGGGAAGCGCCTACTTGCAGAGGCTGGGCTCACGGATGTCTGGCGACTACACCACCTGGGGTCCAGAGAATATACATTCTACTCGCACTCCCATAAAACGTATGCTAGAATTGATTATGTGCTGACATCAGACACACTGACGCAACAGATGCAGGAGGTTGAGATTCTTCCATGCCCCCTATCCGATCACTCGGCGGTGAGAGTGTCTCTGTCCCTACTCCGCCAACGACCTCCTCGTCGTTTTTGGCACCTTCGCGAGATGATGCTGCAGCGCCCCTCGGTAGTTCAGCAGGTCACCAAAACCATAACTGATTACCTAGATATCAATGACTCTCCAGACATCTCAACGGCAATCTTGTGGGACACATTGAAGGTGGTGGTCAGGGGGGAGTTCTTAGGGATAGCTGCAGCTGACAACAAGATTAGGAGGGAGAAAAGGGAGCAATTATCAGGCGTGGTTGTCGAACTAGAGCGCATCCACCAGAGGACAGGCGTTCCCAGGATCTGGAAACAACTTAAGGTAGCAAGGGCCCAGTTAGCTGGTCTGGACGTACACAGAGCTGAATATGCCGCCCTCCGACTTAAGCATGCCTTTTATGTTGGGGGAGACAGATGCGGGAGACTCTTAGCTAACAGATTGCGTGCACAGAGGCAGGCATCCCGCATTTGCATGGTACTGGATCAGCAGGGAGGGGAACACACTACTGACCAAGGGATAGCCGAAACGTTTCGGCAGGTTTATGCGACCTTATACGAGGCCCAGACTTTACCCGAGGAAGGCCCAGCCCAATACTTACAGGGAGTTTCCACGGCCAAGCTAGTTCCGAGTCAGGTGGAGGAGCTCGAAGCCCCTATTAGGCTGGAAGAGGTAATCTCAGCTATATCTAAATTAAAACCTCACAAATCCCCTGGCCCGGACGGATTCTCCTCTGCCTTTTATAAAACCTTTTGCAACACCCTGGCCCCACTGCTGGTGCGGGTCTACAACTCGATCTAGACCTCCAACCCTCTCCCGCCCTCAATGTTAGAAGCACTGATCACGGTGATCCCTAAACCGGGTAAAGATAAACGCATGTGTGCATCTTTTCGCCCTATTTCCCTCCTTAATGTGGACCTCAAATTTTTCACTGGGATCTTGGCGCAGAGACTCTCTCCTCACCTACCTGGGTTGATAGACCCGGATCAGTCTGGTTTTGTCCCCGGGCGTCAGTGTTCTGACAACACTAAACGACTCCTACATCTTGTGGATAGGTCTGAACGCTTCCCGGCCGAACGAATGATATTTTCTGTCGACGCTGAGAAAGCGTTCAACAGGGTTCACTGGCCGTACCTTAAAGCGACACTGTCTCACTTTGGCCTGCTACAACGCTTCATTGATTGGATACTCAGCAGTTAAACCAAACCAACTGCCTCGGTGCGGGTGAATGGAACCGTCTCAAATGCCTTTCCCATTCAAAGGGGAACGAGATAAGGGTGCCCTATGTCGCCACTCTTATTCACCCTGTACATGGAGCCCATGGCTCAAAGGGTTCGGGACGATCCCTACATCACAGGGGTGCTCTTTGGGGGGTCGGAGCACAAACTTTGCCTTTATGCGGATGATGTTGTGGCCACGCTGGAGCGGCCCAGGGAATCTCTTCCTGCCTTGCTGGCGGAACTGGACAGGTTCGCTTTAACATCGGGCTTCAAGATTAACGTGCACAAGTCACAACTGTTACAAACACTAGCAACAGGCGCGATGTAACACGCAGGTAGATGCGATCCTTCAGTCTCAGCGTAGTGCCGCTAACACTGAGAACTACAATTCCCATGAGGCCTAGAGCGTCACGTTCGACGTGGCAGGAAACGGCTCATAAGGATGCAGCGGACCTCGGCTTCGTGTCGGAAATTCTCGCCGCAGAGATCACAGCGTTCCTTTGACTCCACGAAGAGAGAGGTCTGGTAAGGGTGCTCTGCACCAACTCAGTTGATATTTGGAGACTTCCCTTTCCCAGGTTGTGAGCAGCTCGCTCATGCGGAGGAAGAGCAGCGTCATTTGAATTCCGTCCGACGCTGTGCTTGGTATCACGTCCTCCGTTGGATGAGCTTGCTGCTCGTGCGGAGGACGGGTTCAAGCCCTTGTAGGATTTCAGGCCATTACGGCCGGAGCTGGTACAGTGAAAGTGATAGGCTGCTCACAGAGGCATCATTTTAATAGCAGCTAGAACCTGGCAGTGATCAGCATTTCGTACTATAGTGTGGGTTCTTCTCTGCTAGCTCATGTCACAAGGATGTAAACTCCCGATGGGTTTCATGTACAAAACGTTTTGATCCATTCCATTTGGTGAAGAAACCATATACGGAATACAACCTTATATTATTATTTGGTTACGTGAATGTTTGTGTATGAATAGTCCGTAATCAAGTGTTATTCTGGCTCTGGTTAACAGGGGTATTAAGAGTGGTATGGGACTACGCTCGATCCCTGTGATGTATGCAGGAGCTCAGAAAAGGGTATGTTCCTCCTCCATAACAATGATACAGTATTACAATTACCTATAGGAATTACAGTAGCAGGAAAAACGACTTAATCTCCTTGTGTGTTTTCTTCTATGTTATTCCTATTTAATTACAGCCCTAACACTTCAAGCGGTGTTACCACACCGAAGACACATCATTTGTTGAAGCATCTTCTTCTCCAGTTTTCGTTCTTTTATGTTACAGGTATAGGAGGGAGCGCTAGTCTATATGCAGTCAGTTACTTGTTTGTATCCCATGACTAAAGGTTATAAAGTATATCTGATTGTGGTTTTTGTTTCAGGTCTCCCTCCCTGCTGTTCCCTTCCTTTCCTTCCCCCACTTGATCCTCCCACTGACCTGTGCCATAAAGGCTTTTAGGCTTGGGTAGATCAGGAGGTGGACCATTCTGAGCATCAAACCGATCCTGAGGACATCAATAGTTAACAGAATTTCCGACCCACGAATAGTGTCCTCCCGGTCGGGTTGTGCTGGGAATGGCCACCCTTGACGTTGTTTTGGCTATGCTTGCCACTGTCCAGGCTGAGTTAATGGCATCACGTCAGGAAACGGCCGAGTTAAGAGCTAGGGTGGAAGGGATGCAGAGGAATCCTTTTAGTGCAGGTGTAGTGGCAGCAGCCCCGCCCAATGCGGTGGTGGTAGAGATGCCTGTTTCCATTCCGTTAGCGACCCCAGAGAGGTATCATGGGGATTCTGGCAAGGTGCAAGTGTTCTTGACACAGGTCATGTTACACTTTTCATGCAAACAGAAGTCATTTCCCACTAACCAAGCGAGGGTAGCTTTTCTTATTTCTTATCTAGCGGGAGATGCGGCACAATGGGCAGTACCGCTGGTAAACCGTGATGACCCTCTCCTACATGATTGGGACGCCTTTAGAGCCGAATTTCTGAAGGTATTCGACAGAAGAGCTGATTCTTACACTGCAGATAGAGAACTGTTAGAGTTGCGACAAGGCAACAAGGACCTGTTGGTTTACCTCAATTCTTTTCGGCGGCTAGTGGCGGAAACGAAGTGGCCTGAGACCAAACAAGCTGCGCTCTTCCATCAAGGGTTACGGGACGACCTCAAAGATGTCATCGCTCAGATAGATCCCCAACCAGCCACGTGTGAGGACTTGATCGATCTCGTGCTTCGCTTGGATCATAGACTGAGTGAGCGGAAAGGTGACTACAAAAGAAAGGAGAGACACCCACCTTCCTACGAAAGACAGAAGGCCTCTGAGTCTAGCAACATCGCAGGATCTGAACCCATGGAAATTGGCACCATAAGGGCTACATTGACTATGGCGGAAAAAGACGTCCGTCGTAAGCAAGGCCTCTGCTTATACTGCGGTAAAGGGGGCATTTCGTCAGGGAATGCCCCGTGAAACCCAAGACAAGCCGGTTCCGCAACCTTAGAACAACTACGGCGGCCATGGATAAGACGTCGGAAAACTAACGAACTCGAAGAAAGAAGAAGGGGTTTCTTGGAGTCAGTTGTGTATCCCTTCCTTACAGTGCAACGCTGCACTAACAGCAGGACACCTCTTTATTAACGTTTTGTTGCTCATACAAAACGAGAGGGTCCGAATGTCTGCCATGGTGGATTCTGGAGCCACCGGCATGTTTATGGACTTAGGAGAAGCCAGACGTAGAGGCATACGTCTTGTGCCCAAAGATCCGCCAGAAAAAGTCTACGCTGTAGACGGGAGACAATTGATTACAGGACCCATCGGGTACAACACTGCAGAGTTAGAAGTACAGTATGGAGCATCACACAGGGAGCATATCATATTTAACATCATCCACGCTCCCCAATATGGGATCATTTTGGGGTTGCCGTGGCTGCAACGACACAATCCGGAAATCGATTGGGTTGCACGAACAGTACAGATGACCTCTCCATACTGCTGCGAACATTGTTTTGGTATCCCAGAAGACCCAGCAACGGCGTTGGCAGGTAGGGTGATTATCGCTACTGCGGCGGAAAAAGAAATCCAACTGCCCACTGTCTATCAAACGTATGAGGAGGTGTTCAGCGAAGTACAGGCGGAAGAGCTGCCACCACATAGACAGTACGACTGCCAAATCGACCTCGTTCCAGGGGCAGCAGTCCCTAGTGGAAGGATATACGCTTTAACGGAACCAGAGAACCTCCATCTCAGAGCCTATTTGGATAAACACCTAGAGATGGGTTTCATACGCCCCTCCAAGTCCCCTGCCGCCTCTCCGCTTTTTTTTATTCCGAAAGCTAATGGCGAGCTGCGTGCTTGTGTGGACTTTCGAGCGCTGAATGCCATAACTGTGAAGAACAGATATCCCTTGCCGTTAATCAGTGTCTTACTAGAGCAGGTAAAAAGGGCAAAGATCTACACCAAACTGGACTTGAAGGGTGCATATCACTTGGTGCGCATGAGGAGTGGCGACGAGTGGAAGACGGCCTTTAAGACCCGGTACGGGTTATTTGAATATCTAGTGATGCCGTTTGGGTTGTGTAATGCCCCTGCGGCGTTCCAATTCTTTCTGAATGACGTCTTTCGGGAGATCTTAGACCACTACGTTGTGGTATATATCGACGATATACTCATCTATTCAGAGAATGAAGAAGCACACATCCACCATGTGCAAACCGTGTTACGGATCCTACAACAACACCATTTGTTTTGCAAATTGAGCAAGTGTGACTTTCACGTTACCACAGTGGAATTCCTTGGAGTCATGCTTAGCCCAACAGGCCAGGAAATGGCCGCAAGAAAGATCACTGCGGTAAAGGAGTGGCCTCCCCTCAGAACGTTCGTGATGTGCAGTGCTTCATTGGCTTTGCCAATTTTTATAGACGCTTTATCAACCAATTCTCCAAACTGGTTGCACCAATAACTCAGCTCTTGAGGAAATCACAGAAATTTGAGTGGACCAATGAAGCCCAGAACGCCTTCCTTGCCTTGAAGGCGGCTTTCGTCACTGCCCCGATCCTGGCTCATCCGGACCCAGGGAAACCTTACGTGGTTGAGGCAGACGCTTCTGACATTGCCTTGGGAGCCATCCTGTCTCAAAGACACTCCTCCACTGGTCAACTCCATCCTGTGGCATATATGTCGAGGAAGCTTAACGAAGCCGAAAGGAATTATCATATAGCCGAGAAAGAACTCCTAGCCATCAAGGATGCCTTCGTGGAGTGGAGGCACTTCCTGATGGGAGCCAGACACGTGGTCACGGTATACACGGACCACAGGAACCTACAATTCATGACGGCAGCAAGACATCTTACCCCGCGACAACTCCGTTGGATGCTTTTCTTTTCAGGGTATCACTTTATCATCACCTATCGGCCTGGTTCGGAAAACCGGAAGGCTGATGCTCTCACTCGCCAGTCCTCTGCCAGAGACCTGGAAGGCATCCCGGACAGCGCCATTATTGACCCCAAGATGGTACTAGGTGTGATACAACCGGAGGACTTTCTCAAAGGGATCCTCAAGGGAGTCGGCTCATTTACCTGGAAAACCTGGCTTAAAAGCCATAAGGAATGGCAAAGTAGAGGCGGTTTTCCGATGAATAACAACCGTCTGTTGGTGCCTACCCGGGAGCTGAGGAAACAGGTGTTCGGCTGGTGCCATGACTCCCGAGTGCGGGACATCTCGGAGTTGGAAAAACCGTTGACCGCATCAACAGGCAGTTCTGGTGGCCCTCTCTTAGACTGGACGTTAAGGAGTGGGTACTCTCTTGTGCTGTTTGTGCTAAAATGAAATCTGATCACCGTCGCCCGCAGGGTTTGTTGCAACCGCTCCCTACTCCTTCTAGTCCTTGGGAGAACATTTCTATCGACTTCATCGTCGGTCTACCACTGGATAAGGATTGTACTGTTATTATGGTGGTCATCGACTATTTAACAAAAATGGGACACTTCGTCGCCTGCAACCAAGTACCTTCGGCAGGCCAGCTAGCTCGGTTATTGATGTTGCATGTGGTGCGTTTACATGGATTACCAAGTATCATTGTGTCCGACAGGGGCTCACAATTCACGGCCCAGTTCTGGAAAACATGGTGTTCATCCTTACATGTAACCACGGCCTTATCTACTAGCTTTCACCCACAGACAGATGGACAGACAGAGCGCCTTAACCAAACGCTCAAACAATACCTGAGATGTTACGTGGACCACAGCAAGGAGGAATGGGTGGACTATCTATGGCTTGCAGAGATCGCCTACAATAATGCCACACATGGCTCCACACGGGCATCTCCTTTCTATTGCAATTATGGTCGCCATCCAAGGTTTCTTCCTTTGATCCATCCCTCCAAGGACACCAATATACCAGAGGTAGCGAAGAGAGTGGCCCATATCCAAGATACGTTAAAGAAGACTCAGGAACACCTGAACGCAGCCAAAACCGCGTATAAGGCTACTGCGGATAAACACAGACGCCCAGGTCCTTTGTATAGGAAGGGGGACTTTGTCTGGCTATCCACCAGGAATATACGCTTCCGGAAACACAGCGTGTTCAACCCCAGATTTATTGGACCCTACAGAATCAGTAAATGCCTTGGTCCCGTGACCGTGAAGCTGGAACTGCCTTCTCAGTTGCGTATCCATCCTGTGTTTCACGTGTCGTTGTTGAAGCCTTCCTCCTCCCCTGTCAAGAAGCAGCCTCCGCCTCTTCTGGTCAATGACACTATGGAATATGAGGTGCGAGGCATTCGTGACTCTAAGTTGCGTGGCCGCAAATTGTGGTACTTGGTGGCATGGAAGGGGTACGGCCCTGAGGAGAACTCATGGGAACCTGCATCAGGGGTGCACGCGCCCAGATTGGTTGCCTCTTTTCACAGGAGATGCCCGCGGAAACCTGGCCCCTAGGCGCGCTCGTTGTGGAGGGGATGTACTGTTACAAACACTAGCAACAGGCGCGATGTAACACGCAGGTAGATGCGATCCTTCAGTCTCAGCGTAGTGCCGCTAACACTGAGAACTACAATTCCCATGAGGCCTAGAGCGTCACGTTCGACGTGGCAGGAAACGGCTCATAAGGATGCAGCGGACCTCGGCTTCGTGTCGGAAATTCTCGCCGCAGAGATCACAGCGTTCCTTTGACTCCACGAAGAGAGAGGTCTGGTAAGGGTGCTCTGCACTAACTCAGTTGATATTTGGAGACTTCCCTTTCCCAGGTTGTGAGCAGCTCGCTCATGCGGAGGAAGAGCAGCGTCATTTGAATTCCGTCCGACGCTGTGCTTGGTATCACGTCCTCCGTTGGATGAGCTTGCTGCTCGTGCGGAGGACGGGTTCAAGCCCTTGTAGGATTTCAGGCCATTACGGCCGGAGCTGGTACAGTGAAAGTGATAGGCTGCTCACAGAGGCATCATTTTAATAGCAGCTAGAACCTGGCAGTGATCAGCATTTCGTACTATAGTGTGGGTTCTTCTCTGCTAGCTCATGTCACAAGGATGTAAACTCCCGATGGGTTTCATGTACAAAACGTTTTGATCCATTCCATTTGGTGAAGAAACCATATACGGAATACAACCTTATATTATTATTTGGTTACGTGAATGTTTGTGTATGAATAGTCCGTAATCAAGTGTTATTCTGGCTCTGGTTAACAGGGGTATTAAGAGTGGTATGGGACTACGCTCGATCCCTGTGATGTATGCAGGAGCTCAGAAAAGGGTATGTTCCTCCTCCATAACAATGATACAGTATTACAATTACCTATAGGAATTACAGTAGCAGGAAAAACGACTTAATCTCCTTGTGTGTTTTCTTCTATGTTATTCCTATTTAATTACAGCCCTAACACTTCAAGCGGTGTTACCACACCGAAGACACATCATTTGTTGAAGCATCTTCTTCTCCAGTTTTCGTTCTTTTATGTTACAGGTATAGGAGGGAGCGCTAGTCTATATGCAGTCAGTTACTTGTTTGTATCCCATGACTAAAGGTTATAAAGTATATCTGATTGTGGTTTTTGTTTCAGGTCTCCCTCCCTGCTGTTCCCTTCCTTTCCTTCCCCCACTTGATCCTCCCACTGACCTGTGCCATAAAGGCTTTTAGGCTTGGGTAGATCAGGAGGTGGACCATTCTGAGCATCAAACCGATCCTGAGGACATCAATAGTTAACAACAAGCTCTTAATCTCTCTCTTGAACCTGAGACATTGGGTTTGCTGCAGCGGTCCTATCATATCCACTGGGCACAAGATTCTATCCCCTATCTGGGCCTGCAACTCTCCGCTAGTATACAGGTCACCAACTCGACGAATTACACATCGTTGATACGGCAGGTCCGGGACTGCCTTAGAAGGTGGCGGCCTCACTCGCTGTCATGGTTGGGCCGCGTAGCGGCCATAAAAATGACGATACTTCCCAAGATCATCTATCTGTTTCAAACACTCCCACTGGTGCCCCCGTCAGGAGTTATACTCTCGTTGCAGAGGGACATAGAATGGTTTATATGGCGGGATCAGAGGGCCTGATTGTGCAGGGAGTTAACCTACAGGTATCCCGTTGAGGGAGGCCTGGGTGTTCCCAATTTGCAGGCTTACTGGTGGGCGGTTCAAATGAGAGCATTGGTCGAATGGTCTCGCCCAGAGTCCGAGAAACACTGGCTGTACATGGACAGGTCTCTCGCCAGACAGCCTTTGTGGGGGTCCCCTTCCTTACCCGAGCAGCGAGACCTCGGAATTTGTACCTCTCCAAAGTGACTCATCCCACCCTTTTGGCTTGGGACAAGGTCGCTGCCTCTCGAGGGCTTACGACGTTCCCGTCCCCAATCACACCCATAGTTCACAACTCCGACTTTACCCCAGGGTTAGATTCGGTGGGGTTCCGGCATTGGACTAAGGAGGGACAGCGTTCCATAGGGCATATCTTTGACACCACAGGGCCTCTATCCTTCTACGACTTCCGCAGGGACCGGGACATACCGGAGAAAGAGCGGTACCACTATTTGCAGATCCGACACTGGGTGCTACACACTGAGGTGCGAGAGGGTGCCGAGAGACATCTTACACCATTTGAGAAGTGGTTACTTACAAGACATACTGGCTCTCATCTGACATCGGACTTGTATAAGTTTACCAAACACGTCCCCAACACTGGGAAAACGCCTGGTCAGTTACGTTGGGAGGAGGAACTGGGCTTGGCACTGACGCAGAAAGAGTGGTCAGACGTCTACTATAGGGCCTGACACACGGCACGTAACGTAGCCTCCATTGAAACAGCCACAAAAGTAGTCACCTATTGGTACTTGACCCCTTCCCGGTTCCACAAAGGTAACCCCTCTCGAAATCCCCAATGTTGGAGAGCTTGTGGCTCGCTGGGTACCCTTACCCATTTGCTATGGGACTGTCCCTCTATGGCGGGTTATTGGAAGCAGATCCTAGATGATATTGACTCCCACTTTGACACCCAAATTCCGCGCCTTCCGGTGTATACCCTCCTGGGCCTCCTAAACCCAATCACTTTCCCACTTAAATCTCGGAGGGGCAGGCCAATGGCACTCGCTTTGGGGGCAGCCTTGCAAAATATACTCTCCCACTGGGGCACTACGACTGTCCCAACTCGATTAGGATGTGGGGCATATTGGGGATGGAGAGAATCTCGTTATACCTTGTACACCCGGGTGCCTCATTCTACGACTTGTGGGAACCCTTTCTCAAACGTTTGACCTCCGAATTCATGGAACTCACCTGCCCCAAATATCTGAGATTGCTGCGACTTGCGGACTCACCCAAGCAAACAGACTCGAGGACCTCTGCTCCTCAGTAGGACCCCTTCCCTAGGGGCCTTCTTTCGTTTAACTACGGAAGTTCACCGCGCAAGAATGTTCAACTGAAACCGGAGGAGGGGGGCTTGTTATTCTTGTTATTGTATAGTTTGCCAAAGCGATGATCCTTCTGTCGGATTGTATTTTGATGGCCATGATGCATGTTGGCTTGCATGTTGATTTATTTGTCTTGAAAACCAATAAAAGAGATTTAAACATAAAGACCATGTAAAAATTGTCATCACCCTAATGAGGGAGGAGATTACCATCCCCACCATCATCATCTTCCTCTGGTGGTGTACCTGATTCAGAGTCAGAGCCAAAAAGATAACGGAGCATCTGCTGATCCATCCACAATGGTACCATTTGCACTTTAGTAATTTTCAAGCGCAACATCGGTCGAGATCGGGCTTAAGTCAGTTCGGGATCAGACAGTGGAATAATTAATGGATTATTTATTTGCCCAAGGATGTCTCTCTTATTAAAATAAACCAGATTAACTCGGGCTCTCCATTAGATCCTTGTCCTGCCAAAATGTTCAAATCTATTACTCACACAGTTGCACTAGCTATTATGGCTCTTTGCAATAAGTCTTTGGCTACAGGCGAGATAACCTTTTTAAAATGGCTCTTGTTACACCCCTCCTCAAGAAGCCTTCACTTGTGCCTAATATTTTAAAAAACTTTTGTCCTATTTCCTTTCTCCTTTTGTTTAGAAAATTCTTGAGAGCTGGTCAACTCCTAATTGTCTGAATGCCTGGAAGAGAATAATGTACTGTTATGGTTCGAATACTTCTGGAAGTTTAAGAAACAAGCAGTTCAATGGCCACCTTTCTGTTCCAAGGTTAATGATCTAGGTTGTGTGGTCCCTCAGAGCTCTGCCCTCTGCCCGACACCGTTTAATGTATATGTGGCCCCACTGACAAATCTTATCACCTCTTGTGGGTATCAGCTTTATGCTTATGTTGACAATACACAGATTATTGTACACCTAGACCACAATTCCAGTTGTTTACAGAAACATTTTAAAAGTTGCCTACTCAAGGTAGCAAACTGCATAAATGCCAACTTACTCTGTCTTAATGCTAATAGGACTGAGGTCTTGGTCTTTGGGATTGCCTCCTGCTGGTCCCCTTCTTGAAGGCCAGAATCTCTGGGTGCATGTCCTTTTCTAGTCACTAAGGCATAGAATGCGGGTGTCATTTTTGACTCCAAACCCCACATCAAGATGTTGACAGCTGTCTGTGTATTTTACTGTGAAGATCTTAAAGAAAATTCTCCCCACCCTACCACCAATACATAGACAGCCGCTTATACAAGCTTTGATTATCAGCAAAACTGATTAATGTAATGCGTTGTTTGTTGGCCTTCCTTCCTACTTGATGCATATACTGCAGTTAGTTGAAAATGTGAGAACTATGAACAAGGCTCTAGCAGGATAGATATATTAGATTTAGATGGGAGGTCAACTAATTATTTATCGCCTTTGTAGTGCTAGTGTCACCTTAAGGGATTAAGGGGCACATGCATCAACCTAAATACCGATCGCAAATGGGCCGATTCGCAGAATCGGGCCCTTTGCGACCGGTATTTAGGCAATTGGGATGCATCAACCCAAAACCCATTCACAATATAGGTAATCGCAAATTTTGCGTTTACCTAAATTGCGAATGCTTTTAGGGAATCGCAAATTGCGATTCCCTATTTGGGATGCATCAAAGCCTTTCCTAAATGTGACTTCGCATTTAGGAAACGCTAATTACCATCAACTGCAAGTTGATGGTAATTTGCAAAAACTTTAAAAAATGCACAAAAGTGCATTTTTCAAAGTGCCATGTGGCGCACACATATGCCCTTAGGGCATATGTGTGCGCCATATGAGCACAGATGCCAAATCTGGGGTGTAGCAGGGTGGCCTTTAAGGCCCCCTAGCACCCTTCAAATTGCATTAACAATTTGCGAGTACCTGTTTGGTACTCGCAAATTGTGAATGACTTCCCATTCATTCCTATGGGCCTCCCATAGGAATGAATGGGAAGGCATTCTTACTTGCGAATCGCAATTTGCGATTCGCTATTAAGGAATGTGTAGGAATCGCAAATATTTTTGCAAAACCTACATGCATAGGCAATTGCGATTCCTTAATAGCGATTCCTTAATAATCGCTATTAAGGAATCGCAATTGCCTAGCTTGATGCATGTGCCCCTAAATCTTGATTATTCTGATCATCTGCATTCTGTTTGTATTAGAGGTATTGCAGGCAAGAAAGCCACTGACAAGAACACATATAATTCTCAAAAATATATTTTTTATTATTCATCAGTTCTTTCATACTTTATAATGAAGTCAAAGCGACAGCTGATTGAAAAATTTGCGAACAATATCAACTAGTCTTATATGTTGTTGTTGTTTCTATGGATCAGGACCTTTATCAAAGCTAACAATTTTGTACACAGGTGACAGTATGACCGCAATGACGGACAAATGCACCATTATTAAGGCAACAAGAATCTACCATCTCCAGGTAAAAACACCTAATTCCCATAGACCTGCACATGTGATACACAGATTAATTGGATAAACCAACGGCTATATCATTGGTCTATAACAGCATTCAAATTCTATATGTGTTCTTCATGCGGTGGTGTTGATCCTGGAAGGTATGGGTCGACACGTTTCGGCCTTGTGCTTTATAGCCTCTTCAAGACAGTGCAGAGCAATTGTCACCGAGCGTCTGCCTGTTGTGGGATTACTATTGGGTCAAAGGCTTATCACAAAATGGAAAAAGACAGCCACCATGCCACCCTCCTATAGATCTTAAGGAGAGACTGGCTTCTTAAAAGACGGGACTCTTTGTTTGCTGGAACCAGAGTTGGGCAAACAGAAAAAGTTGGTGCCCCAAGGGGCAGGGTGGTAAGGATGCTGGTCCTGAATCTGAATTACTTGTAGGGTAGCAACCAGGTTGCATGGATAAGGGTCAGTAGCTGGTTTGGGTTGCTGACGTGGTCCACAAACCGGCATGTGAAGGAGCTCACTACGCCATGCTCAGTCAACTCAAAATGCAGCAGCAAGATTAGTATTGGGCCTTCATAAATACAATAGTATTTCAGTTCATCTTAAAACATTACATTGGCTCGCTGTTCAAAAGAGGATGCTTTTTATAGGACTCTGTTTCTGCCAAAAGCCTATGTTTCCTACCCATCATCACACATATATTTCTGATATGTTCACGTGACACAGACCTGTCAGACTGCTGTGTTCCTCTTCTTCTAATCAGGTGGTTGTTCCCAAGTTTCGCAAGATTAGATGTGGCAGACAAGATTTCTCTGTATATACAGCACACGTTTGGATATAAACTTCCTACTGAAATTTGGGCAGAATCTAACCTGTTGAGATTTTGAAACTCATAGAATACTTTTTTGTTTCAACATCTTTTATAGTTTTCTGTCACTATCTAAGACTGTTTTTTTCTGCATATACAATTCTCTCTTTTTCAGCACCAGGACACCTTCGGGTAGCTGCAACCTTTATAAATTAAATACCATTACAATAAATAACATCCTTTTCCTGTGCTGGTGGAGTTGGTACTGGCGTTGATGAGGAATGACTGAGTGCAAGTCTTGGAGCCGGAATAGACATATGTACAGGAGTGGGTACCAGACCTGAAATGGATTCTGAGGGGTCAGACAGTGCCAGGTATGGACCCGCGGACAGGAACGTGACTGGAGGCTCTTATGATTCCTTGGGGCCTGAAGGCACTTCAGAAAGAGCCGGAAGTGTGTCAAAAAACTGCAGCATGGCCTCTTTGAAGGCCTTGATCGGCTGCATCATCGCTGATGGCCTAGGAAACTCAGGGCGCACCAGGATCAGTTGGGAACTCAGCTCTGTGACCAGATACCCCGATGGAGATTGACTGACATCGTGATGGCCTTCCGCCTTTTCCTTGGTTATGGAGTGACAAGATGGGGTCGATTCCCGCTTCACATTCTTGTGTTTGTGTTTGGGCCTCCATATAGGCTTACCCTTCTCCTTATTTTTGGTGACATACGACTTCATTTCTCAATCCTGGATCACCTTCGGATGCATGAAGGCACACTAATTGCACAATTCTGAGCTGTGTTCTAAGCTGAAACACCAGCAACACACATCGTGTGGGTCAATGACTGACATCTAGTTTCTACAGTCACAGCATGGTTTGAAACCTTTAGTATCAGGAGACACTGGGGCATATTTACTAGAAAGTGGCAGAGCGCGGCGTTAGCCACCTTGGCTTAATGCCGTGCTCTGCCACTTTCAAAACGCAGGGCTGCACCGTATTTACAAGGATGCGGTGCAGTCCTGTGTTTACCCCTGCGCTGGCGCTAATTTTAGCTGCCTAGTGCCAACGCAGACACCCTTGCACCATTGTGCAAGGGTGTATAGCGTGAAAGGGGACCTTATTACAAGGCAGCGTTAAGCCACGTTAAGTGGCTTAACACTGCCTTGTAAATATGGCGAAGCCCCTATTGCCACCACAATATCATGAAAAGTGACGTTGTGGTGGCGAGAGGGGGCTTGCAAATATGCCCCACTGTTTCTTAGCACACTGGATTTCATTTAGGGGTCATCGGAAGGCAGATGGATTTGGGAGCAGAGCTTCAGACCCATGTTGGAAGGCGCAAAAAGAAAAGAACAGACGTCAGCACCAGAAGTGTTGCCTATATGTGATTCCACTCTGTCACTTCCATGGTGAAATAGAGTCATCGCGGAGGCGCGCTAGCCACCAAGCTGCTTATGGGAGCATTGATGGCTAAAGTTTTGGGATCCAGTTCAGCAACTGGTGTCCCCCAAGTACATGGAATTCTTAGCTTTCCGTATCAATTCAGACAAATCAATATTGCAACTACCCCAAAACAAAGTGTCATCGATAAAAAAGGATATTTGACAGGTTTAAAAAATGTCCATATTATCTCTGAGGATCCAGAGTTGTTCAGTGGGTCTATTGGTGTCCTCAATAGGGGGTCCCTTTTTATCAAAACTAAAAATATATTATTTTTGTTAAGGTCTTTCTTACAAGAAATTTAGATCAAGAATCCAGTTCAGAGTTCTAGTGGTGGGTCGACCATCTAGCTTTCTGGAATGCCAAATTAATTTTTTCTTCTGCCCCAGATCTTGTATTAGAATCCCCTGCAAGTCAGATAGGTTGTGGTGTCTGATGTAGTCAGTACTCAACTGACGGTACATGGTCAGAATGGTAGTCGTCACTGCACATTAATCGTTTATAGATGCTTGCAGGCTCATATGCAATTCAAAGCTATGTGAAAGACATGATAATTTGTTCAATCCTCATGCAGACGGACAACCTTTAGGTTGTAAGATATGTCAATCATTAGGTAGAAACCAAATCCAGACCATTAGCAGAACTATCCAAGAACATTTGAGAATTTTGGTTTCAGTAGAAACTCTCCATTCAAGTGGAGTAACTTCCAGGCAATCTGAACATGACAGTCGACTGGTGTTCCAGACATTTTCAGGATTCAAGCAATCGTGTCTTCAAACCTCAGTTTTCAGAAGTGCAGCTACTAAATAGAGACCCTTTTCAATAGACCTCTTTGTCTGGTGATTAAACATCCAACTCTATTCCTTTTTGCAATTATAAACCAGGTCCTCCGGCTCTAGCAACATGCTTTTCTTCTGAATTTTTCCATTCATCTAAATTATGACTTTCCCCTGTTCATTATGATATCTTGGGTCCTAGCTCAGGTTCGTCGACTGTAAGCATCTTTAGTACTTCTGATGCCTTTCTGACAGACACAGCCTTGGTTCCCTACCATTCTGCAATTATCAATAGACTTCCCAAATCAAATACCATGCTTTGCCAGTTTACTAGTGGCTCCACAAGGACATTTACACAAGATGAGGCTCAATAAGTTGCTAGTGTTGGTGGCTTGGGAGATTTAAGAACCGCCAGGAGAACCCTAGGAATTTCAGCAGAAGCTGCTCACCTCATCCACCATGCCGTTTACTGATCCGCTTGGATGGTATGAAATAGCTGGTGCTTGAAGAGGGGTTCAAAGCCCTTCCCACAGATGTGATTCTAATAGCAAATGTTCTGGCCTCATCAACTTCCCAAAGGAAAGCCAGCTGAACCTTAAACTGATCAGCAATTTCAGTGGAGTTCATAGGCTTGAACGTCCACTGGTGTGTCGACTTTTAAAGGGAATTAGGTTTTCTAATTTCCCTGTACCTAAATATAATCAAATGTGGGACATTCATTTGATTTTTAAGTTGTTCATCCATTGGCTTGATAATTGTGTGTTATCTTTAAAGTTTTTGTCTGCAAAATTGACTATTTACGTTTGTCTAATTTTTTTAAAACAATTTTCTGATGTGAAGCCTTAGATAATATACATCTTAGAGCATTTCTTTTAATGTCCGCAAATGAGCAAAACTAATCTAATGATCACTTAAAAATTAATCTAATTATATTATCCTAATTTTCCTCTGAAAACTAAATGATGGGTCGTGAATTGTTTGAAAGTATATATACAAAAAACAGCTGATCATAGAATGTACTCTTAGCTATCGTTTCTAATTTCTTTTAAAACACATCATAAACCAGTCTTGTCCCCCACTTTAGCCCTTTGGGTCAATCAGATGAGTCATGGGACTAGCAGACTCGAATGCCAGTACTTTTGCAGCTCATTCCGCTAGGCAGGAGGTGACATTGAAAGCCTTTTTGTCTATAGCTAGTTTGAATGACTTTCTCAGATCAGAGGATTGGTGTGATGTTTCAACTTTCAGAAAGTTTTACAGCAAGCCTTTTCCCTCATGTAGCTAATTCTGATATGGCTATGGTTTAACTGAGCCTAATATGAGCCTCTAGTCTTGTAATAAAATGGAGATTTCCCTAGCTTTAGTAACAGAAGGTTTTGATTTTATTAAAGACACAGAGGCAAGTATTATCCCATCGCTGAGAATGGTTTTTAATACACTTCCTTTCTTCTTCTAGTATCTTCCAGAGCAACTACCTCATCAACTTTTGATGGGTCTGGGAAACAATGCGTCTTTATCTGGGTCTTCTGTGGAGAAAGGTTCTTCCCAGAACAACTCGGGTTTGCTCATAATTCAGCTCTTCTTATCAAGAATCCATATGAATGGCCTGTCACTTTGGAAATTGTTAGAGAACTGTTTAATGTATCAACGGCTTTTATGAGTTTTAGTAACTGTTCCAATGTTCTACTACACTTCATGACAACCCTTACAAGAAACGAGGTCTTGTTGCTCCGAGTCAGAAGTGTTCATGGGCTGGGTGAGTGTCTATTGGTTGACATGTACTGTGACATCACTTTGTAGTTAGTTTCCCAAAGGTTAATGTGACATGGAGTTCATTACATCTTGGGTACTATTTGATTAAAAGCAAGGTAAGAAAGCATAATACTCACCTCTGTGTCTTTAATAAAATAAAGACCTTCGTTACTAAAACTAGGAAAACTCCATTCTCTCTTACATCTTTAAGAATTCTATAAAGAATTCAGAACGCTGCCACTAGACTCCTCCCACATGTAAAGCCACAAGCACATAACACCCCTGCCTTGAGGGCGCTACATTGATTACCTGTTGCAAGCAGATCTTCCTTCAAGCTGCTTTGCATATTAAATGACAGCTCTTCATCAGGAAGAAAATCAACAAATACATACAACAAAGGAACCTACGCTCAAGAATGGCTCCCTGCCTCATAATTCCTACATACAAGAAAAAAACATGGGTGGAGACATCTTTCTCTGTTCAAGCAGCCAAACTACGGAATTCCCTATCCTCAAAAATAAGATCCACAGACAACCATCTCCACATCAGAAGATTAGTCAAGAGCTGGCTGTTCCCCACATGATGACTATATTCACAGAATATACCACAACAGCATACTCAGACTGGAAAAACTATACTTCTCACAGTAAGGAAAAGACAAATAAAAAAAAATTGCACTGGCCTACTAACTACTAATTTTGGGTTCTAGGGTAGAGTGCTACTCGCCAAAAAAGCGCTTCAATGCCTCGTCAGGGGGCGTAAGCAGCATGTAAATACAAGCGTGCGCGATATTTTACCTTACCTCATCTCTGCCATCTTCCATTGTAAGAACTGTTGTTAAAAAAACTATAACTTTCCTTCTTCAGATATGGAAAGTTTTTTTTTCTGATTGCAGCTGCAACTCCCCAGTAAACACTGCTCATTCCGGCCTTTACTGTTTCTATTTCTTCATTGGTCTCTGACTCTTTTAGGGTAAATCTAAAATGAAGCTGCTTTTTAGTTTCCGGAATTGGATTATGTGAATTAATTCCACTTTAAAAACAGTTTTGGGTAATATTATTTTTATGTGAAACATTTGTCAGAAGTTTTTTTTGTTTCAAGGACATAATGTTATGGGAGTTCTGTACCAGATAGAAGATATATGAAAAACTGCATCATGAGTTGTATGCTTATGCCACAAAATATAAAATGATCTATAACCTATTTGATAATACGACTCAACAGATTAATGAAATGTGAGGCATATGTTTCCAAGATCGTAGCGAAAACAAGGAAATATGGCAAAAATGAAATGCCTCTTAAAAACACCAGTGTAAGTGCCAAAGACTACTGCTGGAGAAAATTAGGAGTGGCCCAGGGCATCTCAGATTTACTACATTAGACATTCATTATCTACTCACAAAGACTTTGGGGTCTTTCAGATGTTGGCAGATGTGGTGCATCTGCCAAAAAATGCCAGATGTGTCTTGTGCCCACCTGGTGGTTCTTCCAGCCCATTTAGAAGTGGGGTACTACAGAGTTTCTGCCAGTTCAGCCTCAGCTAACTCCGCAGGCCAGAGTCTTAACCCAGTAGTCCATCATCTGAAAGGCTGTCAGGTTGCAGCGATGACCGCCCTGCATTATATAGGGCCACTGTAACTTGATTTCGCTGTCTGGGCCCACTATGCGAAGCACAGCAGTCCCCTGCATGGGAAACAAGAGGGCCAGCAAGCCACCACCATTGTTTAAATGAGCCCCTGTAACAGGCGACGTCTGACCCATCCATCTTGAAGAGGTGACCCATTTGCGTGCCAGCATCTCACAGACATTCATTTATTTAGGAGCTTTCAGGCCAGGGGCCCGCCACCGGTGCACAGTGCCGGAGGCGGCCCCATGGAGCTCGCCCCCACTACCCTCCCGCCTCCCCCCACCCGGTGGGGGGGGGGGCTAATGTGACGCCACTGATTGGTTTCAGAACATCTAACTGGAGGCAAAAAGGTATTAGTATCAGCGGAGGCACAAACAGGTAAACGTATCCAATGGCAAAAATTTGCTCATCTGTTTTCACCTGGTGTGTCCACCTTCGGCCCAAAGGGGCTCAATCCAGATCATAGTTTCCGAATCGTAAATGTAAACACAACAAACTGAAAGGGAATAATTTACATAGGGAGCTGTTAGCCTGAAAACCTGGTATTGATCGGGCCCTTGTGGACGAGGCTGGACACCCCTCATTTAAACCAGACCTGGAAGAGAATGCTTACAGACTGTTAACTGACACAGCACAATATGTTGTCCCTTTCCAATCATATACGGGATTTATTTATACAGGTCACACCATGGCAAAAAGACAACCATTATTAAAAAAACAAAAGAACGAATAATAGAATTGCAGGATTATTTTACCGGTCTGAGAATATTAATAAATCACTCCACCCATGGATTTGCAATGATAATGTCAATAGAAAAAAAATCACCACAGTCCGCTTGCCAAGGGTTCTGATTTCCTGAAAATAATATTGCTACATGCATAAGCACAGACAGGGCTTTCGGGGAGGTATCTCCAACGTACTTTGTAAACAGGTGCGACTGGATAATAGACTTATTTTATTTTCACAAAACAGTATCATGCTAAATGCGCGCCACGAGGGTGGACGTTATTGGTATTACTGGAACAAATGTTAGGAATATGCTTCTATGTGCGACTTTGGAAGAAACATGCATACCCTCAACTCTCCAGCGAACACATCCCAAAAAGCATTTTTAGCTCCAAGTAGTTGTCTAAAACTCGGTATCCCTTTGTGTTAAACCTACAGAGGAGGGAGCTATCTGAAAAACACATGCTGCGATTTGTTTGCTTAGAAAATAAAGGAGAGTTAATATGAGGTATTGGATGAGCAGTCCTCCTGCAGTGGGGAATGTTTGCTTTTCTTGTTATGTAATCTCCCCAGGAGAGCTTACCTCAGGTTCAGCATCTGGCCCGCACCAGTGCTCTGCTGCTCCCTGGTTTTATAGCTCCTTTAACTGAGCCACAGAGGAGCGAGGAGACCAGCCTTAAGGTCACACATGGGAGGGAGTGCTTTAGCACAGATTTGAACTTGGCACCCACCTAGCTCCCCGGCCTTTCTTCTAATCGCTGGGCGCCCGTAAAACCTGCATTCGATGTGTTTATGTTTCCAGGGATGCTGGGATTCCGCATTGCTAGTTCGAACCCAACACCTCCCTCCTCCAGCCGCTGGCACTGCCTCTCAGACACCCCGGCCTATAAAAGGATGTAAAGAGTGCATTTATGGGCTCCATTGAACATTACTCATGTTCATGACAATATTGTCACCTCTCCCCTTCCCACCCTGTCCGTCTGTTGCCAAATACCTCCCCTCCTCCCCACCCGCCCCTCAGGCAGACACTGCTCTGCCCCAAGGTCTTCAGGAACATCGAGGGGAACCAATCTGTCCGTCGTAAAAGGCGTTACCGTAAGGCAAGCGTTACTAGGGGAGGTCGACTGACGCATGCCCTGGTCTATGCTGAAAAGAGCGTCTGAAACTAGATGCAACATGGACTTCAACACAGATGGAAATTTGTACACTTTATAAAGGATGCTGCAGAGGACACATTCAAATAACTTTACATGTGTAGGCAGGGGTTTAAGTGGGATGAAAAGACTGAGGGGGTCTCTCAAAGGGGCGTGGTTGATCAAATTAAGGGCATGGCTAAAAAGACCTAAGCTAAAAATCTGTATTTAGCATAGTGTGCCGCCCGACTAGTATTTTGCTGCTTCTGTCATTGCATCCACATACATAATACAACACATAACATTACACCTACAACAAGCCAGGATTATTGGCTTTGTCAATGGTTGTTGGTTGCATAAAATAAATAAGCAACAACCATGGCTTTGTTGTATATAATATAGAAAATGCTTTAGTTCTGAAGTGATGAGACTATGAAAGAACTATAACAAGTCTCTTTGAAGTTAAGGTTTTTTCTTCATGCTGATGGTGAGGGCAAAAATGGAGAGCCCGATAGAGACCCGTCTCAGCACCTACTTTTTAGAATTGCCAGTGCTCACGGGATGGGTAGGCACGGGGAGAACTGGTGCAGCAATGTTACATTGTTGACTAGTATTTTTGTATTTTTATTAGCAAGTATGCTTGGTCCAAGCACTGGAAACAATGCCATGCTAATATCTGAAAGCCTAATTGTATATGTATTCAGCCCTCCGGGCCATATTGTGGCAGGAAATCTAATAAAATATGTTGTGAAAAAAAAGAACTGCCGCTGCTGAGCACCGGCAGGACCCGGGCCACTTAAAGCCCTGTGTGTAGGTGACAATTGAGTTCCGGCTTTCAGTAGGGTTGCCACCTTTCCCAGAGAAAAATACTGTTTTAACATTCTGCTAGGACCCGGCATGATGTTTTAGTAAATTGTTGTGTGGCAGAAAAATTACTCCATGAGCCACAGAGAGTTGTGTGAAGCAGAATTTATTAATCCATCTTACTTACAGCTCTCGCCACCTCCGAATACCTCCACTGTCAACCACTAGAACCCTCGGCCCACTTGCATTCTATGCAGGAGCCAGGCTGAACTAATATATGGAATAATAAGAGGGGGGAAGGAACGTGACAAGGGAAAAGAACAAACGCTATGCAAAGGAAATGAACAATGCTATGCATTATGGTACAGAATACAACACATCTTCCTTCTTAAACAAAATATAATAAAAATCAATCATCAAATAAAACTTTCCTTGCGGGCTTCCTTGACCTCATTGGAAATTTCACTCTGTCAACCAAAGTAGGTTCCTCAATGTCCACTGTTGTGTCAATGCTTGGTGTGGAACCTGTTGGACTAGTATCATTCCTCAGGACAAAAGTCCGCAAAACCACTGTTCCCCGAAGATGAGTATAGACAGTGTTTGGCATGACTATCAATCACACCATCAAAGGCTGAATCATTGCTTACATTACAATGACTTTGGTACACATCATTTAGGGTTCGTGGCAACGTCACCTTTCTCATGAGTTTTGCACTTTGCTATGCTCCTGAAACTCCAACATTTGCCATCCTGGGTAACGATACAACACTTGTTTATTTTGACCACTTTCATAGGTTTGGAAAAATAAATTTTCCCTTTTTCCACCCATCTCCCCAAACAAATTCTGACAAGATCACCAACAGAAACATCAAGTGGTGTATCTCTATGTACATTGTCATAGTCTTCCTTTGACCTACTCTTGCCATTTCCATTTCTCCCACACTCGTATTATTCTCAACGTGAAATTTGATTTTTAACCACCATGGGCAAATCAGGCAGGTAGATTGCCTCCCTTTTATTAAGACAAAAGGTGACACTCCAGTTACAGAGTCCGGAGAAATCCTGTAAGACCATATCTTTCTTCATAGCCAGAACAAACGCAATCCCTCCCATCATGGATAAAAGGACACTTTCCTTTTGATGCTTGTTAAATCTTTTCAATAATCAATTGCATTGGAGATCATGCAATGTTGTCCTTATGTACTCAGTGTGGTGAGTGTGCAAGAAATTAGTAACCTCCACAAATAAAAATGAAACACATTATTTGTGATCAATTTTTCGGGAAACTCTTCTCTACTGAACACTTCCACAAGAAATTCGAGCACAATGTAAAGAGTTACATTCTACACAAACATCACTTTGGGCCACTTGGAGTAATAATCAGTTAGCATATTAGCAAATTGTAGGCTATGTGGCAAAGATTTAAAAGGGCCTACAATATCTAAACCAACCTTTTGCCAAGCAAATTCTGGCCATTGTGTGGGTTGCGTGGGAGGAACATCAGTCTTGCAGTTTTTGTCAGCTACTGCACATACATCACACATGCAAACGACATGATCAGTGTCAGCATTCACCCCATGGCCAACAATATAAACTTTGTATCTGGCTCTTTAAGGCAGACATTCCCATGTGACCCCTGCAACAAAAATCAAGTAATAGGCCACGGATACCTGCCGGGGACACACAATTGTCATTGCGAAACAAAATCTCACCATTCATAGATAACTCAGATGCCACTTGAGCAAAAGAAAGTAGAGAGCCTTCCAAACGCTTAGTCTGAGGCCATCCACTAATTAAGTACTTCTTAAAAGTTTCAGTTCGTCATCCTTCGTTAATTCCGGCATGACTTTCATCTATTTGCATGCCATTTACCATGCACACATCACTAACAGTTGCCACCATGTCATAGTTCTTCATCGCTCCATTCATCCTCTCCTTCCTTGTTGCCATGACAACTTGAAAGAAAATCTTTATTGTGCTGAGTGTTGGGTTTCCTGAAATTATTTGAGATTCTTTTTTAAATTAAGTTCGTCGTAATGTAACGCTGGTCCCATTCACGTGGGAATCCAAATTTTTATGCAATCAAATCCTACACAGTATTTTGAATGTTGAAACTTTATTGCACATTGTTCTTCACAGTCATAGTATATCGAAGACATCTGTTCCATAGCCTGTTTATAAAATACATTCTACTTGACAGCCAATGCGCGTTTCATCCCTCATACAGCCTGTAAGGGGTGGACTTTTTCAAGGCTGGAAGTCAACATATTTATTATTGAAATATTCACATTATTTGCAATGCGTTTCACACCTCATGTGAGCCATGGTATTCCTTAGAAAAAGTGCTCACTGACTTGTCCTTATAGTCATGCTCATTCTTAGTATCTTGTGTTTAGAAATAATTTAAAAAAGAATCTCAAATAATATCAGGAAAAACAACACTCCGAACAATAATTATTTATACCTATGAGGTGGAGTTGGCCCAGCCCCTAAGGAATGTCAAAACATTTTCCACCAAAAAATATCAAAAGACTTTGATTAAAACAACAAGGTGATAAGCATTTTGGAGGGCCAGTGTCAAAAAAATGGAAGCACCATTCAACATAGGTAGTAGATCATAGATTTTTGGTAGGGGATGCCACCATGATGCTGTCATTAAGGGCCCTTAATAAATCAACACAGAGCCTAAGGATCCCATCTCCTTTCCTTGCTAACACTACTGGAGAAATCCACTCTGATGATTCTGTCTCTTCGAATACATCAGCACGCTGCAATTAATCTAATAGATCCTGTAATTTTATGTCAGGACTGGAGGTTAGGATTATGCTCTGATTTCTTTCTTTATTCCATTCCAGCAGACTTCAACAAACAGTAAAGAACACTAACTTTCCCATCAGGCAAAGGGAAAAAAACTACAACATTTCAGCCAATCAGGTGTCAGTTCCTTCCACATAAGCGGACATCCCCTGCACATCTCCCTCTGTCTTTCCTGTTCCTCTTTGCATTCCTCTTATATTTTATGACATGTTTACAGTGATTGTTGTTTGCTAACGATAATATGGCTGCTTGCTGTTGTGTGTTGCCGCCCGCGGGAATGCATGTCAGCGTTCCATTTGTTGCATTTGTTAACCCTCGGGACCGTGTGAGTGCAGTGAGGCCAGCCACCAAAAGAGGGCATGCATCCCCAATAGGACGTGTCTCATTGCTCCACGGGGATGAGCTTTAGTCAGCTTCAGTGAAACTGTCGAGTTTGTGTCCCTGTGGAGTCTGCGCCTCCCCGAGCCTGGAAGCCCTGACTCCCGTTTTCACGGGTCGATAAAATCCAATTTGGACAGCCTGACACCCGCGAAGCTGGTCTGTATGTTTCTCACATTTTAAAGTGTAGCACATACTGCGCTGTTCAGGGGGGTAGGCCCAGACATCTATTGACCCTCATAAACCATTGGGTGAGTTTGCCCCAAGGCAAAGACCTCCCCTCGTGCTCAGCACGACCAAAACCAATACTGGCCTGCCCAGTGCCACATTAGCCTTGTGCTGCACAAAAGAGTTACCTGCAGCCTTTGAGGTGCACCCACCCTTCACGCAGGCCTCCCTTGTAACCACATTCTTGGCAGGCTCCCCTGCTGCTATTATACTGCACCCTAGCGATAGTCCTACGTGTTTGTTACTCCCTGCAGGGCCAACAAGGGCATCCTAAGGGTACTATTTTGACATTGAAACAAAACTTTTGGATGAGTCCACCCACTCTTATAGGACCCCAACGGTCTTAGCCTTATTGTTCACAGTAATTCCTCTATTACCAAACTTGAAGAAACAGTAAATTGAGGTTTGCTGTTTTAGCCAATGACCAACACCAATTAGCAGTAATTTGGTTTTGGCGTCATTTAGGCTCAGCTGGATCCTCAGCTTTCAGTCGTGGATGTTGGTAAAAACATTTATAATGTCATGCGAGAGGTATTGCACCAAGTAAGTAATGTCCCCATTGACGGGCTGTAAGTAAGTAGGGAAGAGGAAAGGAGACAGAGAGGAGGCCTAAGGTACCCGCTATTCCAGAAGCTGCGTTGTCTCAACAATCCTGATAGGCAAAGGCCGGATTGGGCATTTTTTTCCCAGGAGTTTTCCCAGGTTGGAGCCATTACAAGATGCTTATTGAAAGCCTGCACCTGCTTCTTTCATTCTTTCCTCTTCTCCTGGGTTTGATGGAGGAGGCAGAGAAGGAGCGTAAAGAGAGATTGGGGGGAAAGAGAAAGTGAGAGGAGAGAGAGAGAAGAAAGAAAAAAAGCAAGCTGGTTTGAACTTTTTTTCCAGGACTACTTTTAGTTCGCAGTCGAAACCTTTCCATCTCCACTTTCGCCTTCTGTCAGCAAGAAAGGAGTTAATCCACTGCAATGCTGAATCAGACTCCCTTCCCTCGTCTCTATTGGGTCCAACACTTTAGGATGTTTGAGGGAGACAAATGCCCCTGATAGGCCAAGTAACATCAGTAGAGTGAGATCGATCACCAGTGCCCACCTTGTTAAAGATGGCTGTCTGGATGCCAAATAGTGCTGTCTCCGTACCGCAATGAGGATGAGGTGTCGATTCAGGAGACCTAATTGACCGGGGAAGATATATCACCTCTTCCCGAGCACTGCATAACTGCACACCGACCACCAAAGGGTGCGTGTGTGTAATCAAATAAGAAAATAGGGAATCTTTGCGTGTTAGCATGGAAGCAGGAATCATAGAGAGAAAGAGATGGAGATAGAGAGACAGAAACAGCAACAGAGATAGAGGAGCGAGAGAAAGAGAGAGAGACTGGGAGAGTAGAAAAAAGAGTTACAGAGAGGTGGTTTTACTTGAATATCCCATGCACTTTTGATTTATTTCAAATACTTTAATAATGAAGTGTTCAAATGCCAACACCTTTCCTAAATTATTAGGATTACAGAATTCTTATTATTGAAACTCACAGCACAGATGAGACATTCTAAAATATGTTTTAATTGTGAAGTAACAGAAACATATTGTGGAGCAAGACAACAAATCCTTGATATCAGAATGACAGCAGAACACACCACAGGAGAGGGAGGTATTATATTGAAACTGCATTTATATAGTGCTTGCTACCCATGATGAGGCTTTGAAGCACTTTGTGACGCGAAGCACACTATTCCAGAACCCAAAGTTAGTGGTTACTCCAGTGGTTATTCAATTGATATTTTTAGGCCAATGGCAATTTTTCATGCAGGGTTTTCAAAATGTAGTTCGAGAGGCAGTGGTTAATTTGCAAAAAAAAATAAGTGCGGGGGCTCTCGTCAGGAGGCAGATTGCCCCCTCACATTTCTTCTGTTAGCACCGCCTAAAACAGAACCAACTACTAACCATGAATGTGGGGAGAGGATGTGACATAATGGCCAGAGCTGTCGACTTCGGAGCTGGGGAACCAGGTTTGAGTCTCGACTCAATATCCTGTGATTCAGGGCAAATCACTTAATCTCCCTGTGCCTACCAGAAATGAATGTGATCTTAACCGGTGCTCATGAAAAGTGCCAGTGTTGATGATTAAGTGCCTGACGAGAGGGCTTTTTGAGATAGCATGCAATCTGAGAATGCAAAACTGTAGAAAGAAACAAAATGATTTACATGAGAGCTAGCTACGGTGTATTGTATTGTAGCATTTGTATTGCTCATGTTACCCCTAAGTGGGGTTCTGAGCTGCCTATCCTCACGGATAGCATGCTACATCATGAAGTGGTATGGTTCGTAATACTTTCAAAGTTCAAAAGTCACCCGCAGAAAAAAAGAGACGCGAGAGGTTGTCCGCGCAGTAGAGGTGGGGGGGGTGGGGGGTGCGGGGGGCACTGCAGGCTGATGTCAACTTTGCAGGAATCTGACAAGGCAACGCACCGCACTATGTATGTCAGCCCATAGCGCTCGGAGGTGCACCTCAACTGCTGAGGGGAAATCAATGAGCTATCACACAAGGAGACACTAATCTGGGGGGGGTGAGGTCACGACGCATCCTGCTGTGACTCCACATATAAGTCTGGTGCAGATTAACACCTGCCTCGTGCACCACGATTACTTAGACACGTTTCTGCTCTTGATCTGCAGAGCTCTGGTACAGGCCCAAGACGTAGTTCTGCAGTGTCCCGCGCTCACTGGCGAGATGGGTGTGGAATGACGTAATGAACGCAACGTGCAGCCCACTGGGGAACCCTCAATTCCCGAAGACTTGGTCACATTCCTCACCACGCTATTCGTTAGGGCAGACAGCACACGTCGGATGATTAAATACATAAAGCCGCAGACTTGCACTCCAGAGAAAATCTGGTTTCAGGTTCAAACACAGTTCTGATGATCGGAATTCTCTTCTCAGTTTGTAGTGCCTCACTTGGCAGTTTCTAGTGCCAGATCACAAGCCTGAATTTACAAGATCGGTAAAACATATCTAAAATACTACCGAGAAACGGTCCTGAAAAACAGCACTCCCAGCCGAACGTCAGGGCTTAAAAGTAATAATACAGACTTCAAATAGAAAAGTGGAGAATGGCTGCTAGTTGCATTACAGTGTAAAAAACGTTTTTATGTGTCTGCCTAAACAGTTCGAATCCATGTTCTCTCAGAACATCCATGGATATTTCCCATTTACTAACAATCTTTTTTTTCCACTATATCCACACAGTTGACTTTGAACTATCAGTACATGTGGAGACAATACTAACGACACGTCATGTAACATAGTGTAAGTCTAGTGGTTAATTTGTAAAAAAATAAGTGCTGGGGCTCTCGTCTGGAGGCAGCTTGCACCAGCCCATTCCTTCTGCTAGCGCTGCCTATAACAGAACCAACTACTAACCATAAAATGGGGAGAGGGTGTGGCATATTGGCCAGAGCTGCCGACCTTGGAGCTGGGGATCCAGGTTTGAGTCTCGGCATCGACTCAACATCCCCAATCACGTAACCTCCCGTGCCTACCAAAAATGAGCGTGTTCTTAACTGGTGCTCATGAAACTATAGCACCGGTGTTGATGATTAAGTGCCGGTGCTGAGCACCGGAAACCACCGGCTCAAATTAAGCACTGTTTAAGTCAAACATAAGTGCAGAGGCCCCAAGTGTTCTTAGGAGCCTGCACCCAGCGTTGCTGAATGCCGTGGTTTCTGAACAGCAAGGCTACCTAGTTTTGATTTACCTCATGCCACTTTCTTCCACCACCCTACACTTTCCATTTCATTATCTCATTCTTGCAGGTTCTTTCTCATCCCTGAGTTCTCTCTCTGTCACTGTTTCCCTATCTTTCTCTTCCTCCTTTTTCCCTCTTGTGGCTTTCCTTCTCTTGCTCTGGGTCAAAGACTGAAGATGAAAAACAAGCCCCAGTCCCCATAAATGAGTGCCAGAGACCAGCACCTTCAACCACCGGCACAAACTAAGCAGTTGAGTTGTTCAAATCTCATGTTGAAATATATTAAAGTTCTTACCCGATGCACAGAGCAGGTAGGAAGAATAAAGATGAGGACCTGAGATTCAGCCCTGGGGGCACTGTAAATGAGTTATACCTTTAATTAAATAAGTTGTTCAAGGAAATATGTTTTGGGGTTTATGAAAGATGCCGACAACGTTCAAGCAGTGCTTAATTTGTAAAAAAATAAGTGCATGGGCCCTCGTCAGAAGACCAATACAGCTTTCACCACCAATTGTCCCTGCTAGCGCTGCCAAAACAAAACTACTAACCATCACACTCCTAAATGTGCGACAAGTCAGACTATACTAGTCCCCAAAGCTATAAGAATGGCTTGCGAGGCAGGTATTAGTCATTTTTAATATATAATTGATTAATAAACATCTGTTGTTGAGCTTATCTCTAAATTAGACAGAAAGCACCACCATGTGGCAGACTGCCATAACGGCCAGTGCTGGCAATTAAGTGCCAATGCGGATCACTGGAAACCACTGGCTCAAATTAAACGTTTCGATCAAGATTCTGTGTGTAACAAAGCAAAATACAAATGTGTGTGAAAGGTCTGAACAAATCAACTCAAACTTAAGTAACTATGCTGACAATAACTCCACAGGCTATGATGATGGTGAGGAAATAATGAAAACTGTGATCCGCATTCACAAAACCTTTTTGGTATTCAAGTCTCCAATAACTTAAGTTCATGGTTAAAAATCACTAATGCTAATTAACAAAAAACAAAATTTGCTGATTTTTCTTGTTACAAATTCCACATATGACCAGGAAAAAATCCAGATATGGAGACTTTCTACAACTGTCTGTTTCAGGTCAAGAGTGGGGAAAGGGTAGTTAGGGCACTTGCAGGATAATGGGACAGGTCAAGTGTTTGGAAAAATCATATAGTGGGAATGTGGGTGAATTCACAAATATTTTCCATGGTATCCGAACCCCTTTCTGAGAGTCATGGGCCATACATAGGCTATTGGGCCCAAACGTGTTGGTTCAGGCCTTTTACTTCTGATGTCCCGGGGCCCAACCTACTATGGATCCTGAGCAACCTGGCCAAGGACCCCTTCTGCACTTGACCCTCAGTGGTAGCTGTGGATGAGCAGTCAAAGGCTCCCTTAGGGGGAAATGTAGATACAGGTTAGAGAACACAATTCATAACTCAATGTGTACTCAGTAATGTCAATAAATCAAAATCCATTCAAATACTTTCATTTATATGAAAACGAAGTATTTTATTTCTAACTCTACACATTCAAAGGTATAACAACATTCGTAAGCAACAACAACAACATAGTCCCCTTGAGGCTCTGGCCTCCAGTCCTGGTCACAGGCAGAAGTCTTTCAGAGCTTCCTCTTCTCACACAGCACGTTTGGCTGGTTGGCAGATGACAAATTTTGGGATCTCAGCCTCTCCTTATTATAGTCCATTTCTGGACACCAAATGTGGTTTAAGGTCGGGTCTCTAATGTTTTATGTTGGGGTTCTGCTTCTTTTGAAGTGTACACTTTTCTCTTTCTTCTTCCTCTTGATAGGCTGTCTGTCAGAGCAGGAGAGACTCCAAAGCTGATAGTCCCACAACACAAGCCATGGGGGTGGCTAGAGTTCACACCTGGATGCCAGCCACAGTGATATGCACATCAAAAGGTTAATCCCAGGCTCCCAGCCCTACTCTTTATTATTCCCTTATCACTTTCATCCCCTTCCTGAGATGTGCCCAGGCCCCTCCTGGCAGGCCTGGGCTTCCCAAAATGGAACACAGGTCCTCCATGTAATGTACCATTGCAGGCATACTTGCACTTACTGTACATAGACAGCACTCATACTGCAGAACGATTTTCACTTCCATGTATTGTGCCACCCCAGACGCACATACATCCAGCACACACAATCACTCTGTGTGCACTGCTCAGTATTGTACCCTTTCTGTAATGTGCCATGGTATGCTGTTTGCAAACACACACACTGCCAGCACACACAATCACCATGCGTGCACTGCTCAACACTTCACCCTTCATGTATTTACTTCCTGCAGGCACATATACACCCAGCACATGCTCTTATTGCACATGCACTGCACTACATCTCTTATGCAATGTACTCCTAGCAGGCACACATGCATCCAGCACATGCACTAACCACCCGTGCACTGCACAGCACTGCTCTATCCCTGTACTGTACCCTTCCAAGGCGCACATACATCCAGCGCAGAGTCAGCACTCTACATCCAACTGATGTAGGCCAAGGGTGAGATAAGCACACAGCAGCTGAACTTAAAAAAAGGTGAGTGAGCCTGTAGGCCTCAATCCAGTGACACAGGGTAAAACGCCCTGTTCAGGCCTATTGAACACCACACGGTAAGCTGCCACCACTGCGCTTGTGCTGCTTAATTCTTGGTGAAGGTGGTAACCGTCCACCACTATGAGGGTGGCGCTTTGGACACCCCTCCTGATCCAACAAAACCGCAATCCGTGAGACAGGCCTATGTCATGGCGCACAACACATGATCTGTGTTTGCGTGTGACAACAAAAATCAGCATTAGGGATCCAGACAACAGTACAGTGAGGCACTCAGGGCAGGAGTGCATGTCTTTTACCACACAAAGGACTTTTCAGTCCCAACAGATGGCTATTTCCAAATGATGAAAACACAAGTAAATCTACTAGAAAATAAGGTTGGAGTAATTGTGTATTTAGAGGAGAAGAAAATATGCAACAACCCCATATTTCAAATTTGTATGTGGCACAGGGTTCCTACATCTGTCAAAAATATTTTCCTGGGGAAGAAGAAGTAACAGATTTTCTGCCAGCCAAAAGCCATCGGTTTAAGGTTAGATTTAATCATGGAAATTGTTGACGACTTTAGGGTACAGTATGTGGAAATTCTAGGGAAAATCATATGTGTAAGAGAACTCATTGGTGTGTCAGAGAGAAAATTCTGTCAAAATATATACACAGGCTCACAGTTTGTATTTGTATTCATTGAATGTTGGATAGCAATTTTCAACAAAATTTGGAAAGCTTACTCGTTCAAGTATTTTGCACAATGCTATTTGGAACATATGAAATCTAAGGGACTGATTACAACTGGTCCGAGTCGGATGCAATAATTATCACCTCTAATAAAAATCCAATACTGAGGTTTTCGAAATTTATACAATGCCATTATTATCGCATATTCCTACTTTTTGGGGAGTAACATGAAGATTCTGGTGTTCACTGCACCAAATCTGCATGTTATGGTAAATACCATGCACTTTTCCTGTCCACAATTCCGACAGGTTTTACTTGCCGAAAGGTACTGAAGGTTGAGACCTTTCTCGTACCTGGAGTCATATTATACAAATTGCCCTGGGGGGTGGGGGCGCAACGGGTGTTTGGGGGCACTTTCGAATTACAAAACGGGCCATAGACACTTGTGCGGCCCCTTCTGTAATACAGATAGCACTTGTGCATATATAGTGCCAGCGCTATCATCAGAGGGTGTTACCTCATTTGCATGGGGCATGGCCCCATGCAAATGAGGGAATCTCTCTGCCTTTACACCCACGCCGTATTATAGACATGGGCGCAAAGGTAAAGAAGCTGTCAGGAAGCGCGCTGACAGTGCGCCACCTAGAAGGTGGCGCACTGCCAGTGTGCCCCCTGATGGCAGCCCTCTGGAGGGGGTAAATGGACATCCCCTTGCAGGCGGGTGCAGTCACTCATTGCACCCGCTTGTAAGGGGATCTCTCACTTTTCTTAAAAGTGTAGGTGGGTGCCACCTGCACAGTGAAACACGGAGAGGCTTCAAAGCATCTGCTCCGTATTTCACTTTAATGCGATGCCCCCAAGGCAGCACGAGTTTGCGGCTGCCCTGTGGGGCAGCGCATTCAATCTGATACTGTGCATTCTCCTTGTTAGCCCCAAGCGCAATCTTTTGAAAGGTGCACCAGGCGCTAGCAAGGAAAATGCGCTGCATTGTATAATATGGCCCGTGATAAGTACTGGGTGTAGTAAACATCTGTTGGAGTGCAGATTTACTCTTCCATTTGTAGCAGTGCATTATAATCATGGGTAGTTTGCACCCACATATAATCCTTTATTGTGTTAACAGGTCATTAGAACGTGTACTGTAATAACGTGAAGGGTGATGTGATAGGGATAACTTCAAATGTGAACGTGAAGAAATTAACGTTGCAACTACTTGTGGCTAGACAAAAACCTTAACGTGCAGATTTCGTACACGTCGCTAACATGTATTCATGTATTTGATGTGCTTATGTAACGTGTTAATTTAGATGTGCTCAGTCATAATGTTCATTTTATACGTGTACTTTCATGAGGTTATGTGCCATTTCTTATGTTGACCAATTTCTGTAGGCCTGCATTGTATTTTTCCCCTGGAGGCTCTCGCATTAGATTTACTAGAGAAATTCATGTGCATGTTGAATTTGTTCTTTCTCATGTTTCTGTAGCAGGTGGAGAATTTATCTTTGTTAGTTAGAATAATGTCTTTGTTTTAGGAGTTAGGCTTAGGGAAGAGAGGATACATTGAACAGCGATACTGATAATAAAAGACTGTTGTACTTTCTCATCGGAGTAAGCATGGGAATCAAGGTCATCTAGCCAAGTCCTGGGAGCATTGCTGCCGTGTGGGAAGTTACCTACAAGGAGGTGGCTTGACTGGATGGTGTGATGTCGCAAAGCATCTTGGGATACTACCTGCAAGCTCATGTATTCAGGTTAGGGATAGTGCCCGGGGGACTCCTGCTTTTGCCTTGAGCGAAAGAGCATCTTAGAACGAACTCTGTAGCTTCATGGTACTTGACCCATTCAACGTGAGTGAACGTCTTGGGAAGCCTTCACGTGCTGACACCTTTATGGATCTTGCCTTGGGAAATGCTAAGTAGGGATGTCATGTTAGTGATAGAGTAGGGACAGACTAATGCTTTATACCTACAAACCTCCGATGAAAGGGAATCTTGCCCTGGGTGCCATTATTTTCTGTATCCCGATTCTGGAGTTGGTTATTCTGTGCATGTTGCACCATCTTAATTTCACCCATAGGTTTGGCTTTGTATTAGTTCCAATGTATTTCTACACCCTCATTCTGAGGGGCTTGTATGTCCAATTGTTCTTGGCTTTGTAATAAACTAACTAAACTCAATTAGGAGTCTGTGATTCTTCGGAGTCATAGTTCATTAGAACTACAATGATTGATTGGCTAACGATTTTCCTCCCTTCCACGCTTCTATGCTGACAAAAAGAGACATTGGCCTGGGGTTCCAGAGTAGATCTAGAACATGGACCCTGCTCCTTCACATCACACAACTTGAGCCGAGCTGTTTGCCAGGGCCGGTTTCGGCCGATTTTGTTACAGGGGCCGATATTGCAGCTATGCTGCAAAACTGGCCACGTAACAAAAATGGCCCCCAGGGGCCCAAAACCAGCCCCCACCCTGGCGGCCCATTGGGGAAACGCCCAGTGCCCGCTACGGCCAGTCCGGCCCTGGTCAGAAACCACTCATAATTAGGGGCAGGGGAACTGTCCATCTGGTGCCTGTGAAAACGGCAGCAGTCAACACCAATAGGCTGATCCCATTGTCCTTGCTTTTAACATACTTACAGGCAATGCAACTGCAGGGAACTATCAAAACTAGATTAAAGATATCCTCTTTCATCTTGTCTAAACATGTCCCTGCATATTCAAAATGGTGGCGTGGAAGCTAACGCAGCTGCTACTCATGAGGCGGGGAAGAGGAAATCATTACAGGAAGGACTTGCCAGTCACTTGACGTCTACTCAAAATAGAAGGCGCAAGAGGCCTGCTTGGCATGCCAGCGCGGGCTAGGCCAAAAAGCCGCTGCCCTTGTAATAGAAGAGATTGTTTCGCTAGAGAGCCGTTGACAGCTTTCCAGACCCCCCTCCCTTGGGTCCCCGTGTTTACAATTCCGAGAGGCAGCATTTACATAATCGCAATTTCACTTTGAGAATATTGTTGCTCTCTGTTCGTGCCTGCCTTCCCGAACAGCTGCCGCTTCAAATGTTGAAGCCTCTGCTAATTATTTCAAACATTTAAGGGAAAAATGCAAACCATATTCGATACCCATTATTACATGAAAACAAAAAATTCTCATGGTGTTCAAAGAGTACAGATTTCTTATTTCAATGTTCTTCTAAACAACTGCACATACAAAAAATTACAAAATACTTGATTTTCAGGCCAATTTATCAGATTTTTTTTTTTTTTTTATAATTCTTTTTATTAAACATACATTGGTTCAAATAACAATTTATCAGATTTAAGCAAGCTAACCCATTTTACTTGCTTGCAGTTTACAGAGAGAGAGAGAGAAAGAGAGAGAGCAGTTCCAATAAGAATAATTGTTGGTACGAAGGCAGCATTTGAAAAACGGGGCCTAAGGACGCATTTTTGTATTGTTTCGTTATTTTTGTATTTGTTTTACCTCCGAACCCCCCAAAAAGATCTTTAAAATATACAATCTCGGGCGGGAACTGAAGGGGAAAAAGCAGCAAGCACAGCCATCATTGTTGAAGCTTTATCGTTTTCCAACACACATGTGTTTGCTAATGTAACTGAACATGGTGAATTTCCAGTGTGGAGCCAGCTTCATTAGTTAGTGCATAGGATTGATTCGTGCAGTGGAGACATCAGCAAAGTTTCTTGAAAGAAGCAATCCTTGCTTTGCAACCCTCACCAGAACTCTCCCCTAAGGTGGAGAATTCGCCATTTTAGGGTTCTTTTGATTGATTAGCAAGGCATTTGGTGGTTTGGTGGAAGGAAGCAGTGGCCTCCAACTTTCATTGGCAAGTGATGTCCCAGCAGTGGCAATGACCTCCCTTTGGCCTCTCGCGCCTGTGTTCTAGCACTCCTCCATTTTGTTCAGGGCTAGACTGAAACCTGAAATCAGCCCTGGCAAACTAGTCAAACCATCCGACAGTGCAGGAGGCTGCAACTAGAATAGGAGAATGGGGAAACGGTAGGGTCAATGCAGTCCATCCTGCTGTGAAATCGGCCTCCTAGCCCGCAGCGCACTGGGATAATGCCAGAGCAGGGCCAGGCTGGGATCGCAAACCAGCCCTGGCAATTACGTCTGACTGGCCGGGGGGTTGGGGGGGGTCGAGGGCTGGTGGGAACACTGCTGCTGCGCTGCTACAAGGGGGCGATTTTGCAGTACAGCTGCAAAACTGCCCCCCAGCAAATAAAAAAATGCCCCCCACCGGTCTAAAATCGGCCCCCACCCTTCCGGCCCACCGGGGAAATGCCTGGTGCCCGCTACAGCAATTCTGGCCCTGCCCTGTGCCAAAGTGGCAGAATGAGCAGTTCAGTGCTAATTTACTGCACAATGACAGTGCACACATTCGAGCTCTGGAGCTCAGTTGAGCCTCAGGGTGAAATATGTGTATGTTGGTAAGCAGATATTATTTCCTTAAGTAGAACATTTCTCTCTATAGCTAGCATAGAATGTGGCCTGTATTTGCTCCTTCATGTCACACAGTCATTAAATCAGGCTGGAATAGCGCATTGCAACCCACATGCAAGTCTAGTTGGCCATGGGGCAGTTCCCGTCAGCAGGCGTAAGGTCCCTCAGTCCAGGATTGTGTCTTGTAAAATCAATCAATCAATCAATCACCGGTTTTTTAAAGCGCGACTACTCACCCGTAAGGGTCTCAAGGCGCTTGTGGTAGGGGGGGGGTGCAGGTTCCATTCCATCAAGGAGGGGGTCTGTCGAAGAGCCAGGTTTTGAGGTTTCTTGCGAAGATGGGGAGCGATGTTGTCTGTCTGAGGTGGAGCGGAAGGACGTTCCATGCTTTGGCCGCGAGGAAGGAGAAGGAGAGGCCTCCTGATCTGGCCTTTCTGGTGCGGGGGACCACGGCGTAGGAGAGCTGGGCCTTTGGGGTGCGTGGAATTTGAGTCGGCTGTTCAGGTATGCTGGTCCGGTGCCGTGGAGGGCCTTGTGTGCGTGGGTGAGAATCTTGAAGGTGATTCTCGCCTCGACGGGGAGCTTGTGGAGTGTGCGCAGGTGCTGGGAGATGTGACAGTGTTTTGGCAGGTTGAGGACCAGTCTTGCGGCGGCGTTCTGGATGTTCTGTAGCTTGCGGGTGAGGTTTTTGTTTATTTCGGCGTAGAGTGCGTTGCCGCAGTCGAGTCTGCTGGTGACCAGGGCATGAGTGACGGTCTTTCGGTGTTCGAGGGGGATCCATTTGAAGGTCTTACGAAGGAGGCGGAGGGTGTGGAAGCAGGAAGACGAGACGGAGTTGATCTGGCGGTCCATTTTGAGCTCGGAGTCCAGGATGATTCCCAGGTTGCGTGCGTGGTCCGTGGGGGTTGGCGGGTTTCCGAGGGCGGGGGGCCACCAGGTGTCGCTCCAGGCGTCTGGGTTTGGGCCCATGATGAGTACTTCTGTTTTGTTGGTGTTTAGTTGTAGGCAGCTGTTTTTCATCCATTTTGCGACGGCTTCCATGCCTTCTCGAAAGTTGCGTTTGGCGGTGGGCTCGTTGGATAGGGAGAGGATGAGTTGGGTGTCGTCTGCGTATGACACGATGTTGAGTTCGTAGGTTCTGACGATGGGGGTGAGTGGAGCCATGTAGACGTTGAAGAGCGTCGGGCTGAGGGAGGAGCACTGGGGGACTACGCAGGTGGTAGGTGTGGGGTCCGAGAGGAAAGGGGGGAGTCTGACCCGCTGCGTCCTGCCGGAGAGGAAGGAGCGGATCCAGTCGAGGGCCTTGTCCTGGATTTCTGCGTCGTAGAGTCTGAGTATTAGGGTGCGGTGGGAGACTAATCGAACGCCGCTGATAGGTCAAGGAGGATGAGGGCTACTGTTTCTCCTTTGTCCAGTAGGGTGCGGATGTCGTCTGTTGCGGCGAGGAGGGCGGTTTCCGTACTGTGGTTTTTTCTGAAGCCGGATTGGGAGGAGTCGAGGATGTTGTGTTCTTCAATGAATGTGGCGAGTTGGCTGTTGATGGCTTTCTCGATGACTTTCGCTGGGAACGGGAGCAGGGAGATGGGTCTGTAGTTTTTGAGGTAGGTGGGGTCCGCTGAGGGTTTCTTTAGGAGGGGGTTGACCTTAGCGTGTTTCCAGTCATCGGGGAACGAGGCGGTCGCCAGGGAGCGGTTGATGGTGTGGCGGAGCATGGGTGCGATGGTGTTGGCGGCTCTGTTGAAGATGTGGTGGGGACAGGGGTCCGTGGGGGGCCCTGAGTGGATTGACTTCATTGTCTTCAGTGGTGAGGGCTGTCCAGTCGTCAATCGCTGGTTTCCGGGTGTCGGGGGTGGTTGGTGAGGGTTCAGTGTGTTGGTTGTCTTCGTCGAAGTTGTCGTAGATGCTCTTGATTTTGTGGTGGAAAAAGGTGCTGAGTTTGTCGCAGAGGTCTTGTGAGGGAGGGATGTCGGTAGACTCGCTGGTGGGTTGGGCGAACTCCTTGATGATGCTGAAGAGTTCCTTGCTGTTGTGTGCGTGGGTGGAGATTCTGTCTTCAATCGCTTTTTTCCTCGTTTCTCTGATGAGTTGATGGTTGATGGTGGGCGTTGGTGGCGGCTCTGAAGTTGTTGTGGGCTTCTGTGGATTTGGTGTTCCTCCAGGCCTTTTCGAGGCGGCGGCATGTGCGTCTGGACTCTTGAAGTTCGGTGGTAAACCATCTGGCTTTCTTGGCGCGGGTATTGTTGTTTTTCTTGAGGGAGGCTATGGTGTTGGTGCTGTCCGAGATCCATCTATGCAGGGTTCGGGCTGCGGTGTTGGGGTCGTCGTTTTCCGCGATGGTTGGGGTGGAGTTGTTGAGTGAGGAGGTGAGCTGGTCGTCGGTGATTTTGGTCCAGTTTCTTCGTGGGAGCAGGTGCTGGTGTCTGTGGATGGTGGGTGTTCTGAAGGTGAAGTGGACGCAACGATGGTCGGTCCATGGGAGTTCGGTGGTGTGGCTGAAGGTGATAGAGTTTCCTGTAGTGAAGAGGGGGTCGAGGGTGTGTCCTGCTGAGTGCGTGGGCTCGGTCACGATCTGGTGGAGTCCAATGTTGTGGAGGTTGTCCAGGAGGGATGTGGTGTTGGGGTCCAGTTGGTTGTCGAGGTGGAAGTTGAGGTCTCCCAGCAGGGTGTAGTTGGTGGATGCGATGGCCTGCGGGGAGATAATGTCCGTGATGGAGTTGGCGAGGGGTCCGCGGGGCCGGTAGATGAGGGTTCCTCGGAGGGTGGCGGTGGGGCTGGCCAGTATCTTGAAGTGAAGGTGTTCCATCAATTCTGTGGGCTTGTCGGGGAGTGTGCTCAGGCGGAGGCTGGATTTGTGGACGATGGCGATTCCTCCTCCTGGGCGGGTGCGGCGGTCCTTCCTGGAGATCTTGTATCCCTGGGCGATGGCGATGTCCGGTCCTGAGGTGGTGTTGGTCCAGGTTTCGGTGAAGAACGCTACGTCCGGGGTGGTGCTGTCGAGGAGGTCCCAGATTTCGGTGGCGTGTTTGTGGAGGGATCGGACGTTGAGGAGGATGCATTGCAGGGTCTTCGGTTCGGTTGTGTTCTTGTGGGCGGGTTGTGCTGGATCCGTGTTCTTGGCGGTGCTGCAGGTGTGCCGGTAGCGGTGCCAGCTGAAGGGTCCGTGGGTGTCGGCTGGTGATGCTAGCTTGCAGTTGTTGTTGCGGCCTGGGTTGAGTGCGTGGAGTGCTGCTGGGTCGTAGCGTTGGCGGGGCGGAGGTCCAGGGTTCCTGGCGCTGGTCGCGGTCGGGTCGCGGACGGGCGCAGACGGGCTTGCCTTTGACGCGCCTTCGGTGCGCCAGCGGCGCGCCCACTGCCCGCGGCCCCTGTGCGGCCGCGTAGCGGCCGCCATTAAGTAGGGGTCGGGAGGGCTGGACAGCTGGGAGCGGGGAGGGGAGCTGGTTTGGGCCGGTCGCGCTGAGGGGGAGGGGCCACGGGGGCAGCAGCGGCAGGGAAAGGTAAAGGGAGGAAATAAGGGATAAAGAAAAAAGGGAAAATAAGCAGAAATAAGGCACAAAAGAGCAGAGATGCAGAAAAGTGCAGAAAGGTGAAAGCTAAAAGAGAGTAGAAAAACGAGTGAAAGAGCAGAGCGAGAGGAAGGGAAAATGAGCAGAAATAAGGCACAAAAGAGCAAAGCTGCAGAAAAGTGCAGAAAGGTGAAAGATAAAAAAGGGTAGGCAAACGAGTGAAAGAGCAGAGTGAGAGGAAGGAAATAGAGGTCCACTGGACCACCAGGGATGAGGCGCAGGGAAACCTGCGGGTGGAGGAGGGCCTCGATCACCAACTCTCGAGAGTGCAGGGGCAGGGGCAGGCCTCACTTAATGGTGGAGCTGCGAGGGTGGGAGAGCAATTTCACTGACAATGAGTCAGTGGTCTTGCTCGCCTGTCCCCGCAGCGGCCGCCATTAAGTAGGGGTCGCGGAGGGCTGCACAGCTGGGAGGCGGGAGCGGGGAGGGGAGCTGGATTGGGCCGGTCGCACTGGGGGGAGGGGCCGCGGGGGCAGCAGCGGCGGAGAAAGGTAAAGGGAGGAAATAAGGGATAAAGAAAAAAGGGAAAATTAGCAGAAATAAGGCACAAAAGAGCAGAGATGCAGAAAAGTGCAGAAAGGTGAAAGCTAAAAGAGGGTAGAAAAACGAGTGAAAATGAGTGAAAGAGCAGAGCGAGAGGAAGGGAAAATGAGCAGAAATAAGGCACAAAAGAGCAGAGATGCAGAAAAGTGCAGAAAGGTGAAAGATAAAAAAAGGTAGAAAAACGAGTGAAAACGAGTGAAAGAGCAGAGTGAGAGGAAGGAAACAGAGGTCCACTGGACCACCAGGGATGAGGCGCAGGAAAACCTGCGGGTGGAGGAGGGCCTCGATCACCAACACTCGAGAGTGCAGGGGCAGGCCTCACTTAATGGTGGAGCTGCGAGGGTGGGAGAGCAATTTCACTGACAATAAATCACTACTATGAAAACAGCTAAAATATTCAATAATCCCTCTTGTGGCAATGTTGGGGGACTGGCTCTGCTTAAAAAGCCCGAAAAGTATCAAACAAGCTTCTGGGTCTATCCTAACCCAGAGACCAAGACAGAGAGCAGAGAAAATACTTTACCAGAATTGCCTCTGTGGCAAGTGTAGAAAATATAAAGCCAAGCCCCCGCACCCTTGCTACTGGCGTCAGAAGCAGCGATCCTCAATCAACGGATACATTTTATGAAGGGCTGCAGGAGTATAATAAGCCAACCACCAAGATAAAAAAGACATCCTCTTAAAATTTGTCGCTCTTAAGGCCTAATAACCTGTGGCCAAAATCTTCTGCCATCCTTCCTCAGAGAAGCGACACTCCGTAGTCAACCCAACGTTTTCTAAAAAGTTTGCCACATGCTGTCACGTACTCTGCTTATGTAATAACCTGTATCAATTTCCAGTTCCCTGGAGCTTTGACCCTAAAAGCAAGTGTATAGAGGGATGAGGGCCCTGACTAGACTCCTGGTAATGCTTCCCCAAAAAATGGATAATCCGCTGGAAGCCTAAGTAAAAATGTTTAGAGCGATCACCACACTGAGCGTGAAGTTCTTGCCATGTAATGTATTTACCTAGTTAAAAAAGTGCATCAGCTCCTTAAACCCACACAAGTTCCAAAATCTAATCTGCATGTATGGTATTGTCAACCCAACATAATGGCATTCCTGTAATGTGAGACACATGTAACCTAATGAAATGTGTTTAGATAAATATACTGCTTTGAGTCATGCTCCAAGCTCCCGAAGCACCTCGTATCTAGTTTTCTTCCGGCACTTCACTATATTAATAACAACCGGCAACTGAGTTTCAGTTTACTGCATCATTTTGTCTATAAAAAAAGATCGACCGTCCTCCTTCCGTCCAATGCTCTTGCTAGAGCATCTAAGAAAGATGCCTCATAATATGTCTTAACATGGAGAAGCACCAGCCCTCCCTGTGAAACCTCTAATTGAACTACAGAATATTTTACCCTGGGTACCTTCCTGTTCCAGACAAAATGCCTAAAAAGTACATCCAGATCCCTAAAATAACTCTTTCTGACTTTAATTGGAACATTCGAGGACAGAAATAGAAGCAACGGCAAAATAAACATTATAATAACAGCTACCCTGCTGACCAACATGAGGGAAAGAAGTGCCCATCTATCAAATAAATCCTTAATTTTCTTCAGCATTGCTAGATAATTCAATTGATAGTGCTGAGAGTAGTTATTCAACACAAATATCCCCAAATAGCGTATCAGGCTTTGGGATCGAGCTTGATGCTGCAAGGAAACGGGAAGGCTACTAGCTGAAGTATTAAAATTGAGCAGCTCGGCTTTATTTTGATTCATTTTATACTACCCGATCCTTTTAAATTGCTCAAACTCATCCAGTGCCCCCTGAACAATCTTCTTTATGGGCTTCAAATATAAGATTATGTTGTCAGCAAACAACTTCAATTTTGCCTTACCCGACACGGGAGCCTCGATCACCTCATTACCTCGAATCCTGGCAGCCAGAGGCTCTATTGAAAAAGTAAATAAAATTGGGGACAGAGGACATCCCTGTCACATTCCCCAAATTATAGCCACTGTTTCCCACAAAGTTAGAATTAACAAAATCTTTGCTTGTGCCCCTTGGTATAAATTCTCCAGCATTGAAAAAATTGAGCCGGAAAGCCAAACATCTCAAGACCATGGAACAGTGCATCCCAGTTAACCAGGTCGAATGCTTTTTCTGCACCGACCATTATTACCGCTGCTCTGACCTGGTTAACCGAGAAATAATCCAGTGTGTGTGTTAGAAAATCCGTGTTCACAGCCATCAACCAACTAGCCACATACCCCGTCTGATCTATATGAATTAAAGCCTGGGCTGGCGGAGTAATACGAATAGCCCATATTTTCATTAGAAGCTTGTAGTCAGCAGTCAAGAGGCTAATAGGTCAATATGAATTGACATCGCTAGGATTGCTAACTTTCTTAAAAAAAACGGACAATCGTAGATTCCTTAAAGGACAAAGGGACCTCCCCGCCTTCCTTAACAAAGTTGAACAGGTCTGCCTAAAAGGTTATAAGTTCAATTGCAAATGTTCTATAAAACTTGGCCGGGAACCCATCATTGCCACAAGCCTTTCCACTAGGCATTGTAGCGAGGGCTTCCTGTACCTCTAACGCTGATAAGTTAGAAATAATGTTTTGGGCCAGCGGGTTTGCCATCTGCGGTAGCCTAATGGACTGATAATACTGGAATATACTTAACAGTGGGATGGAATAATTAGTTTCATACAAGGTTCTATAATTATGGAGAAAACCTTGGGACACTTCATTCTTCTCTAAAACGAACTCTCCAGTGACAGTGTTCATGAACCTTTCTAACAAGTGCCGCGTCCCGCTTTACCAGTGTTGACCATGCCAAGAATTTCCCGATCTGCTGATTCTTTTTGTATACACATTGCTGGAATGTCTAGAGCTATTTATTTCTTCCACAATAAAAAAATCCCTCAACTTTTGCTTAGCCTTTTCAAGATGGTTCTGAATGGGAAGCTGTAAATATTGAGGACTGTTCTTCATCTGAAGGGCTAGATCTACTGCCAATTACAGTTCTGTAATTTGATCTGTTCGCGCTCTACTTTTTTGGACTTTATAGGCAATAATCTGCCCCCGGGCTGTAGCCTTAAAAGCTTCCCACACAGAACTTAAAATTTAAGAGAGGAACCCCTTAGACCAAAGGAATAGGGTTCAAATGACAGTAAAAAGGAAAGCTTCCTTTGGTTTTCTAATCCTTATTGCCTACTCACTCTAGCAAACCAGAAACTCTCACACACACATTTGTACAGAAGGGAGTCTGGTCATAGACCCAAAGCTTAAATCACAAATATGTGAAAAATATATGTCTAATTTATTTGTATATTTAAAAACATTTCATTATAAAACATGAATTAAAACATTAACAAAACATATATTCTGTATATTATTCTAAAAACAATGTTACAAATTGACATTCCATACACAGGTAAAAGAACCACAAGAATAAACAACACTACCATAAAGGGTACAATAGAGAGTACAAAACAAGACAGTACACTTTGTCATAGACAGTACATATCCGTGTTTGAAGAAATGTTTAGCTAGAGCCCGATAGATTGTATCTCCTTTTCTATCTGTGGTTCCAGCCACTACACAGATTATGAAACACAGCGTTGACGCGTTTCGATGGTGACCAGTTCATTTATACCATCTTTCTCAAGACCACAACCTGTGACTCTCACAGCCTTTTATGGTGCCTGAAATTGGTCCTAAACCTGTGTCATAAAACATATGAATAAATATCCATACCACAAATATTAAATTTATACTATAGTAATTGTTCACATTGAATATTCTATAATCCTTTGTAAATATGAACACATCAAATTGTATATATTAGACTGTATACATTTCTTAAACTCAAGTTCTAATAAAAGGCATGCAACATAAAACTCCCTACCAACAACATACGTGCATCCATCCCAGCCATTCTCACATACCCCTGTCTCATCATCCCTTTACTGTTATACAATGGATACGAACATCCTATTCATTGATGTTTGTTAACCTGGATGGGTCTATAGCCATTAACACCTCATCCTTTTAATTCCATGAATCATAACATCCTTTTACTTGATGTTTGCTTTTCAAAAAAGGAGCCCAAGACCCTTGGCCCGTAGTGGCTATGGGATATTCATTTATCACTTGACATACTACATGTATGTAAACTAATAAGTGTGTTATCGAACAGTTTCTTATGGTCATATCGGTCTCAAATGATTCAACAGCTTATCTCCATTGTCGATTAGAGTTGTAAGCATCAACCTATGAGGTTGCGGCGGAAAATATCACCTACCCCCCATGGGCATTCTATAGAAAGAGGACGGCCCACATCCTGATCTCATTTGCCTGATGTATGCAAGTCCTCACCTTAAATGTAATTTGTTGCCAGAACCTCTGATGTCGTTTCTACAACGGTACTTTATCCAAGGTCCTAATTACCCAGGGGTTACGAAGTGTGCCACTCTCATAAATTTAACCCTATCCAGTAAGGAATCTACGGGGTATAAAAACATATTATCAGACTAAATTGCATGGTTTAATTCCTGATGCTCCCTCCCAAAGTCACTTCAGAGATGATCCCTACCCTCAATCTCAGGAAATAAGGGTTCGAATGGTCCTGACGTCTGTATATTTAGTCAGTCGCCCTTTACATCAATTTTAAAATTGTAGGGTACAATTTTAGATCACGCCTTTAATCAATTAGGCCTGCGAAGTATAAGGGGGAAAAAGAAGAAAAAACTATTGTAATGAAACACACCCCATTCCAATACAAACAGAGGCTCTTATTCTTAAGTTGCCATAGCTATGGATTTTAAATCAAGGGTGCATCCTGTCTAAATTTATGTTTTCTTTTTAATGTTAGTAGTGGAAACCTCGTATCTAGTGCCTCTGTCCCCGGGGGCCACCCTTACTTATTCTTTATACAAAGTTTGGCAAAGCCCGTTCTCCCATGTAAATTAGTCTGGAAACGCCGAATTGGAGGGACCGAAAATATAACTTCTGGAGGTAGCTAGAACAGAGAAGTGGATCTGTGAGGAGGAGTATAAGTTCTTGTACAACAGTAATCCGGTTGTACCGGCCATATATGGGCTTCCGAAAATACACAAGAACTTGATTGATCCGCCCATGAGACCGATAGTCAGCAGTATTGGCTCTATTTTAGAACCATTGAGTAAATATGCTGACTTCTTCCTTAAGCCCTTGGTGCACAAACAAAAGTCATACCTGAGAGATTCAGTTCATGCAATCAATGTCTTCGAGCGATTGGGCTTCAATGGGGTGACCCAGCTTTTGGTCACCCTTGACATTGAAGCCCTTTATACTAATATCCCCCAGGACGACACGATGTGCGTCATGTCATCAATATTAGAAAATGAAGATCTAGGTGGGGGTAACAAAGACTTTATCATGAGGTGTGTCTCTATGGTTTTAAAGAATAATTTGTTCCTCTTCAAGGATGATCTTTTTCAACAAATCAAGGGGACCAGCATGGGGGCCACCTGTGCCCCCAGTCTGGCTTGCCTCTATGTGAGCAATTTTGAACAGAGGCATATCTACAATGAAATGGCCCCATTTTTCGGGAACATCAGTCACTGGCACCGTTTTATTGATGATATCATCCTTATCTGGAAACGGTGCCAGTGAAGCCCTTTGCAAATTCATTGACTGGCTAAATCTGGGAGACCCCAATTTGAAATTCACTGCACAATGGAGTCAGTCTAAAATCAACTTCCTTGATATTTGTATCAAGAACAGCAATGACAAATTGGCAGTTGAGCTTCACACAAAGCCAACGGATCAAAATACTCTACTTCATTATCGCAGTAATCATCATAAATCACAAAGGGACAACGTTCCCTTTGGGGAATTTCTACACTTACGTAGAAATTGTTCTACCATTCAGGACTTTTACGTTCATGCAGAGGTGTTCAAGAAGAAACTTAGCGATAGGGGATACCCTAAGAAACTTATAAGACACTCCTTTAAAAGAGCCAGATACTATGATTGAGAATATATGCTCGACAAGAATAAGAACAGAGGCAACAAGAGTCGATTGAGAAAATAGTATTTGTCAGCCAGTTCTCCCACTTAAGTAATCAGATTAAAAACATCATCAATAGTCACTGGAAAATCTTAAATGATGGACAGGAACAACAGTTGGAAAAACCTTTGTTCGCTTTCAGGCGGAATAGAAATATCCGAAATGAACTGGTTAAGACATATAGTGCCACAGATGAGAATACACAAACCACGCTGGACAATAAAAAAGTAATAGGTAATTATAAATGTGGCAGTTGCTCGATTTGCGAAAACTGTATTGTAAGTAAATCATTGGAGTTCAACAATGTCACTCTCACTGCCAATACACTTAACAATTGCCGTAGCAAGAATTTAGTGTACCTTCTAATTTGCCCATGTGGCTTAGGCTACGTGGGCGAAACCAGTCGGGAACTGAGACTCAGAATATTAGAACATAAGTCTGCCCTCCGGAGACTAAGAAGGAAAATGCTCCTCTTACAGAGCATTATTCGAAATTTAATTACGAATGTGATGACTTTAGATGGTACATTTTAGAAAAGATCAAAACCAACAGACGTGGCGGTAATGTAGATGTGAAAAGAAAGAAGCGGGAAAAATTGTATATCTGCAGGCTGGATACTGTTAACAAAGGTTTGAATTCCAAGGAAGATTGGATGACAATTATTATGTAACTCCTTTCCATTTATCTTCAGCTCTGGGAGGAGGAGGTTTGTATCCATTGGTAGTGTAGGTTTATTGACATGGATAGGGTGCTGAATTTTAATTGGGCAATACTCACAAATACCAGGTAACCCACGGCTTAGGTCTGGGTTACATATCTTGCCCCGCTTTTATTTTATTTTTCTGTTTAATATTATTTTCAGTATAGTGCACGCTCCCAGTGAGGACGATGCCTTTCATTTTTATTCTTATCAATTTTTTTAGGTGACACCTGTAATGATACAGCTGTCATCACATGGGGCCAATATGGGTTCACTTTCATTGGGTATTGTGGATCTAAATATGGTGCGCAATATATTTAGCTCCGCGATTATAAGGAGCATTCCACACTTCCGGGTTACTTTTACCGGGGGTGATGGATATTGTAGTCTCTACGTAAACATTAGGAGGACGGAACGTGCAGCACGTTACGAGACGTGAGTAACGTGACCTCGCCTGTTTCCAATTAGTTAGTCAATTAAGAACTAGGGGCAATATAAAAGAGATAGCTTCGAGAGGCAACCCATTCAAATCAGGTCTCGAAGTGCGCACGGCGACGAGAGAAAACGCCGGATGTAACGATTTCAGGTATGTCTCGAGGGGACGGGCGGAGTTTCTGTCGACTCTAGGTATTATAGCAGAACGTATTAGTCTTGAGCGAGGATCACGGGGGTGAGCTGCCCGCATGGAGCCTTATATTTTCGGTCCCTCCAACTCGGCGTTTCCGGACTAATTTACATGGGAGAACGGGTTTTGCCAAACTTTGTATAAAGAATAAGTAAGGGTGGCCCCGGGGACAGAGGCACTAGATACGAGGTTTCCACTACTAACATTAAAATGAAAACATAAATTTAGACAGGATGCACCCTTGATTTAAAATCCATAGCTATGGCAACTTAAGAATAAGAGCCTCTGTTTATATTGGAATGGGGTGTGTTTCATTACAATAGTTTTTTCTTCTTTTTCCCCCTTATACTTCGCAGGCCTATTTTGATTAAAGGCGTGATCTAAAATTGTACCCTACAATTTTAAAATTGATGTAAAGGACGACTGACTAAATATACAGACACCAGGACCATACGAACCCTTATTTCCTGAGATTGAGGGTAGGTATCATCTCTGAAGTGACTTTGGGAGGGAGCATCAGGAATTAAACCATGCAATTTAGTCTGATAATATGTTTTTATACCCCGTAGATTCCTTAATGGATAGGGTTAAATTTACGAGAGTGGCAGACTTCGTAACCCCTGGGTAATTAGGAACTTGGATAAAGTACTGTTGTAGAAATGACATCAGAGGTTCTGGCAACAAATTACATTTAAGGTGAGGAATGACATACATCAGGCAAATGAGATCAGGATGTGGGCCGTCCTCTTTCTATAGAATGCCCATGGGGGGTAGGTGATATTTTCCGCCGCAACCTCATAGGTTGATGCTTACAACTCTAATCGACAATGGAGATAAGCTGTTGAATCATTTGAGAATGATATGACCCTAAGAAACTGTTCGATAACACACTTATTAGTTTACATACATGTAGTATGTCAAGTGATAAATTAATATCCCATAGCCACTACGGGCCAAGGGTCTTGGGCTCCTTTTTTGAAAAGCAAACATCAAGTAAAAGGATGTTATGATTCATGGAATTAAAAGGATGAGGTGTTAATGGCTATAGACCCATCCAGGTTAACAAACATCAATGAATAGGATGGTCGTATCCATTATATAACAGTAAAGGGATGATGAGACAGGGGTATGTGAGAATGGCTGGGATGGATGCACGAATGTTGTTGGTCGGGAGTTTTAGGTTGCATGCCTTTTATTAGAACTTGAGTTTAAGAAATGTATACAGTCTAATATATACAATTTGATGTGTCCATATTTACAAAGGATTATAGAATATTCAATGTGAACAATTACTATAGTATAAATTTTATATTTGTGGTATGGATATTTATTCATATGTTTTATGACACAGGTTTAGGACCAATTTCAGGCACCATAAAAGGCTGTGAGAGTCACAGGTTGTGGTCTTGAGAAAGATGGTATAAATGAACTGGTCACCATCGAAATGCGTCGACGCTGTGTTTCATAATCTGTGTAGTGGCTGGAACCACAGATAGAAAAGGAGATACAATCTATCGGGCTCCAGCTAAACATTTCTTCAAACACGGATATGTACTGTCTATGACAAAGTGTACTGTCTTGTTTTGTACTCTCTATTGTACCCTTTATGGTAGTGTTGTTTATTCTTGTGGTTCTTTTACCTGTGTATGGAATGTCAATTTGTAATATTGTTTTTAGAATAATATACAGAATATATGTTTTGTTAATGTTTTAATTCATGTTTTATAATGAAATGTTTTTAAATATACAAATAAATTAGACATATATTTTTCACATATTTGTGATTTAAGCTTTGGGTCTATGACCAGACTCCTTTCTGTACAAATGTGTGTGTGAGAGTTTCTGGTTTGCTAGAGTGAGTAGGCAATAAGGATTAGAAAACAAAAGGAAGCTTTATTTTTTACTATTCCCACACAGAAAACAAAGATGCCGTGCCTCTATTTAACCAGAAGAATTCCTCAATAAATGTCCTTATTTCTATAAGTCTCTCCTGATTAGAAATAAGGTTCCGGTCCAGCTGCCACCTAGGCATTCCCCCTCTAGTTGTATCCAACTCTATCATAACAGTGACCAACGAGTGATCAGAAAAAGAGCTTGGCCAAATATCTGAACCCACCCTTGTGATAGAATTAGAAACTCTTAAAAAATCAATACGGGAGGCAGGATGGAATCAATGTGAGACGCAAGTATATTGTTCAACGCCTGGGTGATCACTACGCCATGGACCAATTAATTGGAAATCCTGCTTCAGCGTATCCACCACTCTTTTAGATTGAGTCTTCAATTGCTTTTTAGCTTTATTCGATGTGTCCAATGCTAAGTCCTAGATATAATGAAAATCCCCCTAAAATTATCAGCCCCACTGCTCCCATAGCAATATTGTAGCTCTACAGAAGTGAATCTAGCTCAGCACAAAGTGGGGCATAATAGCTGACCAAATTCAAAGGGGTTCCATTAGTGAGAACTTTCAGCCATGACTACCTTCTTTGTGGATCTCTTATTACATCACTTACCAGCCAATCAAGCCCCTTACCTAGCAAAATCGCAACCCCCTAACTGCCAACTAGTCAGAGGCAAAGTAAAAAACAAGCTACTTACCTGTACACTGTGGTTCTCCAGTATTGATATCTTTTATAGATTCACATGCTTGAATCTTCCCTGTCGTCATGGTGGGAGTACCACGGTAACATAAGAAATAGCAGTAATACAACATCACCATAGACCTCCATAGAACAGAAAACTCACTTAAGTAACTTTTCAGCCTCATTTTAAAATATCCAAACTGCAGCCAATTACAGCTGAGAACTGAGAGTTCCCTTCCGCACAGAGCCACCATACCTCAGATTTCAAGCACAAGTGTATAGGTATACAAAAACTCTGAGGTGATGGGTGAGCCTAATCGGGGAGGAGGGAGGGTCGCATGTGAATCTGTAAAAGATATCAATACTGGAGAACCACAGTGTACAGGTAAGTAACTTGTTTTTTCTTCAGTATTGAATCTTTTATAGATTCACATGCTTGAATCCGACTAGTAAGCAGTAAACAACACAAAAAGAGAAAAAAGAAAGGTGGTGGGCAGGCGAACCATCCCACCATGAAGTAAACTTGTAGCATCAGAAACCAAGAAGAGAATAATAAGCATACAAATTTACAAACAGCATGTAAAGAACATAGAAGGCTAAAAGCCGCCTACCTTAAGCAAAGAGACATTGGAGTGTAGCTTGTCAAACAGCGATATCTGCCTTTTTCCAACCATCAAGGCAGTAATGCTTCGTGAATGTGTGAGGGTTCGCCCACGTTGCCGCCCTGCAGATGTCCGGGAGAGATGTTTCCGCAAACAGGGCCGAGGTAGTCGCCACTCTCCTAGTAGAGTGAGTTTGTGCTTTCGCAAAAAGCGGACAACCAGCTTTTTCATGACAAAAGGAAATCGTGGAGGTGACCCAATGAGCAATGATGGCCCGTGTCAAGGCCTGTCCTTTCCTGGGAGCCGAGAAAGAGATCAGTAGCTGAGAGGATTTACAGAAGGTCTCCAGTCTTTACAGATAAAACTTTAAACTTCGTTTAATGTCCAGAGAATGCAACGCCATTTCCGCTGCTGAGGATGCATTAGGAAAGAACGTTGGTAAAACAATCGGTTAATTGAGGTGGTAAGTTGAAGGCACCTTAGGTATAAAAGAAGGGTTAGTGCATAGGATAGCCCTGTCCGGCAAAAACTGTAGATACGGTTCCTTTATAGTGAGAGCTTGGATTTCACTGATACGTCTGGCTGGCATAATGGCCAAGAGGAAAGCCACTTCCCAGGAGAGGAACTTTAATTCGCATTTGTGTATTGGCTCAAAGACAGGACGCATCAGTTGTGGCAGAACGATGTTTAATTGCCACAAAACTCATGGAAGAGTGAGAAAGTCCTGATTTTGCTAAGTGCAAGAGATAAGGCAGCACCTGCTCCAGAAATGAAGAGAATGGATGCAATGCTTGCGAGATACACCAAGTACAGAATTTCTTCCATTTAGCTGTGTAACATTTCAACGTAGATGGAGCTCGAGACGTCTGTAGTATCTTAGTACACTCCTTGGAAAGCCTCAAATTCCCAAATTCAGCATGGTGAGGAGCCAAGCCGACAAATGAAGACAGGGAATTTGTGGATGAACCACTTGGCCCTGGTTCATGTAGAGAAGATCCTCCTTTGGATTGAAGGGGATTGTAGCACACTCTGATAGGCGATGCGGCTCGGTGTACCAGAACTATCTTGCCCAACCTGGAGCAATGAGAATGACCCGACAAGGCTCTTGCTTCATTTTTTGAAGTACTCAAGGAATGAGTGGAAACGGGGGAAATGCGTAGGCGAACATCCCCATCCAAGGAAACTGGAAGGCATCTCCCAATGAATTTTAATGAGGATGTCTGCTTGAAAAAAGAGGACACTTTTTGTTGAGGAACGTAGCGAACAGATCTAATGTTGGGTAACCCCAGGATCGAAAAACCTCCTTCAAATGTTGGTCATTGAGTTCCTATTCATGGCACTGTTTGGAGGCCCTGCTGAGAGAGTCGGCCTTCTTGTTGTGAATCCCTGGTACGTGCTCCACTCGCAAGGAGATGTGGTTGACAAAGAGCCATTCCCATATCTGTTGAGCAAGAAGGGAAAGCGCTCGAGATCTCGTTCTGTCTTGCTTTCAGACGGAAAACATTGTCGTAGTGTTGTCCATCCTGACGAGCACTGACGCACCTTTGACTCGAGGCAGGAAGGCCTTCAGACCTAAAAACACTGCTTTGAGCTCCAGAATGTTTATATGACACTCCGATTCCTGTTTGGACCACTTGCAGTGAACCTGAAATTCTTGAAGGTGAGCCCCCCATCCGTCCATTGATGCATCCGAGGTCATCACCAGTTGTGGTACAGAGTGAATGAAAGAGAGACCTTGCGACAGGTTGTCCTTGACCATCCACCAAGCCATAGCGGCCATCACTGATGCTGAAATGCGAGCCTTGTCGTTGAATGAGCCTTGAGACTGAACCCACTGCGCATCGAGCTGTTCCTGCAGCGTTCGCATGCGAAGTCGGCAATTGAGAATGAGCGGGATGCAAGAGGACATCATCCCCAGCATGGACTTGTACTGCCTCACAGAAACAAACCTTTTTGTTGAAAGAAGCTTTGTCGTATCCATAATCCGCATTATTCTTTCCTGAGTGGGAAAGGCTTTGCCCAGCTCTGTGTCGAGACGTGCACCCTGAAAGACCAACGATTTGGCCGGGATAATGGAGGATTTTTACAGATTGATGCGAAGACCTAGAGACTGGAAGAAAATCGGACAGGCTCTCGTTGAAATTTCTGCCGCTTGAAAAGACGGAGCCTTTATGAGCCAATCGTACAGGTATGAGAACACCGGGTGACCTGAATGTCTTAAGAAGGCTGCTATCGGTGCCAAGCACTTTGTGAACACCCTGGGAGCGGACTTTAAACCAAAAGGGAGCACTTTGAATTGGTAATGGCGCCCTGCCACCTTGAACCTGAGAAATTTTCAATGTTGAGGGTGAATGGGAATATGAAAAGAGGCGTTGAGGAGACCGAGAGAAGCCAGAAAATCCCCTTTTTCCATGAGAAGAAGAATCTCCTGAAGAGAGGGCATCCTGAAAGATTGACTCTTGATTAACTTGTTCAGCAATCTGAGGTCCATGACCTGCCTCCATTTCCCATTTTTCTTTTTGATGAGGAAGAAGTGGGAATAAAACCCCGGTTTTGCTGGTTGAGGGGTATTTCCTCTTTGACCTGCTTGAGAAGAAGTAAATTTATTTCCTTCTTGAGATCTGGGAGGTGACGGAGCAGAACTCTGTGTGGTGGAACATTTGGAGGATGCTGAATGAATTCTAGCGTGTGGCCATGTTGAAAGATGTCTAGAACCCATCTGTCTGAAGAAATGGAATTCAATTTCTGAAAGGATGTGGAGAAGACGTGATCGTGGTGTGGGACTATGGTACCAGGGGCCTGATGAGCTTCATTGTCTCCTATTGCAGTCTTGGGACTTTCCAGCAGATTGCTGCCTCTTGTGTTCTGCATGTCTTGAATAAGTCTGAGCAGTGTTGGACTGGAAGGACCGGTTGTATGGCTGGTAGGTACTCTGTGGATATGGCTGGTACCGCTGCTGAAATTGCGGACGGGATAAGAATTGCCCCTGACCTCTAGCCCGAAAGGACTGAAAGCAGCGCTGCTGGAGATTGCCTAAGGCTTTGACTGTATCCGTGTCCTTCTTGATAGATTGCAGCTCCTCGTCTATGTGCTTACCAAACAAGCACTCCCCATCAACAGTCATGTCTAGAACCTTGGCTCGGACCTCTGGACGAAAGGTGGTTGCTTTTAGCCATCCTTGGCGACGCAGAACCGCCGCTTCTGCCATCTGTCAAAATGCAGTGGATGAAACGTCCATAGCTATCTCAATGAGCTCTGAATATGTTCTTTCTCCCTCCAAAAGAATATCTTTTGCCTCTTTCTTTTTATCCTCCTGGAGATACTCCAACAGAGTAGAGATGTCCGCCCACATCTGCCAGTCATATCTCCCCAAAATTGCCATGGCATTAGAGGCTCTAATGGAGATAGCCGCCAGAGCCGAGAACCTCTTCCCAATATTGTCAAGGTGATGACCCTCCTTGTCCGGTGGGGCAGTGCAGGGAGATGCTGGATTCTTGGCTCTTCTCTGTGCTGCTTGCATGATCACAGAGTCCGGCCTCGGGTGACCAATGAGGCATGCAGGCGAGTCATCAGGAGCCAGTTTTGGAATAACAGCTGGAACGGAGGCAGGAGTTTTCATTAACTTTAGCCCTTCTTGCCATAGAAAGTCAATTATAGGAATTGCTCTCACTGAACGTTGAGTGCCTGGTTTAAAATCATATAGAAAGCACTCAGTCTGTTTAGTTGGCATTGGCAAATCAAAACGGTTGGAAGCACGCTCTAGAAGATCATGAAATCCCCCGATATCTGCCAGAGGGGAATCCGCAGCAGGAGGGTTAGGAGATGGTAGCATAGGGGCTATGTAGTCATCCCATTCATCATGGGAATCTGTGTCTGGTTGTATCTCACCTTCTTCTGTCTGAGCATCCTGACTGTCCTCTGTGATGACTATAGGAGGAGGAAGGGTCTTCTCCTTTGTGGATTTGGGAGAACTTTGGCCTGGAAGAATAGTGGGTATCTCTTGGGGAGGTAAAGGCCTCTGAGGAGCATTTGCATCCGGAAAACACCTGTAATAGTCATTAAGCATGGGACGGAGATCAGACACCAGAGACACTGGAAAGTTCATTAATGGTTCCCTGAACTGATGACGCTCCTCCTCTCTGTCATCGTAAGGATAACGTTCCTGGAAGGAATCCTGCCTCTGCATGATGGATGTGTCTCTTTCCGCAAAAGAAAATTCCCCTTCCAGATAAGAAGATGGATCATTGCCCTCAATGTCCTCATCATCAGAATCTTGGCACTTGACCCTTAACTGCGATGGACTGTATGCAGGGCCAAACATACCTTCATCCTCTGACTCTTGGAAGTCCAGAAGGCGAGCAGGAGATAAAGGAGATATTTTGGAGAAATCCTGAATTTGCCTGGGCTGAAGGAGACTCATTTTTCCCTCCGTCGATGGTCCCGTCGATGGGCTCGACGACGGTGCAACCACCTATGCATCGTCTGTGGTACCATCAACGGTGCGTGGACGGACTTCATCTGCAGGGACGTCATCGCCGGAACCGTCAACGAACCTGTGGTCGACGGTGAAATTCTCGTCGACGGTGAAGGCCTCGCCGACGACAACGTTGTTACCGTCGTCGAAGCTCCCGTCGTCGTTGCTGCCGTCGATGGTGCAGGAACCTCTGTTTTTTTTTGAGGAGAGTGGAATCTTCGACGAGTCAGAGAAGCAGACGCAGGAGCTGAAGAGGGCTTTAAAGGCGTCTGACTGAGGTTTCTTGTGGTGTTTAGGCTCAGATTTGTCCTGGGACTTAGATCTCTTAGAGTCCCCATGATGTGAAGAGGGCCTGCCCTCCTTTCTTTTATTTGAGGAAGAATGGGCCTTTTCCTCAGGTTCAGACTCTGAAGAAGCCTTTCTCTTCTGTAGACAGCGTAACAGCCTAGCCTCCCTATGCTTGAGGGTTTTAGCTGAAAAAGTGCGGCAATACTTTGTGGTCAGGGTAGAGGCAATATAGGCACTGTTTGTGGGGGTCTTCAGAGAATAGCCTACACTTCCCACAGGTCTTACAGGGCCTAAACAGCCCTTTTCTAGGCTCTGGCATCTCAAAAGCAGGAAGGTCAAAAGTATAAAGTCCAAGAAATACCTTGAGAGCATCTAAAGCTGAGACTGGAGGTTAAAAGTTGAGAAGAAAATACTGTAACTGAGCAGAGCTCAGGGAGACTCCCTATCACACGACATGCGGTAAGAAATCTGAGGTATGGTTGCTCTGTGGGGAAGGGAACTCTGAGGTCTTAGCTGTGATTGGCTGAAGTTTGGATGTTCTAAAATGAGGCTGGAAAGTTACTTAAGTGAGTTTTCTGTTCTATGGAGGTATATGGTGATGTTGTATTACTGCTATTCCTTATGTTATCATGGGTCTCCCACCATGACGACGGGGAAGATTCAAGCATGTGAATCTATAAAAGATTCAATACTGAAGAAGCGTATGAATACTGCTTCGGAATCAAAATATTTGGGAAGTTGTTCTTGAGATGAGCCTCCTGCAAAAGTAGCACTTCTGGGGAAAAAGAAACCAGTCGTCTAATCAGCCCCTCGTATTTCCGCTTATTTGACATAACGTTGACATTGCATGAAATAGATCTAACTATAAGACTCATTACAAAGACACCTCTTCAAAATCAATACCATGTCTTATGTCACTATTCAGTAGCAATTCAAAACCTGTTTTGAGTCTGCTCTTTTTCAATAAAGGTGCTCCCCGCCACCCCTGCAACCAATCCCAAAGACCCCACGTAACCCAAAAAAAATCCT